>CM070780.1:47856791-48456791 GCA_036346955.1 Dipus sagitta
GAAGTTTACTGTGGTTTCTAGTGGGTAAGACACTTTTTACCAAGACAGATACAAAAAGTAAATTTGCTTCAGAAGAAAACACCCTAAACTTTCAGTCCAGAATTTCATCAGATTAAATTCGATCATATGTAAAATCAACCTGAACAACCACACAGAGGACAATGTCTCTTAAAATGCATACTTGCTCAAACCATCAATAAGCATTTAGATTTAGAGGTGCTTCTCATACTTTATTTATTAGGTGAAAAATAGAAAATATTTTTAAAATGTGTCAGACTATCAGAAATAAAAGACCAGGAACTATAGAAGCAAATCTAAGCATATCTGAAAAATATAAATAAACATTTAAAAGTAATGTGAAAAAGTATACTTTAAAGGTAACAAATATGTGAATAGCAAAATATAATTAGTGAAGTAATTAATGAACTGGACTATAGTGGTAAAGAAATTACATCTGATATGGTAAAAAAGAAACAATAAAATAAAAGGGTTATTAAGAGAAGTGGCAGGGGTGCAGCCTCCTCCACTACAGGGCGGCTCTGGCCACAGGTTTGGACAGTCTGGCCTGCCCTTGAGGACCACAGCATCCAACAAGATCGATGATCATTCTAAACTCTACAGAATTACAGTCCTACAACATATGGGATTTTTAGCAGTAATGCTAACCTCTATAAGAGAAGCATTAAAAAAAAATGCTGAACAAGAAAAAAACCAAACAACAGAAAGGAAATCCACAGCAAGCACCAAGAACGAAAACGCTAATGAGCACAGCATGAAGGTCAAGAGATGCACGTGTGAGCATGACTGGCCAATCATCAACAGTACAACATCAAGAAAAATGCTCCAATCACAGCACCTCCATGAAAGTTGACGGCAAGTGTCATGCAACTGAGTCTTAGCTTTGTTACATGACGTCATCATGCCACACTGTGAACTTTTAGTTGATTTGAACTTATGGATGGGGGACTTTTCTCCACTCTCACATGATTATGTGAACTTTATTCCTAGCTCAGAAGGAGACTGTGGTAGATTTGACTGGCTCTGGTTGGGTTGTTGGAATTTGGTTGAATGACAAAAGAATAATAATAATAATATATATATATATATATGTAATGTAGAGTGAGAAAGAAGACTAAGAGTATGGAGGAAGGGGGCAGGCAGGGACAGGGCAGGTAGGGTTGCTTGTGTGGGGTGGGTAGGAAGAGGGTTGAGTGGAAAAAAGGGGAAGGGAAAAAAATTAAAACAAAATTAAAAGGAAAAATATTTATACAACACCAGACCACAGCATCAGTGTAAAAGCATGGATGAGAAAACAGCAGTCCAATCATAAGGGAACTGAAAAGAATCCAAAAGATAGAGGAAGCCAGCAGACAGACAACACACACGTCAACACACACACACACACACACACACATCACAGCCGTTTATACAGACACATGGTACATTGTGAACAGGAGCAGAACCTCACAGGAGGGGCTAGAGGCACCCATCATACATTGGGAAGAGGAGGGGGCACAGAGAGTTTGGTGAGGGTGTCAGCAAAATATCTAACAGCCCTTCGCACCACCATGGCCAGCACGCCAGACTGGGCAGCAAGTTCTCTGTAACGCCCTGGATTCTCTCTCCTCCAGGTTGCAGAGCTCTCTTCACCTCCCTGCTTTCTGTGGCTCCACCTGAGAGGTGCAGAATGCCCGATTGTCTGTCGGCAACTAAGGTGAGTGTCATCACTCAGGCCTTAGCCACCACAGTGTGGTAGCCTTGGGAATCAGCTTTGTCCTCTGACCTGTGGATTCAACCTTGGCCTCCATGCTAGGAAAGGGTATCCCTAGAGGGCAGGAGCACCTTAATGCTCACACTTCTTTCCTCAGAAACTTTGGGAAATGTACATGCTCTTCTAATAATGGCTTACTGTTGGTAGAGATCACACCCCATCCTTCATTGTGTTGGTTCTCCATGAAGTTGACAGAGGGATCTGCATTCTGCCCCGAACTCCCTTCTGCTATCTCAGGAGTCAGGGAATTAAGTTCTGGTTTTCTAATTGTTGGGCTGAAAAAGTAGAGATGCTCTACTAACATGTTGCTCCTCAGACACTGGGATGCCATAGAAGCCCACATCTTTTTTATAGTCTTACAGAGCTCTTCTCAGGTTGTATTTTGTGTTTCATTAGTGTATATGGTTGTGTTTGCCAGGCAGAACCAGAGAGAAAAACGACTATACCATCTTGATCACAAGTTAGTATAATGTTGATGAAAATATGTCTACTGTTTGTTCCTGAAAACTCCAAGACTAGGGAGAAAGACAGAGAAATAATTTAGTCCCAGTCTACATGTTTAACTCTAAAGTTTGAGGGCAGGGATGGCTAGAGTAAGTCTGAAGGTCCAATAATCTGGAGCTCTGACTTCCAATGGCAGAGGAAGAAAAAGCCTCTAGTTAAAGAACAGAAAGTACCAATTTATCCTTCTTTTGGCTTTCTTTCTTGGCTGACTCTTGTTGGATTGGAAATATCCACCCACATGGGTAAGGGAAGCTTTCCTTTAAACAGTCTAATTGCTCACATACTAAACTCTTCAAAAATACCTTCACACAAAGAAATAATGTATTCCTAGGTATCTAGGAACTCATAAGTCATTCACAACAAAATCCCCATGATGAACTTGAGCTTACTTAATTTAACTTACAAGGAAGAAAGGACAATCAGCAGGTGCCCCACTGAATAGAAAACTGAAAACAAAAATAACAAGGGTAGAAGTTCATTTGGAATCATTACCTTGATGTCAGGATGCAAACAATAACATCTTTGGCCATCATGTTGGCAGGACCATGTGATACTAGGCTTAGAGGCCTTCTGAGTCAAGAAGTTAAATTTGACAAGTTGAGCAGAATCAGAACTCATGAAAGGTGGGACTGTCATTAGGAGGAGAGCAACATACATTCTAGCCACAGCTTTTCTCCACCCCAGACTCTGGAAATGAAAATCATAAGTTATTTTGAATAAATGAAATCTGCAAGTCCATGTTTATTTTGTTATAAAATTAAATTTTCCCTATACTCATGCTGTGGGAATCTCAGTGTGAAAATTAATATAAAGTTTGATCCAGAGTACATGACATGCAGAATGTGGTGCAGAAATCAAAGTTATGAGTTAGAAAATTTTTTTAAAAAGTAAGGTATAATCTGTTAAAACAAATAGTCCTCCAGAAAAATGGTACAATTAACTGAAAGTGACAATAAAAATAAACATACTTTAGGTTCTGGAGAAATGGTTCAGCACTTAAGAGGAACTGAAAAGGACTGAGAGAGCCTGAAACAACCTGAGACCAGCTGAGTTCAATTCCCCAGAAGCCAAGTAAACAGAGGGCTGTGTTATACATCTTTAACTCCAGTCGTATGGGAAATAGAGACCAGTGACTTTCTGAAGCTCATGAAAATGGCATGCTTCAAACTCAGTAAAAGGTTCCATCTTAAAGGAAATATGTGAAATGTGCTGATGCAAAAAAAGAGAACACCCCATGTTCTCCTCTGGCCTTGGCAAACATGCACATGGGCTCTATGCATTTGCATACAAACTTGCATGCACCATACAAATATGAATACATACACCACACCATACATACTACACACATAAACAACTAAATACATTTGATTTGATTTAAATAAAAAAGCATAAACACATTTGATTTGATTAATACTGTAAATATTAAAATCATAAGACTATATGGATAATTCAAGATATGATAAAAGTGCATTATAACTGCTTCATAATTGGGAAATAAGGATGAAAATCTTTGAATATCATTTGTGTGTAAGAATTCATGCTGATTATAGTTAATAATCTCATCACTGATATCTATTCTACTTGAATAATTATAAACTGATGCTGTAAATAGTGTTACAAATGCAAAGAATAGATGCTTTGGTCTTTGAATAGATTGGGCATTATCGTCAACTATAAATTTCCAACAGCTTCTCACAAAAGTAAACAAACTCTAATCTAAACTACTTTGGAGTTCAGAAAACCACTTAAAGCAATAATATCTTTGTCTTGTTTCCTTTTGATTTTTTTTTTGTTTGTTTCCTGTTTGTCTGCTTCTAATTCGCCTTCTCTTCCCTCAAATTGATTTCATTTTATAAGTAACATGACAAGGTGACCAGGTGTATAAGGTCACAAAGGAAACCAGAAATGGTAATTAAACTATTCATCAAATCTTCCCATTTAATTCAGGCATATTTTCTGGAAATTAGGATAAAAGACTACAATATATCCCTTAACTGGCATAGCAGGATTCAAAAATCATTGCTTTATTATGTTTTTCTTCTTAGTTTATGGGATCAGTTTTCCATATGGTATGCATAGTACTTACAGGAAAGTTTGTAGGTTGGCTTTCTCCCTTTAACACATGTTCTAGAGTTCTTGGAATCTGATTGAACTTCTTCAGTCTCAGAGGATACCCAGAGGCTGTTTTTATGTTATCTCTGGTGTTTAAATATACACAGCCTCTAGCCTCAGGCTGGGCCTTAATTACTTTAGCTCAGCTAGACTTTTCAGTTTGTGGTGGGCACAGACATAATTTTCTTCTTTTCTTTTTATCCCCCACATAGAATATCCATGTGCCAAAATAACCAAAAAAAATTAATAATAATGCTTCCCATCCTTGCTTTCATCAAGGCTGTTAAAGTTTGTTGCACTGTAAAAATTCGACAAGCAAAATGGTTTGGAATAAAAAACAGCAACATTGAAAATAGAAGCAAACTCATATTCAGGGTCAAATAAATAGCAAAATGAAAAGCAACCCCCTTCAGACTTTATTTCTGCATATTCCTGTGTTGGACAAAGAAGAAAGACAAGGCTCAGTAAAGTTCTTGCAGGGGTATATGCATCCAATATTTTTGTCAACCTAATGTGCAGAATCTCATGAGAAATCTCAGTTTCCATAGCAAGTGCAGTTGTATGTCTGACACAGTCCTCTCACACAAGACAGTATGAATGTTGACAGAAAGCAAAATGGCACTATAGCCAACATGAGAGTATCTGCTAAATCATGGTCTGGAATTTCCTTTGTTTTGGTTTGGCAAATTTCCCGTGATCAGACTGGAATAAAAATAGTAAGTGTACTGGGGATTCTTCAGTATTTGTTTGTCCAAGTGTTTTCCATGTTCCTTTAGCTTCTAATGTTTTTTTTTTTTTTTTCATTTTTCAGTATATGGCCCTATCTACTTAATGAAATCATCAAGGGCATTTAAGAATAAACACATTAGTTTTCAGCCTCTAAAATAAAATTTCAGTAATCATTTGTCAATTTTAGACAAAAATCTGTTATATGTCGATTGTATTTTACTTTTTCTAAGCTGTTTGTCAGGCAAACATCATAACACTTCTAAGTCAGCTGTGAATGGGAGAATTACAGTGGCTCCTTGAAGGCCAAGGAAGCAGAGACAGAGCCCAAATGGCCTAGCCTAGGGGCCAGCCTGGTCAGAGCACAAACTGGTGTCAGCCACAGGCTCCTGCTTGCCACCCTACACATTCTACAGTCAGAATCTTGGGCCCAAATCTTGTGTCCAAAATATGTTCCTGCCATAGAGTTTCCCAGTGTTTTAGTTACAAAATAATAATTAAAAAATACTCACTCTCTTTAGAATTTTATGAGATATAAAATATATGTTATACATGAAGCATTTAGAAGAGCAAGTATCCACTATGTCCTTAATTTGTAGAAATAATATTTTAATAGCTTTTGTATTTCTTTCCTCCTATTGGCCTGTAGGTATCCTCTTTCCTTAAAACCAAAATACAATTCACTCTCTACCTTGGATCTTTCCTTCCTACCTATGAACACTTGCATCAGCCTTTCTTCTTTCTGAAGAAGTGATATTTGTTCTTCTAAGTGCGTCTTTTCAGCACAGTGGTGCATTTGTCAAAGCCAGGGAATTTACATTAAAATATCACTATCAAACCAAGTCCAGTGCTTCCATTAGGATTTGCTCAGTGCTGCATGGTTTATGGTGTTGCACATAAGTATGATGACATGCATCTACCACTGTAGCTGTGCTCTGCTCATTTTCCTCTATTCCCTCCTACATAGTTGCAATCATATAATCTTTTCCAACTGGTCATTCCATTTCCATTTTGTAGTATACTTTTAAGATTGCTATTTGTCACCATATGGCTCCACTTCACATTTTCTTTTGTGAATGCTATTGCACTCTCTGTAGGACCACAGTATCAATTCATCTAATAAAGAACATTCTGTTTGTTGCTAAATTTTGGCAAAGAAGCTGCCCCAGACATCTGCATACAAGTTTTCAGGTGGACATAAGTTTCAATTCATTTGGTTAAATGCTAAGGAGCATAAATGCTGATAAGTCTGGTTGAGTATTTTCAGGTTTGTAAGAAACCACTGAACATTGTCAAGTGTTGAGGTAGTTGTAATGCTTTATGCCACCAGCATTGGATATGAATTCCTATTGCTCTGCATCCATGCCAGCATTTGGAGTTGTCAGCAGCTTGGATTGTGACCATTCTGATTAATCTATGGCAATATTTTATTATATTTGTTATGAAATTCCTCAGGGACATATGATGTTGAATGTATTTTCTTATGCTTATTTCTGAGTGTCTTCTCAGGATTCTCCCATGTCTCACTAAACTTTGTTTCTTATTGTTGAGGTTTTAGCATTCTTCACATATATTTGACAATAGTCTTTAATCACTCATGTCTTTGGCAAATATTTCTTGTAGTGTAGCTTGTCTTTAGATTTTCTGGACATTGTCTTTCACAAAACAATACAATAATTAGCAAAGCCCACTTTATCAAGTTTTGTGTTATGTATCTTGCCTTTCATTTCATATCTTAAATGTCACATACCAAAAGTATTCTAGGTTTGGTCCTGCATCATCTTCTGGGAGATGGTATCTTACATCTAGCTCTATGATCAATGGGAGCATCTTAGTGAAGAGCATGAGGGCTTTGTCTCATTTCATCCTAGCACCACCTCTGACTGAAATAGGTATCTTTGCTCCACTGTGGCTCCTTTTGTTCCTTTGCCACAGGCCAAGTAACTATATCATGTGCACCTCTTCCGAGACTCTATTCTGTTCTGCTGATTGGTATCCAAACAACATGACATTGTCATCATTTCTGTGGATTTGTACCTTTTTGGAGACAGTGTATAGCAGTATGCCCAAGTTGACCAGGAACTCACTATGTAGCCCAGCCTGGCCCGGCCTTCATGGCAACCATCCTCTTGCAACCTTCCAAGTACTAGGATTACAGGAGTGAGCCCACCCAGCTATAGAAAGCTATAGGAAGTTTAGAAGTATTTTTACCACTCTTCTGACTTTGTTCTTCATAAATGTCATTCTAGGTCTTTTGCCCTCCAATAAATTTTATTATATGATGGTTTAATCCATCAAATAAATGATTGGATTTTTATTAGATTGTACTAAATCTATGTATCCAGTTGGAATGCACTATATGTTAATAATATTGAGTCTTCTATCATTGAACATGAAACTTAGCTCCACATGTTATTTTTTTATAAATTTGTTTCATCAGAGTTTTATGGTTTTCCTCATATATATAGTGTGCATATTTTGTTATATTTATACCTATATGTTTCATTTTAGGGAGTTTTAATATAAATAGTGTTAAATTTATAGTTCCCAATTGTACTTGTTTGTTGCAGGCAAATAGAAATCTATATACTTTTGATAAACTTCAGTAGTCCTGTGAATTAGTTTAAATGACTTCTTAATTCCTGGAGTTTTTAATCTACCATTTTGCATTTTCTAAGTATGAAAATATTTAGAGAATATATCCTTTTCAATCCACAAAAGTTTTGTTTATTCCTTCCCACTAAGTAATTATTTTAGTGCTTGTACATTTTTGGTATACTAACTAGTATTTCTGCTCTGATGTTAAATATGCAGAAGATCTAAGGAGAGGACTCAAAAACCAATTTTATATGCTCCTTTCTTTCCTGCCTCTTTGTCTATCTATTATCTATCTATCTATCTATCTACCTATCATGTATTATTAATCTATTATCTAATAATCTATATACCATCTATCTAAGCACTTGTCTTCTTTCTTTCTTTGTTTCTTCCAATATATCATCTCTTTAATTACCTACTTATTAGCTGAGTACTACATTGGTTAACACTACTGGACTCTGCTCAATTTGGCCACATGATTTTTTACTAAAATGTATTAAATAGATATTTTTATAATACATAACATAAAGGGAATCTTATTCCTTAGAGTCTTTTGACATATTTAAATCAGGTAAAGCTCAAAGAATGGGAGTAATAATATGGCAATAATGGAGAACAAACTTCATATTTATTTGTCCTTGGTTTCAAAGACTTCACTTTTTTAATGTAACTCGAAAGCTAGTACTAGTATTAGCAAATACTTAATGTGGGGAAAATGGTCTACAAAGGTGTGTAACTTTATCCAGCTGTCTAGTCCATAAGGAAAGAAAGGAGCTTTCTAACAAGTTTATCTGATGCCACAATCCATGCTTCTAAATTATTTTAAATCCTGTTTCCAAAACAGTAATTCTCTATCAGATATATGATTGTTGTAGGTTGAATTGTGTCCCAAAATACATTTTGAAGTCTTATCTTCTGATCTTATAAATTGAGTTTGGTTTTTTGTTAGGTAATAGATATATTTCAAATTTAACCTAGTTACCATAAAGTCATGTTGAAGGAGATGGGGCACTTAATCCGGTCCATCATGCTTCTATGAAGAGAGCCAGAGAGACAGAGCCATATATGGAAGAGGTGGTAAGGCAGCTAGGCAGAAAGAATGGCATGCCTACAATCCAAGAAGTATCCAGAGATGTCTGAAACATAAGAAGCTACTAAAAGACAGCAGATAATTGCCAGGAGTATTCAAAACAATTGAAATTTGTTGCCATGCTTGATTGAGATCTCTAGCCTCCAAAACTATAAAGGAATACATTTCTTTGTTTTTAGCCACCCAGCTTCTGTTACTTTGTGAGAACATCCTGCCATAGAATACCAGTAAAAATGATCAACTAAGTTCAGTTCAGAACAATGGGTGCACATATTTATCATAGGTATAGAAATACATACTACTAAGGACATACTGACAGTGAAAAGAAATCACATCAATAAGTCTTCCATGTCACTTAAGTAATTAAAATAAATTTCAAATTTATGTGTCTAAGACAATGTTGTGTAAATTTTCCTTTAGAAAATAAATACACAGGCAGGTGGGTACAGCAGCATGGAGTGAGTGGGCCAGACCCTGTTTTCCTGCTCCTCCTAGCTCCCTGGTCTGAGTTCCCAGTGCCAGTCAGTGGGACAGTGTGAGGGTGCATGTAGCAGCATGGAACGAGTAAAACAGATCCCTGTTTCCCTGGTCCTGGTATGTCCCACTGTGCCTTGCTTGTGGAGGCCTGGTCCCTGTGTTGACTGTGGAATAAGGCCCTTTGCTCTGTTATCCTGACTGGTCACTGGGTAACAACATCCCTTTTCACCTGAGTCAGAGGGTGCATAGGTTAAAGGATAAAAACTTGCTTTCTTCTCAATAAAATAAACAGTCTCCCTAAAATAGGTAGATAATGCAAAAACGCCAACAAAAGTCAGAAAACTGAGAAATCTCCACCAAGGATGCCTAGTCCTACAATAGAATCCTCCAATGAAATCACAGAATCAACAAAAAATCATTCCCAAAATGAAAACACAACAACCAATGAGACTCTGGTCAAAAGAATTGCTGAACTGGAAGCAAACCATTCAAGAACCAACAATCATATCAATGAAATTGAACGGAATCATCTCTTAGAGCATTCAGCTTTTGACAGTAGGCTTAACTTGATTGTAGAAAACATTAGAACCCTCAAAATAGATATGAAAGAATTGAAGGTGAGCCAAGCAATATGAAATCTCAACAACCTATTGATTAAGCTTAATGCAGAAATGATCAAATGTAAGAGTGAATTCCAGGAAACATCAAGAAAATCAGAACTCAGATTAAAACTCAAAAAAGAGATGGATACAATGCAAAATAACACAACAGAAAACAAAAGTCAAATAGAAATTAAAAAATCCCTCTAGAATTACTAGAGTTACTCATGTGGAAGACAGAACTTCTGACCTGGAATACAAGACAGAAGAAATTGATTGGGAGGCAAAAACTGCTAAATTAAAAAAAAATCAAGTGAACAGAATATGAGGGAACTGGGGAATACCATAAAATGACCAAACATCTGGATATGGGTGTACCAGAAGGAGAGTAAATCAAGGTCAGATGCATAGAGAACATATTCAACAAAATTGTTAAAGAAAAATTTCCATATCTCTTAAAAGACAGGACCATCCAGATACAAGAAGCTCACAGAACAACAAACAGACAGGACCAAAGAAGAAACTCTCCAAGGCACAACATAGTTGAAACTCTTAATAATGGAAACAAAGAGAGAGTGTTAAAAACAGTAAGAGAGAAACAACTCACTACATACAAAGGCAATCCCATCATAACTATGTCATATTTCTCAATGGACCCTTGAAAGCCAGAAGCACCTGGAATGGAACACTTCAAAGTCTAAAAATCTATGGCGTCCACCCCAAGCTACTCTACCCAGCAAAAGTATTCCTCATAATAGATGGTGAAAGAAAACTTTCCATAAAAAGTCAGCTCCATGATTATATGAACACAATGCCAAACCTACAGAGAATACTTGAGTGAATACTCTGCACAGAATAGTCAAACAATCAATCTCAAGAGCCAACAAGAAGAGTACAATAACCAAAAATAGATCAGGCTCAACATAGTACAAAACACAAGATAGCACAAAACCCCATAAAACACCTCATCATGGCAGGGATAAATTAAAACCTCACAGTAATAACCTTATATAATAATGGTCTGAACTCACCCATCAAAACACACAGGGTCTCAGGGTGGATCAAAAAATTGGGCCCTTCTATCTGCTGTCTTCAAGAAACCCACCTCATGGGTAAGATGGCTGCATAGGAGTCACACTAATTGAACCTCAGGAGAGAATTGAACAAAACCACAAAATATAAAAAAAATATTCTTTGTCTGAAAAGTGAAGGTGTATAGGTTTTTATCAGCCACAGCAGGGAAGCAGGAGGCTAAGATCTATGAGAAAGGAGGAAATCAGCCAGAATTCCCCTTAGGAGCTTGAAGGCATGGACCCAGACACAATCTTCACAGACTTGCATGGATCAGCATGCCTGCCCAATACCCAACTGCAAGAGCAGAGACCAAACCAGGGGATCCAATCTCATCACCCTCTTTACAAAGTCAAGAAACCTGAAGGGTGGACAGCAGAGGAGCTTCTGAAGGGGAAACAGGTGGGACCACCTGAGCAGTTTCAGTATAACTCCAAGCTCCCTGCACCCTCCCATGTCCCAACCCACAGCATTGCAACACTCTGTAGAACACATTCAGCTCCTGGAGGCAGGGCATCCAGCACAATGAATCAGAACACCAGATTCACAGCACAACACAGAGGGATCCAAGTGGTGAGATTTGAAGCCACCAAAAAGGAATTGAGGATGATTGACAAAATAAAATCAAACAAAACAAACAAACGAAACAAAAACAGGTACATAGGCCTGCATTGGATGTGCTAAGTTCTCTTTCCATATCAGGGAAGGTTATGGGTTACATAATCTTGGTTGCCTTTACCATTCTCAGTTAAGCTGTATTTGGGAGTTGACTATTGTTGCCTTTGATGCTTTCAGATTAATAGGGCCTTTGTCCTTTTCTTCTGTCATTATTGGGGGCAGGGTCTGATTCAGACCTAGACTGACCTGGAAACCATTTCAGAACAGAAATCTCAAACTCCCAGCTGACAGGATTAAGGGTATACAGCAACACACACCCTTAGGGATTTTGACTTTATAAGATTATCTGTTTTTCAATCCCCACACTTGCATATTCTGTGGTGTTTGTTATTGAATGTGTATATTGCTGAATTGAATTTTAGAATTTACCAGTAAATTGTTCCACGCAGCCCAGTAGAATACTTGAATAGCAAGCAAACTCAACACCTAGGATTACTTCTGCAGTTGGACTGGAGTACAATAGCTAGACTTGGCACCTTAAACTTCTACTTTGAAGGTACATAAAGTTGGATTTCCAAATCAAAAAGCACCACAGATTATTAGAAAACCTAAGCATCAAATTGACTCAGGATGGAAAAAAAAATTATAATACAAGAAACACAAAGAATCAGGATAATGCAATGTTACCAAAATTTATAAACCTATAAGAAATGGCCCCCAATGAGGCTGTATTATATGAAATGCCTTTATTAAATTAGTTAAAAAGAGAGAGAGAGAGATTTTTTCTCTACTCACAGAAATCAAAGGAATGAAAGAAAAAACAAAGGATTGAAAGAAGATATCAAACTCCTGAAGGAATTCCAAGAGAACAAAGAAAACCAACTTAATGAAATAAGGAGGTCACTACAAGACAAGAATCAGAAAATAGAAATACTGAAGACAAACCAGACAGAAATTCTAGCAGTGAAAAACACAGTCAAAAAAAAAAAAAAAACTGTGGAAAGTCGGGCATGTTGGCACACACCTTTAATCCCAGCACTGGGGAGGCAGAGGTAGGAGGATCACCACAAGTTTGAGGCCATCCTGAGGCTACATAGTGAATTCCAGGTCAGCCTGACCTAGAATGAGACCCTACCTCAAAAAAGAAGAAATGACACAATGAAATTTGAAAAAAAAAATGGTTGAACCTGGAACAGATCATTCTCAGTGAACTTACCCAATCACAGAAAAAAAAAATTGCCACATAGTCTCACTCATCTACAGCACCTAACCTGAATCTACCCAAGATACCTTATATATCCAGCAAGCATCTCGTGGACTAGGAACTAGGATGGAAGGGGAGGGAGGGGAAGGCATCAAAGAGGTGGGAAACACAAATCTAGACCCAAACGGCAATGGTACCATAAAATTCTACTTACTAAAAGACAGACCAAATGGCTGATCCTTCACCAGGCCCTTACAGGGAACACCTGAACCACAAGACACTGGAGAGGGTAGGATCAAGACTAACCTTAATCTTCTACATCTTCTGTCCCTCCCTCTCCCTCTCTCTCTCTTCTCTCTAACTCTTGTATATTAGTTATCTTTTTCCTCATTTTCTTAGTGGGCACTGACCTGTAACTCCCAGTACCAGCATGGGGCTATCATCCACAGTGAGCTTTTGATCAGAGAGACCTACAAGGTTTCCTAAAAGACAGACAGATTTCTGTCAGAGTACTTGATGACCCACCAAAGGTTAGTTGTAAGACCCTATTGCTGAAGACACCTTATGTGGTTGACATGCAAAATAGAATGGCATGGCTGGAAGTTGCCAGAGAGTCAGTTCCCAGACAGTCAGAGGGTCTAGTGCCAGAAGGTGCTACATGGGCAACTGGGGGAAAATGACCAATATCTGTCCAAACAAATCATGGTCTAACCTACTTAGAAGCAAATAACTTGTTGTGATGCCCACACAAGTGCAGTGTGGCACACAGCAATGGTGGGGCACCAACTGCTCTTAATTTGGCTAAATGATCCCCTCACTGGTATGGGACCCATAGCTGGAGCTGGGAAACAAGTCAGAACCAAACATAAGCTCACTCGCCAATATCAAGCTACCATCAATCATGGGCTACAAGAGGGCCTACAACTTTTCAATTCTCTATAAAAAAGGTAAGGGTTATCTCATTTGTCCTGGTGATAACTTACTCTCCATCAGAGAATCTGCTTCTGTTTTTCAGATAGATGTAGATCCTAAGGAGAGAGCCACCCCATCATACCTCCAAAGGGCCCCGGCTGAAACTAAGGAAAATTGGTGAAACAAGCAAGGGTGCTGTTTTCCTCGTGAACCAGATACCAGCACAAGGGGGAAGGAGATCAACACAGAGAAAAATCAACTCCTACCAAATCAGAGAGCCAGAGCCTCAGAGGCCCCCAACACCTCATCACTGAAGCAGACCAAAAATGAACCCAACATGGCTCAGGGAAATTTTGCGGAAGAGGGGGTGGAAAGAATGTCAGAGCCACATGTTGGGTCATGATGTGCAGAGACATTTACCTTACCCATAACTGTGGGCTAACTCCACAATGCATGACCCATATACCTCAACAACGAGGGGCCAAGGGGAGGGGGTAAGTCACAGATGAGCCTAATAATGGTACCAAACTGACTGTATTTGCTGAATACAAAAATAACTAATAAAATAAAAAAAGAAAAGAAAAGAAAGAAAAAAAAAAACCTCTGTGGAAAGTCTCACCAATAGATTGGATGAAGGAGAGAACAGAATATCTAAACTAGAATATCAGGTGGCAGATCTAATTCAGTCCAACAAGAGAAAGAAAAGCTAATAGGAAGGTATGAATGGGAATTTCAGATTTCTGGGACAACTAGGAAAATATCCAACATAAGAATTCAGGGTATAGTAGAAGGAGAATGATTTCAATCAAGAGGCCTAGTAGGCATTTTTAACAAAATCATAGAAGAAAAGTTTCTCCAAATTGGGAAAGAAATGCCAATGCAGGTACAAGAAACTTTTAGAACAACAATCAGTCAAAACCTGGAAAGGACCTCTCCTCACCAGAATTAAACTACTAAGCATGCAAACCAAAGGTAATATATTGAAAGCAGTTAGAAAGAAAATGCAAATCACCTCTAAATGCAAGCCCATCAGGATCACAGTAGATTACTCACCACAACCTTTAAAAAGCAGAAGGGCTTGGAATGATGTATTCCAAGTTCTGAAAGATAACAACTGTAAATCAAGAATACTTTATCCTGCAAAGCTATCTATCCAAATTGAAAGCAAAATAAGGACATTCCACAACAAAAACAGGGTAAAGGAATTTATAAGCCAGCTTTACAGAAAGTGCTTGAAGGTATCCTTCATTCTGATGAGGGAGCATACACACACATGAGAAATTAAAAAGTAAACCATGCTCAAATAACATTTACAACAAGAGAGCAAAGGGAAATCAAGAAGCACTACAAAATAAGAATGGCAGGAATAAACACATAGTTTCTAATACTAGCTCTTAATATGAATGGCGTGAAAGCCCCAACCATAAGACACAGCCTTGTAGACTGGATTTAAAGGCAGGATCCTGCTGTTTATTCCCTCTAGGAAACTCATCTCTCAATAAAAGATAGACACTGCCTTAGGGTGAAAGGATAGAAAAGAGTATTTCAATCAAATGTTCCTAGAAAACAAGCAGGAGTTGCTATCCTAATATTTGACAGGATAGACATCAAATCACCATTAGTGAGGAAAAACAAAGTAGGTCACTTCATACTGGTTAAAGGAACACTCCAACAGGAGAACATCATAATACAAAACATATATGAACCTCACATAGGGGCTCCCAATTTCATCAAACAAACAGTATTAGACTTGAGGTCACAGATCACACCAAACACAATTGTAGTGGGTGACTTCAATACCCCACTCTCATGAACTGAAAGGTTATTCTGTCAAAAAATAAACAGAGAGACACCTGGATCAAATGATGTCATGGAACAAATGGACCTAACAGATATCTACAGAACCTTCCATCCACATGGCAAGAGTATACATTTTTCTCAACAGCACATGGAACATTCTCCAAAATAGATTATATATTAGGACACAAAGCAAAATTTCTTTTTTATACTTCTAAAACATACTGTGCTCAGTAAATATTTTAAAGAAAGCATATTCTTGTTGGACAGTGAGGAAAGGTGCATAAAAAACAATCCTGCCTTAGGACTGAACAGCACAAGGTGGCCCATGCATCTGGAGTTTGTTTGCAGTGGCTGGAGGTCCTGGTGCACCTATTTGCTCTCTCTCTCTTCTGCCTCTTTCTCTCTCTGTCTTTCTCTCATAAATAAAAATAAACAAAAATTTTTAAAAAATCGCTTGTAGAATTGTCATTTGTTTCCCTTCCATCTTCCCTGTCTGTGTTAGTCTCTGGTTCTTTATTTTTAGACAGGGTCTCTTTGTGTATTCCAGGCTGGTTTCACACTTGAATTCTCTTGCCTCAGCCTCCCAAATGGGATTTCAAGTGTGTATAATCAAGGCTATAGGGAAGGCTTAGTGGTTAATGTGCTTGCCTGCAAAGCCTAAGTACTCATGTTCAACTCTCTGGGTCCCATGTAAGCCAGACACATATTGATGGAAGTGTGCAGTGTCATACATGTGCACAAGGTGGTGCATGCATCTGGAGTTTGAGTGCAGTAGCTGAATATGAGGTCACTTCTGTTCCTTCTTTTCTTCCTCTCTTCCCCCTCTGTCTCTCGTGTGCATAAAATAAAATAAACAAGTGTGTATACTAAAAAAAAATCAAATGAATTATTTTCTTATAATATAGGAGTGGAGAGATGGTTCAGTGGATAAAGTGCTTGCAGTGCAAACATAAAGACCTGAGTTCAGATCCCCACACCTACAGAAATGCCAGGTGTAATGGTGCATCCTCTAAAGCCAGAGCTGAGAGGGTGGGCATAGGAGAAGCTCTGGGGCTTGCTTGGCTAACTTCTCTTGCTGCAGCACTGAGCTCAGTGTTCACTGAAAGACCCTGTCTCTCACAATATAGTAAAGAGCTGTTGAAGAAAACACCCATCATTTACCTCTGGCCTCCACACACATGTAAAGACATATGTACCTATACACACATGAGCACACACACACACAATGTTACACCCATATATACACATTAAAAAATGTATTTCATTACCAAATAGATCAGACAGACCTAAATGATAAAATACAGACATGAAAAAACAATTATTATTCAACTCAGCATCTACTAGAAGTGCTCTGGGTATTTTTTCTTTTGTTTCCTTTGGCTTGCTTTATTTTTTCTGCCACAAAATGTGATCTCATATAACTTATAAATAAAATCTGTACTAGGTTAGCTCTTTATGCCATATTTTAAAATTCCCTAAACTATGCCATATTTAGTGCATGAAAGAAATTGATTTACAGTTTCAGTTACATATTAACATAAGCAATTCAAGAAACATCATGCTTTAAAAATATTCAAGCATAGGAACTTTTATATTCTAGTTTTATTCCATAAGCTGTAAAAACATGAACATTTTTGATGTGTTTATCAGTCACACTTAAGTGGTTTCTAGCTGTTATTTTGGTGAGGAAATGGTGAAAATTTAATGGAGAATGAACAGAACACTTTCAAAAGTTCTTCCTTTGGTTGTGGAAGCAGTCCTAGTTTAGTTTATTTAGTTTATTAATTATACTAGGTTTACCTACCAAGAGGTACTCAATGCTTCACAAGTAGTCACATTTTAAAACCTTCTTATTCTTCACATCACTTTGTACAGAGGAGAAGAAAGTAAGGAAGGGTCAATAGCCTGCTCAACAATACCAAGAACAGTAGTTGTTGAAGCCTGGATTTTTCTATATTTGCATTAAACTTGTGGTGTGTGTGTGTGTGTGTTACCACTTCAGTAGAATACTTGTCTGTCTTTGTATGGGTGGCTGGAGGAATAGAACCCACTCACTGGCTTTGCAAGCAAGGACCTTTAACTGCTGAGCCATTTCCCCAGGCTCCTAAGACAGAATCTTATCCAGGTTAACAACTCTGAGCTGTACCACCATGCAAGGGGTAATGCGTATCAAGGAAATTTGGCAAAATCACTGACACTAAACACATGTGCACATAGTTCCTGATTCTTGTGGCTAATAGTATCCAGGTTGTAGGTAAATAGATCTAGTATTGATTTCCTTGGCAAAACGTATCTAACTTTGTGAAAGCCTCTGCACTTCAGAGGGTCATTTTTATACTTTCCAATACCTTTCTATTAGAAAGTAGAGTTATTAAAAGTCCCGTTCCAAATAGGTGCCTCCCTCCCAAAGTCTGGAAAATTTAGTGTGAACATTATTGTGCTTACAACAGGAGTGGATTATAAGAGTTTGAGTACTCTTAAAGGCATATGCAAAGAAGGATAAGCACTAACTTTTACTCATTGATTCTATTACTGTTTTAAATGTCAAAATATGACATATCTTTATATGTCCCAGAATTGAAACCAGCATCTGGCATGAGAGAGCTGCCATACTCCAGTTTGGAAACCAATGGCATGTGTTTGGTAACAATTTCTTCAAAAAGCATCACAAAAGATATGGTGATGATTTAAAAACTATCCTCTGAGGAAATCTATCATGTTCTTTGCAGGAGACAAAACAGCCTTCAATTTTGCATGCAAATTCTTGTCAGCAAGTACACTACGGTTTAATAGGTAATGTGTGATTATGCTATAAAATTGTTTTTGTTTGGTTATTTTCTTGTTCTGTTTTGTTTTTATATCAGTCAAGATGCCTCAATTTGGTTTTCTTCAGATCAAGACACACCATCGATATGAAGACTGATTTACTTACCTTGACTGTTATGAACACAAAGCTGGTTGCTGTTTAGATAAAAGTGTGTAGCATATTTCCCTTAAGTAATTTGCTTTATTTCTCATGACAGACTTCCTTCTGTGCTGTTTTCCAAAAGGAAATATTAGTTATTTCAACCCACTTATGTAATGTGTTATAATGAGTCCACTGTCCTGTAAGTCGGGCCTCAGCTGTACCTTTAGGTTTCATTATCTACATGAGTACTTACTAGGAAAATATTTTAATATTAGCTTGCAAATAGTTTTGTTTGCTAAGAAAAGTTAGCATCTACTTCATCTTCTTAGGCTTCCATAACAATACAAAAGATCATATGGCTTAAATAAAAGAACATTTATATTCTCACAGTTCTGTAGACTGGCTGGCCCAAGATCTAACTCTGGCACTTGTGCCTCCGAATATCATCCAGGTTAAATGTAAATAGATCTATTGCCAATTTCTTTGCCAATAATATTCAGCCTTGTGAATACCTTGCAGTGTTTCTGCCACTTTCTCTGGAAAACTCTCCATGGTAGCAAGGGTAAGTGCTCTGATGCCTCTTCTTAAGTCTAAGGACACTCTCTTAAGATCAGCCTCCATCTTTAGTTCTTCTTTCAATTCTAGTTACCTTAACACAAATAACTTCTAAATACATCATACTGGAACTGAGGGTTATATATGTAAGTTTGGGTAGATGTAATCATTTTGTCATAGCAGTATTAATATGTTCTGTTATAAAAACCATAGACCTTAGAGGTATATTGAAGCTTACAGATTAAATTTTGATTTATTCATGTGCCTCTTATTTAAGTTGAATTACCCTGATAGATTTATATTCAATATATGAGCTTTGGTCTCTTTTAAAAACAAGGTGGGAGCTGGGTAGATGGCTCAGCAGTTAAAGGTGCTTGTTTGCGAAGTCTGATGGCCAGGCATTGATTTTCCAGTACCTACATAAAAACAAATGCACAAAGTAGCTCATGTATCTGGAGTTTATTTGCAGTGGCAGGAAACCCTTGCATGCCCATACTATCTATCTCTGTCTGCCAATCTCTTTCTCTCTGTGTCTTTCTCATAAGTAAATAAACAAATATTTAAAAATAAAATAAAAAGGTGGAATATTTTAAAAGCAAAGCACTTTATTCTGGGAAACTTGAACCCCAGACTGCTTTTCTGAATAAAACATGTGATATCTTCAACCTAAAGCTTGGTGAGGAGTATTTTTCAAAGAAAAAGTATTTAAATTCAGGACCAACATCTGAGGCCCAAAGAGGTGTATGTTAGTAGGAAATGCATTCATAGGCTTGGTCAAATCTTGACAAACCAAGTATCTTTTCCTGAGTACATCCTTCTAGTCCCATAAATTAAAGAACAATGAATGTTTTTTATTGGTGAAGGAAAAAAGGAGACCTCTTCTTGTCTGACCTGCTGGAAAGTGGGGATTCAGATAAAAAATGAAAGAGCAATGGTCAGTATACATGTACAAAATTCACAGGCCATCTCCTCATAGTGAAACTGTAACTTAAAGAGTATGTTACTGGAAGCTTGCATAGGAGAGAAGTTTCATGAGCTTATGACATCCTTGAGTCATGTTAAACCATTCAAGTCACTTCATTAAATTTTTCTCCACAAAGATTGTTGACCTAGTTTATTGCATTTTCCAGACATCCTGAGCCTATAACAGGGATCATAATACTGAGTCATGGACAATGCTGACTGTTTTAGCTTGCCGAGAGCATATATGACAGTTTTCACCACAAAGCATTACCCACAGGATCTCCCCAATGTCTGCAGATTTAAATCATTATTATCTTAGACATCATTGCCTTTTCTATAGGATGTAGGATTGGAAATCTTATAGCTCACAAGTAGGAAAAAAGATTGCAGAGTCCTCCAGTGAAAGTCATATATAGCATTGTATCAGCATGAACAAGCCAAGTATATTTATGTAATGAGTATTTTCAAAATACTCAGAAGTCCCTGAGCCCATACATAATATATTTGAAATGGTGTCTGATGTCTCATAGTTCCTGTGACTAAAAATATTAAGATATTTTGAAATGAAAACCAAAGATAGAAAACATTCATAGCAATAGAGATGCAAGTTTAAATGTATCAGTAGCCACCCAAAACTGTAGAGTATATGTTTGTTGCACTATGAAAATATGTTTAGCAATAGAATGATTCTTCAAATAACTATAACCAGAGTCACTCTTCATGTAAGTTCTGGTCTGTATGATTCAAAAATTATATATATATATATATATATATATATATATATATTATCATTGTTTATTGTTTATTACCATTGATATGATTTGGGACTAAACATGGTAATCTGAACTTAAGTCCATGAAGATCTAAATAGACTAACTATCCCCAATTATCTGTTATTTTTATTTCTCAAGAACATGCTAGCTAAGGGATGACAATATCTCAAGTATAACTCTTACCAGAACATGGATGGTCACTTGAGCAGTAGTGCTTCTCTGCCTGATAGGGTCAAGGAGAGCATCGTTGTCCAAGTCTGTAACTCGCACTGCTATCTTGTACTGGGATTCAGCTTCCCTGTCCAGTGAATCTAATAGCTTTATCACTCCTGACACAAAATAATTGGAGATTTGTATCTCAAATTACCAAAGAACTTCAATTCATGTGCATTATAATCTATATAAAGTCATCATTATAATAATAAAAGAAAGTTACCTAATAAGAATCCTTTTCTGTCATATATTTATAGCCTTAAAGTATAATACCACATTAAATCATGGCAGATGTTAGTTCACACACTTAGTCACCCATTAGACATTCTTAAGCATTTGGAAGAACACATATGTGCAAAGGCTTTCTGAACATCAATATATCAAAGATCAAAGCTTTAGCATTTCCCCTGCTGTAACTAAGAATTATAGACCAGCTAACAAACCAAGGTGAACAAGAAAGATTTTTCAAAGATTCTTTCATAGCCACACTTTCTAAATGCTGTAGACTATCTAAGTGACTATGTACCAGTTACTGATTTTTATTGTTAATTGGTATCAGTGCTTTTACATTACCTGTGTATGGTTCAATGTAAAATTTGGGTGGTGTTCCAAAATTACCTCCAACAATGGCATATTTTATATTGTCAAATGGCCAGTCTGCATCTGTAAATCTAATTTTTCCAACTAGTGCATCAACTGGTCTATCTTCAAATATGTCCAATGTAAATTCTGGCATGGTTCCTGTTGGGTTCAGTTCATTTATGCGGGTCACCCTTATGATGATTGTAACAATTGCTTTGGAAAGAAAAGTACACAGAATGTTGCTGTAGCAACCACATATCCCCTTCATTAGTTCTTACTTCTCTTTCTTTATTTAAACAACGTACTATGAATTCAGACGTAAGGGGGATTATACAACTATATGTTTATTGTTATAGTATTATCTTTTTAGTTATGGAGGATCTAAAACTAAGTTCAGCATTAATACATTAACTGACTTTGAATTTTATATAATGTAGAATAAGCTAATTCTTTAAAAAACAGTTTAAATACACAAAGACTACAGCAAGATTACCTTTAAATGAATGTAAAGTTCTTTGTTAAACATTTGGGGGATATTATCTCAACATAATTCCATTTTTATTTGTGATTCTCATTTTTAAAATACATTCACTAAGTTAATATGATAATAAAAACTTATTGCAGATAATTGTTTTAAAATATGATCAACTTCTTAAAACTAATTTTAAGGGACTGGTACCTTAAATAATTCAAAGTTTATGAAGAGAAATATCATCTTACTTGAAAGTACAGGAATTCCTTCATCAGATACTTTTATAAACAATATATGTTTAAACTGCATCCCTGCAAAAATCGTATTATCATAATCTAGATGTGTAGGTCCAATCTGTAAAAAAAATAATGGATCACTAGTTTGTTTAAATTAAATACCCATTTTCTTTACTTTCATGAATCTAAAACTAAGATGTGAAAGTGAGTTTAGAAAAGTTCCATTGGATAAAAATATATTAGCCACAAATCCAAGTCACATATTGTAATTGTAACTTTAATGGTAACCATGTTAAAAATTGAGACAAGTCTAAATATTTTGATAAAATGTTTTATATAAACATTATAGATACTATCATTTCAAAATGTTGTTAACATAAAAAGTATTGGAAATATTTACACTATTTGTTCATAGTAATCTGATGAAATCCATTCCTCATTTCACAGTTACACCATAACTCCAACAAGCCACATTTCAAGTATTCAAGGGCAAATGTAGCTATCAGCTTCCATATAGCAGGAAAATATTTTATAATATGTAAAATAAATTTATTTCAAAACTAATATATTACTTCATACTCTAGAGTTTTGTAAGTATGTTATATTATAAAAGTATAAAAATAAAAAAACTAGATATTTTATGCTTAATGTTTTTTCTTTCAAACTCATTCATTGGACATAGGTTGTCCTATTCCATACACTCTCCTTAGTTATCCACATGGTCCCTGACTTATTATGGTCTAATTTATATTTTTTACATTACATTATATTTACATAGTGAATGCCAGAGTGCATTCAGTATATGCATACTTCAGATTTTCAATTTTTATCTAAGCTAAGTGATACTGAGCTATGCCAGTGTGCCACACCTCTAATCAGCTTTATGATCACAAAGAGAAACAGCCCATTATCTAGATTATGCTGTGTTGCTATACTGTGATGATCCAAATATTAAATGCATGCTCATTGTAAATTTTTAGGATATGATATATTTGATCTAGACATCATATTATTATAAACTGATGAGCTTCTGAAATTACTCTGTTGCATATTTAGTATTGGAGGAAAAATATAAATTTACTTTCATTTTTGTCAAAATGACTTAAATGTGGTTTTGTATTAATAGTACTCATCTTTCACAAACAAGTCTGAATTTAAAGCTTCCAAATCATGCAGACACAGGATTTGACAAAAATTCTATGAAAGAAGACATGTCTCATGGTTTTTCTTTGTCAGTTTACCCTCTTGGGAAGGATGGTGTTGGCAGGCATGATTTTTCCAGGATATTTAATAGCATTAAATGTAAGTGTACTCTAAGAGTCTTCCATGCACAACTCAAGAATAATCACAATATCCTCAGGATGCTCATGGCTTTGGTTGGATCTGAGAACATCTAAGGACTGGGGAAGGTATGTGATTGCTGCTTGGTCTCCAATGTCCAGCAGTCACTTCAAATCAACTACTTTGCTAAATAATCAACATTTATCAGTAAAGAAAGTTATGTATAGCAACTAGATGATTAGTGGCTACAAAAAAAGTATTGTTTTCTTAAGCTCCAAGACTTATAGAAAGTAGGAGCTATTAATGAATTAATCAAGTAGATTGATGAATTAGTGAATTAATCAAATAGTTTATTCATGAATAAAGAATGTCTAAGAAACTTTCTCAACTTTAAATAAAGTCCTATAGTCTACATTCTAAGTAAATGAAGATGGTAACATGAATGCACATATCAGTCAGCCACTTAATTACCCACAATAGTAGTATATGCCTACAATGATTGTATGCTTTTTCTAAACCTAACTATATTTTGATAATATTAAAATTAGAAGTAAACTGTTAACATTAAAGAGTTAAAACTGCCATAAGATAACAAGACAGACACAAACATTACAGAAAGCGTATGCATGATACAATTAGCATTGAAGGTCATTGCAGAAATATGACTCAGAACAAAGGTTCAACATTCCAAATGGCAAAGAAATGGAATTGTTACTTTCTTCCAAACCATGGAATCAATTCCTTTATGCTTAGAAAAAACTTAAACATGAAAGACCATTTGTTAAAATATTTATAGAAAAATAAGAACATTTGACTACATTATAGAAATCAATACATGAAGTAAAACAAGAATGGTTTCTGTCCACACAGTGATCTCCAAATACTTACTATTTATTTACCTGATTTATGAATATATGAAAAAATATACAAGTTTACTGTGAATCAGGGAAAAGCTTGTCAAGATGTATGAGGTTACCAAATCATGATGGCGTACCAACCAGAGTGGTACTAATACATTACTGGTGAGAGCATACTTTGATTCAGCCAGTTTAGGAAAGAACTTGATGCTACTTCATACGTGATATACAATCTGATCTTAGGTATACAGTCACAAAGGGGCATGATGAGAGACACAGAAGAATGTTTATTGCATCAAGTGAGCCAAAAATAAGAAAAACAATCAAATATCTATCCAAGGGCCCATGGTCATCACCCAATGCAAAATTAAGAGACAGAATGGAAAATGACACAATTAGATGAAAAGTAGATACCCCCCTTACTTATTGCCCTTGCATAGATGAGCCTTACATACACAATACAGGAAATTGCATAAACTCTACAACTTATTTACATGTTCAATAAAAAATCAAACACAGTATTGACCAAGTATATAGACTGTGGACATTGGTTGCCTTTGGGGATAAGTAGGGGTCAAGGAAATGGTAACAACAGCTGACTATGACCCAATTCTCAAGTGTGGTGATGGGTTTAGGGATTTATTTCATCATTATATGTTGTCACTTATACATAATCTTGAAAATATAAATATCTGTTATAATGATTACTGAGGATGAATTAATAAGTCACTTTATGATAACTTTTCAGATCAATGCCCATCGAAGAGAAGTAAACTAATAAAATATATGATGAGAAATACTGAATTAAAAAATGGTCATTTTTTAGTTTCTTTATAACTTAAATAGACTTCATATGAAATAATATGGATTAAGAGGGCAATCCATCTTTAAATATTAAAATTACTCCTCAGTGGAGTTCAAATTTAAAATTATTATCTACTGATCTAGAATCAATTATTCCTTTAACAAATTCTGATGCTTATTACAAATTCAAGTTTCATGGCCACTAAAACTCTCCTCTCCTTTTTCCTACAATACATATACTAATTTATGGCCTTATAAACTTAATTGATTTTATTTTTTATATTTAAAAATATCAAGTGTATATTATGAACTTTGGTGAGTTTAAAACTTGAAAATGTAGGAATGTCAAGTACACTACATGCTTGATTCACTATTCATTTATACTGTATCATTTTCTTTCGTTTTGTTTTTAACTGCCTTCTCTAACTTGGCTATTATAGCAAAATAAGAATTTTTCCACTTTAATAGCCCTTTCATGCTTAGTCATACTTTGAGGAAAATACTATTTTTCTCATTCTAGTCATTGGGAGGTAAAACAAAGGAATATATGTCAGTGAATTTAATTGAAGTTAATATTCCATAAGCTCCAGGGAAATGTAGGGAATACAGGACTGTATACTGTTCTTCAAAGGTTTTGATTCTACAAATTTTATATGCTAGTTTCATGGAGTTAGTAAAATATCAGAACAAGTCCAATGCCACAATTTTTAATGTGTTTTGTGTGCTTGCATTCTTCTTACTAGCATTGTTTAAAATGAGATAATTCAAAAAAAATTAACTATTCCATAACTTTCACAGTACTTGATTGAGCATATGTTGATATTGTACTATTTTCCATCAGTATAAGGATATTTACTTATTTATTTATTGCTTTTAAAATATTTTATTAGTTTAATTAAATGAGAAAAGGGGGAGAGAGAAAGAGAGAATGGGTATATCAGGGTCTCTAGTCACTGCAAATGAACTCGAGGTGCATGTGCCACCTTGTGAATCTGGCTTACGTGGATACTGGGGAATTGAACCTGGGTCATTTGGCTTTGCAGGCAAGCACCTTAACTGCTAAACCATCTCGCCAGCCCAATTTATTGGTTTTTCAAGGTGGGTTCTTGCTCTATCCCAGGCTGACCTGGAATTTTCTATGTAGTCTCAGGTCAGGGTGGCCTCAAACTCACAGCATTTCTCCTACCTCTGCCTCCTGAGCTTTATTGATATGCACCACCATGCCCAGCTCAGATATATTTAAATTTTAAAAGTCTATTTTAATATTGTGGTCACATGAATAATATTTCTAGTTGAAAAATTTGAAAATGTGGCTTTGAGGTATTTGGTAATTGTTACTTCCAGTTTAATTTTCTTGTTAGTCAAACTCAGCCATTGATAAATACACTTCTAGCTAGCACAAAATATGTGTCAGACACTAGTTTAATAATGGACTTTTTTCTTTCACTGTTGAACTGGGGATGAAATGTATGATTTCTGCTACAGAGAGGCATACAAAATACTGTAAGAACCCAAAGAGAAACAGAAAATCTATACATAAGGGAGAATACATGTCTGGAGATAAATGTCAAAAATAAAAAATTAATACACAAGCCAAAATATGGCATGTCAACATGAAGATATGCAAAAGTACAAAAGTATGTGGGGAACAGGATATGCAAAGACTAGGGTAGATCATCTAGAAGCATGAACATGAATACACTTCACTTCACTAGAATGCAGAGTTGAAAGACATCACAGTATTTATGGTCATGAATGTGGTTTTGTAGGCTTCAGTCGCAGACCATGAGAGAGCAAATGGTAGACATGTTAAGGATTACACGAAGTACTTTTTGAGTAGAAGTTCATTTTCAGTGAAATCCATATCAAAACAAGATGAAAAAGTAATTATGAAGCTGGAGAGATTGCTGAGTGGTCAGATGGGCTTGCTGGGCAAGCATGAGGGTCAAAGGGACCCTGAGAATGCCAACTTCAAATCTCCAGATTCCTGGCCATGGCTATATTTGTCTGCAGGACAGCAAATACCCAAGAGTCAGTGGTGTCCTCAAGTTCCAAAATTAATTTAAAAAAAAACAGAGAGAGAGAGAGAGAGAGAGAGAGAGAGAGAGAGAGAGAGAGAAAGGGAGACTCAGGATAAAAACAAGACCAGGTGGAAGAGCTTAATAGTGACATTCCCAAGGACACACACACACATATGCACACAGCATATTGTCTACACACATGCACACTGACACACACAGAAGCAAACAAATAATTGCTTCTGTATTATTCAAACAGAACATGTTAAGTTTTACATTAACCAGATCTTCTGATAAGCAACACTTACACTATGTTGAACACAATGTCAAATCTAACTATTGTTTTGAAAAATGCATGCCTAAGGTAACAGATAGCCGTACTTTGGTCACAAAACTAATCATAACTAAAATCTATATATCCTAACTTGGTAAAAATAATCTACTACATACTATAGAACATAGTAATAAAATGTGCTCCTTTATTCTATTTATACTTCATGTTCAAAAGTTATTCAATATATTTATTAAAGGTACTTTTAACATATTTCAAAGGAATACACACTATTTTATCATTTATTTATTCTAGGAAATTTATAATCTTCTTATTTTAGACATCAAGATCAAAATTGCACTCCAGAATTCATCCCAAAGCAAGCTATGTTTAAGGTTCAAATGAAAATCCAAGAAAAAAAAATTCTGCCATCAGCTATTTGATCTACTGTAATTCATTAAGAATTGTATAATAATAAAAATGTTTTTCTATCTGAGGTTAACCACAAGGCCACATTCAGAGAGCAGCTTTAGAATACTCACTTTCAGTTCATTGTTTATAAGAGTAAACGTTTTGTTTGAAAAAGTGTCCTTAATCAAATGATAAGTTATATTGTTATTTGGAACAGTTCTATCCTTATCTGTACAAGTCAAGGAGACTAAAAGAGTTTCAACAGGAATGTTTTCAGGAAGTTCAAATCTGTATTGGGAGAAACATGATAAAATGTATTATAACATTATTTTGACTTAACATATATATGTAAACATATGATTACATTTATATGAAAGATAATTTAAATGTGTTCACAGTTTTTAAAATTTATTTATTTGAGAGTGACAGACAGAGGGAGAGAAAGAGTCCGATAGATAGATAGAGAATGGGGATGTCAGGGCCTGTAGCCACTGCAAAGGACCACCAGACGCATGCGCCCCTTGTGCATCTGGCTAATGTGGGTCCTGGGGAATCAAGCCTTGAACTGGGGTCCTTAGGCTTGACAGGCAAGCACTTAACCGCTAAGCCATCTCTCCAGCCCATGTTCACATTTTAATAAGGACTTTTGATAAAAAAATAAAACTAATATTTGTAAAGAACTGCATAAGAATTGATTTCACATCCTTCAAGATATGTCAAGAGAGAGGCTCTTCTGGTTAAGATGGTGTCGTAGGTACTTGCCAAAGCAGCCTAGGGGGGAAAAGCCCCCCCCCCCAAAAAAAAGCCCCAGCACAATACACATTTTTACTAAAAAGTGAGCTGTATAGGAAATTGAAACAGTAGCAGAGAAGTAGGAGAAATCCAGACCCCCAAGAGCCCACACAAGCTGGCAGAAGCAGCTCCAGCAGGTCAGCAGACTGCCGGTGGTGTACCAGCCAGCCACCAGGCTCTGGTTCAGCAGCAAGAAAAGCCAGGTGAGGGGATTTTCCACTGACACCAGAGCTCTCCGCAAACTCTAGAAACGTGAAGGGAGAATGGCAATGAACAACGGAAGAGCAGATCACAAGGTAGAAGAACACGTGGAACAGCGAGAGAACTAGAGCAGCATCGGTAGCTTCCCCTACCCCACCATCAGTGCCCGGCTCCAGCGAACAGAGCAGCGGTCCAGGGACCTGGCCATGGCTACTTGAACCAACAGAAGGATTTGAGCAGGAGCAGAGACCAAAATCATCCTAAAAGGTAACTGGGATTACACCATGTCAGTACCCACCCAATAAACTTGGTACATAGGCCTATACCAGAAATGCTAATTGCACCTTCCATGTCAGGATAAATTATATGTTAAATGTGATGGATGGTCAGATTTGCCATTCTTAAATAAGCTGTATTTTGGGCTTGATATTTGTTCTTCATTTATACTGGCTTTGTTTCCTCTTCTTTTATATGTTAGGGAAGGGTCTCAACTGGTCACAAGATGACTTGTAATGCTCTACAGACCAGAAATCTTAACCTCCTTGTTGTCAGGGTTAAGGGAGTGGGAAAGGCACCACACAGCCTAAAGGACAGCAGAGGACCTGGTTGTCATAATACCTACTCTTGGATAAATACTCTGTGCTCTTTTTCATTGAAAGTGTTCATTGTTTAGTTAAATTTTAGAAACTATCTGCATTTGGTTCCACTAGGCCTACTTGAATACTCTCACAGCAGGCAAACCCAACACATAGAGTCACTTTTGTAGATACTCTGAGAGTCTTGAGAGCCACACCTAGAGCCTTAAGCTCCTACCCTAAAGATATATAACATCAGATTGATTGATACATCTAATAATACCCAGCTAACCAGAAAATCCAATCATTAAATAATCCCAGATGCAAAAATATGTACATTATAACACAAGAAAAACCAAAAATCAGGACAATATAAATCCAAAAAAAAGTATTACTGTATCAGAAATGACCTACAGTGAGAAAGAGTTAGAGGAAATGCATGAGAAAGATTTCAAAAGAATGATTACAATTATGTTCAAAGAACTCAAAGAAGAAATCAAAGAAAACAAACAAGACACAGGATGCCAATTTAATGAAATAAAGAGGTCAATACTAGACATAAATAAGGAAATAGAAATAATAAAGAAAAACCAGTTAGAATTACTAGCAATAAAGAACACAGTTAGTGAAATAAAAACTCTATAGAAAATCTCACCAGTAGAATGGATGAAGGAGAGGACAGAATATCTAAGCTAGAAGACCAGGTGGCAGATCTAATACAGTACAGCAAAGAGAAAGACAAACTACCAGAAGAGTGTGAGTGGGAATTTCACTATATTCGGGACACTATGAAAGATCAAACATAAGAATTCAGGGCATAGTAAAAGGAGAAGAATTTCACCCCAAAGGCATAGTTGGTGTCTTCAACAAAATCATAGAGGAAAACTTCCCCCAAATTGGGGAAGAGGTGACAATGCAGATACAGGAATCTGTTAGAACACAAGCCAGACAAAACATTGAAAGAAACTCTCCTCACCATATTATAATCAAACTACCAAACACACAAACCAAAGAAAAAATATTGGAAGTGGTCAGAGAGAAAAATCATGTTACCTACAAAGGCAAGCATATCAGGATTGCAGCAGATTATTCAAGACAAACTTTAAAAGCCAAAAGGGCATGTATTGATGTATTCCAAGTTCTGAAAGATAACAACTGTCAACCAGGGTTACTGTATCCTACAAATCTATCCATTCAAATAGATGGAGAAATAAGGACATTCCATGACAAAAGCAGGCTAAAGGAGTATTTGAAGACAAAACTAGCTCTACAGAAAATACTTGAAAGAATCCTCCATGCAGAATAAAAAGAAAAGCACACATATAAGGAACTGGGAAAAAACAAACAATACTCAAATACTACTTAACACAAGAGAGCAAAGGTAAAACCGGAAGAACTACAAAGAAATGGAAAAATGAATAACACCTTTCAATAATATCTCTTAATATCAATGGCCTCAATGCCCCAACCAAAAGACATAGGTTTGCAGACTGGGTTAAAAACCAGGATCCTTCAATTTGTTGCCTCCAAGAAACCCACCTTTCTACAAAGGATGGTCACTATCTGATGGTGAAAGGTTGTAAAACGGTGTTTCAAGCAAATGTACCTAGGAAACAAGCAGGGATTGCTACCCTAATATCTGACAAGGTAGACTTCAGTCCAACATTAGTTAAGAAAGTAAGGAAGGCCACTTTATATTGATTAAAGGCACCCTCCAACAGGAGGACATTACAATCCTAAACATATACATACCTAACATGAGGGCCCCCAAATTCATCAAACAAATGCTATTAGAAATAAAGTCACTGATAACACCAAACACAGTGGTAGTGGATGACTTCAACACCCCACTCTCATCAATTGACAGGTCACCCTGGGAAAAATAAAGAGAGAGGCATCTGCACTAAATGAGGTCATAGATGGAAGGGACCTAACAGATATATTAAGGACATTTCATCCAAATGCTGCAGAATATACATTCTTTTCAGCAGCACATGGACCATTCTCTAAAATAGACCATATATTAGGACACAAAGAAAATCTTAACAAATACTGGAAACTTGAAATAATTCCTTGCATTCTATCTGACCACAATGGAATCAAACTACAAATCACTAGCAAGAAAGGCTATAGAGCATATACAAAATCATGGAAATTAAACAACACACTACTAAATGATGAGTGGGCCAATGAAGAAATCAAGAAGGAAATCAAAAAAAATATAGAGTCAAATGATAATGAGAGCACAACATACCAAAATCTCTGGGACACAATGAAGGCAGTCCTAAGAGGTAAATTTATAGCTTTAAGTGCCTATATTAAGAAATTAGAAAGTTCGCAAGTAAATGACCTAATACTTCACCTTAAAGCCTTGGAAAAAGAAGAACAAGGCAAACCCAAAATCAGCAGATGGGAGGAAATAATAAAGATCAGGGCAGAAATTAATGAAATAGAAACCAAAAAAAAAAAAAAATCTAAAGAATCAAAGGAACAAAGAGTTGGTTCTTTGAAAGGATAAACAAGATTGATAAACCCTTAGACAATCTGACCAAAAGAAAGAGAGAAGAGACACAAAATAATTAAATTAGAGATGAAAAAGCTAGCATCACAAGAGATGCCAGAGAAATTCAAAAAATCATAGGGACATACTATAAAAGCATATACTCCACAAAGTATGAAAATCTGAAAGAAATGCATGATTTCCTTGATTTATATGACCTACCTAAATAAACAAAGAGGAGATTCATCACTTAAACATACCTGTAAGAAGCATGGAGATCCAAGCAATTATCACAAATCTCCCAACTAAAAAAAATCCCAGGCCCAGATGGATTCACTGCTGAATATTACCAGACCTTCAGGGAAGAACTAACACCATTGCTTCTTAAGCTTTTCCATAAAATTGAAAAAGAAGGAATCCTACCAAACCCCTTCTATGAAGCCAGCATCACCCTAATACCAAAAACCAGCCAAAGATAGAAGAAAAAAAGAAAATTACAGACCAATCCCCCTCATGAACATAGATGCAAAAGTTTTCAACAAAATATTGGTGAATAGAATACAAGAATATATCAGAAAGATCATTCTCCCTGAACAAGTAGGCTTTATCCCAGAGATGCAGTGATGGTTCAATATATGCAAATCGATAAATGTAATGCATTATATAAATGGACTGAAGGACAAAAATCACATGATCATCTCATTAGATGCAGAGAAAGCATTTGACAAAATCCAACATCCCTTCATGATAAAAGACCTACAGTCTGGGAATAAAAGAAACATATCTCAATATCATAAAGGCTATTGATGACAAGCCTACAGCCAACATATTACTAAATGGGGAAAAACTGGAAGCTTCTCCACTAAAATCAGGAACAAGGCAAGGGTGTCCACTGTCCCCACTTTTATTTAATATGGTAGTGGAAGTCTTAGCCATAGCAATAAGGCTAGAGACACACATAAAATGATACAAACTGGAAAGGAAGAGATCAAGTTATCATTATTTGCAGATGACATGATTTTATATATAAAACACCCTAAAGACTCAACCAGCAAACTGTTAGAGCTGATAAACACCTACAGCCATGTAGCAGGATACAAAATAAATACACAGAAATCAGTAGCCTTCCTATATGCTAACAACAAACACACAGAGGATGAAATCAGAAAATCACTCCCATTCACAATTGCATCAAAGAAAATAAAGTACCTTGGAATTAACCTAACCAAGGAAGTAAAGGATCTCTACAATGAAAAGTTAAAACACTCAAGAGAGAAATTGCAGAAGACACTAGGAAGTGGAAAAACATCCCTTGTTCCTGGAATGTAAGACTCAGTATTGTGAAAATGGCAATCTTACAAAAAGCAGTCTATACATTTAATGTAATCCCCATTAAAATTCCAATGGCATTCTTCACAGAAATAGAAAAAACAATCCAAAAATTCATTTGGAATCACAAAAAACCTCAAATATCTAAACTAATACTGAGCCACAAAAATAAGGCTGGTGGTATCACCATACCTGATTTTAACCTATACTACAGAGCCATAGTAACAAAAACAACATGGTACTGCCACAAGCAGACATGTAGATCAATGTAACAGAATAGAGGACCCAGATGTAAGTTCAGGTAGCTATAGCCACCTGATATTTGATAAAAATGCCAAAAATACTCATTGTAGAAAAGAGAGCCTCTTAAGCAAATGGTGTTGGGAAAACTGGATATGTATCTGTGGAAGAAAGAAAATAGATTCTTCTCTCTCTCCATGCACAAGAATTAAGTCCAAATGGATTAAGGACCTTAAAATCTGACTAGAAACTCTGAAACTGTTAGTGGAAAAAGTGGAGGAAACCCATCAACATATTGGTCTTGGCAAAGACTTTCTGAATATAACCCCAATTGCTCAGGCAATAAAACCACAGATTAACCACTGGAACCTCATGAAATTGCAATGATTTTGTACTGCAAAAAGCACTGTGAATAAAGCAAAGGGACAACCTACACAATGGGAAAAAATCTTTGCCAGCTATATATCTGATAGAGGATTATTATCTAGGATATACAAAGAAATCAAAAAGTTAAATAATAAGAAATCAAACAAGCCAATTAAAAAATGGGCTATGGAGCTAAATAGAGAGTTCTCAAAAGAAGCAATATGGATGGCATATAAGCATCTAAAAAAATGTTCTACATCCCTAGTCATCAGGGAAATGCAGATTAAAACTACATTGATATTCCATCTCACCGCTGTCACATTGGCTACCATCATGAAAAACATTATCATAAATGCTGGCTGGGATGTGGAAAAAGAGGAACCCTTCTACACTGTTGGTGGGAATGCAATCTGGTCCAGTCATTGTGGAAGTCAGTGTGGAGGTTCCTAAAACAGCTAAAGATTGATCCACCATATGACCCAGCTATAGCACTCCTAGGCATATATCCTAAGGACGCATATCATTTCCTTAGAAGTATGTGCTCAACCATGTTTATTGCTGCTCAATTCATGGTAGCTGGGAAATGGAACCAGCCTAGATGTCCTTCAACTGATGAGTGGATAATGAAGATATGGCACATTTATACAATGGAGTTCTACACAGCGGTAAAGAAAAATGAAGTTATGAAATTTGCACGAAAATCGATGGATCTGGAGAGGATTAAACTAAGTGCAGTAATGCAGGCCCAGAAAGCCAAGTGTCTCATGTTCTCTCTCATGTGTGGATCCTAGCTACAGATGATTGGGCTTCTGTGTGAGAAGGAAAAAACTCAGTAGCAGAGGCCAATAAGCTAAAAAAGAGATATAAAAGGAAGAGAAAGAAAGGGAGGAGGGTACTTAATAGGTTGGTATTGTATATATGTAAGTAGAAGAATAGATTAACAGGGGTGAAAAGCCCCAAAGTGAGGTCAGGGGAAGAGAGTGAGTAAAGGACAGGTGGAAGGAGGCCTAATCAAAATCTAAGAGAATATAAATAAATCATATGGAATCCTCTGGTTTTGGACAATAGAACACTCAGGAGCCATATATTGCTGCTAGGAAATTTTCAGTGCCAGGGATGGGATACCTTACAATGAGTTGTTGGCCAAGGAGGTCCGTAATGTCCCCAAAGCATTATAGGCCATTGCTGAGGCCATTGGTTTACCACCAGGAATAGATGGTAAGACCTACTGCTGAAGACTCCACATACTTGGGCTGTAAGGCCACTGAGAAATCCTGCTGGAACTGAGCTGATAACCTCCTCCATGTAGACCAGCCGACAGAAGGGTGGAAGAAGCCATTCTACATGTAGTTCAATGGGAAAAAGAGATACCACCAGTGAAGATACTCAACAGTGGACACTGCAAAGCCTTATAATTGTCCAGCCTGGCCAAATGAGCCAACTGGTGCAATAGTGGCACATCTATCATGGTGGAAACCAACTGCCCTCTAATTGGACTGGAGGCCCACTCCTTGGGAGGGAATACATCCCTGATACTGGAAACTTAAAACATGTAGTCATGAGCCCTAGGGGTGTAACATTTGCTGATGTCTGGGTAAATGTATATACTATGCTTATCAAACTGCCCAGTAAGCACTTCTCATAACATTCATACCCTTATATTAATGCTACTCTCACTTTGGGTAGAGAATCTTCTCTTTTCAGATGGCAATGACTTTGGGACAACTCAGAAGGTATCATAGTGCTAGAAAAAAGTGACTTGAGTTTTGAGTAACATCTTGATCACACCTTCCATTGCTCAGGGTCTAATGCGGGAGAGGTGGCAGAAAGAATGTAAGAGCCAAAGGAAGGGTAGGACTCCTTACAACATTCTCCCTCCAGACATAAAATGGCCTGAATATCCATGACCTCATAGTGCCTGAGACTACCTGCACAAGACCAGAATAAGAGGAGGAAAAGATCATGACATCAAAATAAAAGAGAGACTGATTGAGATGGGGAGGGTATATGATGGAGAATGGAATTTCAAAGGGGAATGGCGGGAGGGTGAGGGAGGGTATTACCATGGGATATTTTTTATAATCATGGAAAACAGTAATAAAAATTGAGAAAAAAATAATATATAGGTCAAGAGAAATGAACTACTTTTATTATAGATTAATGAAGAGCAAATTTAGTTAGGCATTATTGCACAAAATGGCAATATTTTCCTAAGGTTCTTTATTTTATAAAGTTTGTATGATCATCTTAGATGGTTCTGCTGGTTACTTTAAGTGGATATCATTATCTCCTTCTTAAATTACGAGAACTGAGAAGAATGGAGTGCTAGACTAGCTCAACAGAGGACAGGGACAATGGATTTTCACCACTATTCATGTTTTCCTCTGGATATCACAGTTTCCATAAAACTCCTATATTTGACTTATGGGAGGCAAGCTGGCAAAGTATATGGTACTAGAAAGGCTAGAGGTCAGTTCCTGTTAAGGTGATAGCAGATTAGATATCATCCATATGCTGATGCTCCCTTTTCTCTTTGGAGTTGGAAGCAAATGGTATAAAAGGTAATAGCATGGCAAATATGGACTAAAGTAGAAAAAAAAAAAAGCAAAAAACAAACTAGAGTCCTTAGCCATTGCAGGTATCTCAGTAAAATAACTTTCTTTGCTCTTCTCATCAGAATACAACAAATGATTACTGGATTTACCCAATGATATCTATTTTAAAATAATGCATTGATATTTTGGCTAATACAAACAACTATGTCTGGGTGTTTTCTGCGGTTTGACAGGGTGTTTCTAATTTAACCCTTGATAACACCTTGGGATTTAGAATACTGGGACAAGAGATGAATTGTCTAATTTTCTATGGTAAAGAGTGTTCCATAAGCAGAGTAATGTTTTCATATGGTTGAAAATAGATATTCCCTCTAAATTCCCTCTAAATAAATTTGCCATTTTTTTTAATGTAAACATTTTCAAAACAATTTATGATACTTTTATTGAAATGCACAAAACATTGTTGTTATCTGCAGTCATCCTACTGTGTATATCACAACTTCTTGTTCCTCTCTACCTGTAACTTGGTACCCATTGGTGAGTCTCTTCCATCCCTTTTTTCTTCCCCACTCTCCTCAGTCTCTGGTAGCCACCACTTGACTCTTCACTTCTATGGGATCTTAAAAATTATTTATTAAATACTTTAAAAACATGATTTCATTTTCTTACTCATAAAGTTTTGTTTCAAATGAGAGAACCATTATTCAAGGAAAGATCACTCAAATACTTTTATAATGTATTAAGTTAAAAATTGCTATTAAGCAGAATTGCCCATTGCTGGATCTCTGGGACTATTTAAATTCTACTGCAAATAGCTGACATTAGTCCAGCTACATGATCTTTTGATATGGAAGCACACATTTCTGTGGTTTAGCTGATTGAACATTCTTCATTCAAAAATCAAAAATCTGAAATACTCCACCATTCTGTCATATTGGCATCCTAAACTTCTCATTTTTGAAGCTTCCTAGATTTTATTTTAACTCTTTAGTTAATTACTTTGGGTACAAATGAAGTATATTCACTTTACAAGGAAAGAAAAAGAATGAGAGGCTATGTGTTGTCTGAGGATAAAGTAGGAAAAGAGTGAAAGGTTCCCACCACGATCAAGTATGACTGAGCTTACCTACTTAGTAGTTTACTAATAGTTTACTTCCTCCTTCATTCCCTTTTTAGCAAACATCTGAAGACCAAAACATTATGGGAACAACTTACACATAAATATCCTGTGAACATCGGGGTGCATTGTCATTTATGTCTTGTAGAATTACTGTGAGTGTCCCAGTTGTTGAATGTACTCGTTCATTATCATAAACTCTGACATATAATACCCAAGACTTTGGAGTTGCCACATCTTCATAGTCCAATGGATAAGCAATGGTGACTTCTCCTGAGTCTAAAATCAGGCAGCAAAATTGTATTCAGCATCCGAATGACTAAGATATGCATAAAAATAATATCATGGGTAAAGTAGTTCTAGGGATAAAATAAAGGTCAGCTACTGACCTGATAAAGCTCACAAGGTAGTCACAGATGTACATATGTAAGAAATGGCTGTTGAGTGAGGGGAAGAAGAATAAAGAAGCCTCCAATACTACATAGATCAGAAAATATTTCATAGGAGGATCATGATGGCTGTAAAGGATAACACACAGTGAATGGGAGGCTCAATGTAGTGTCAAGTAGAGGAGGTTGGGCTGGGGAAGCTTTGCAGGAAAAAAAAGCAAAAAGAAAAATGAGTTGTATTTTACATGAGAGTGGCTTATTGAATTACTTTGTTGTATTTACATTTGCAGAGAAATAACCCTTAGTATAATATGTGCTCACCTTGGTTTCTTTTTTTCTTTTTTTTTAATAAATTTTTTTGTTATTTTTATTTATTTATTTGAGAGTGACAGTGGAGAAAGAGGCAGATAGAGAGAGGGAGAGAGAATGGGCATGCCAGGGCCTCCAGCTACTGCAAACAAACTCCAGATGCGTGTTTCCCTTGTACATCTGGCTAACATGGGTCATGGGGAATAGAGCCTCGAACAGGGGTACTTAGGCTTCACAGGCAAGCGCTTAAGCGCTAAGCCATTTCTCCAGCCCTCACCTTGGTTTCTTAGGCTGAAATCTCTATTAGTGGTTTTGGTTTGTAGCATGTATTTTTTATTGCATTCCTCATGAAAAACTATAAGGGTAAAATCTTTGAATTCCTTCCATCTCCCTAAAATGTTATCTGTACTCTTTATCTATGAAGTCATTTTTGCTGGGTATAAAATAAAAAGTTGAAAAGCTACTATTCTGTGTTTTCAAGTTTTCTATATAGTCTAAATAGTCAATTCATGTTAAAGGTACTGTAGAAATGACTCCTTACATTTTGATCATCAGTCATATAAATGAATTTATCTTTTTACTTAGAGGCTAAGTTATTTTTAAAATTAGTATCTAATAGTTTACTAAAAATGTCTCAGATTTCACCATTTTTCATTGTTTCACATGGGAACATTGCTGTTTTTTTTTTTTAAATCAATTTTTATATCTTTTAAGGATATTTTCTTGAAGGATGCTTTGGTGTTCCAGGTGTTTTCATTGTTCTTACTTACTTTAGGAATTCTGTGGTATGAAATAAATTTTATTCTCTGTCTTCACTAGTCATTATCACTTATCCCATTTCATGTCTGCTTTTATAGTTTTAAAATAGTTAAAAAATCACAAACTTATGAAAAATATTTCCTGAGCAATTTGAGAGTAATTTGATGGTCTAATAATATGGCATTATTTCCAATCAATTGACCCTACATTTTACAAAAGCAATGATATTTCTGCAGCATATCCATAACACAAATGTCAACATCAGTATGTTAGCATGAAATACTGATCATTTTATAGAAAGTCTGCTGATTCTCTCAATATTTTTATAGCAAAAGAACTAATTCAGAATTATACATCTCCATATCTTTGTTGTGTTCTTCAATCTGGAAAAGTTATTCAATTTCCCTTGTGTTTTACAACTTTGGCCCTTTTGAGAATTAAAAACTAGTAGTACCTAATTACTTGACTGAGAAGGTGCCCACAAGTTTATTCCACTTGGAAGTTACTATTTTGTCCTTCATAATTAAAAATCTGGTAGAGAGCCAGGTGTGGTGGCGCACGCCTTTAATCCCAGCATTCGGGAGGCAGAGGTAGGAGGATCTCTGTAAGTTCGAGGCCACCCTGAGACTATGTAATGAATTCCAGGTCAGCCTGGGCTAGAGTGAGACCCTACCATGAAAAATAACAACAACAAAAAAAATCTGGTGGAGAGCTATTCTGATACTATGCCAGCATTCCATTTCTCACCAAACTCAATGTCCTTACATACTTGGTCCCTATGAACATATGGCTTTCAGTTTTGTATGATATGTTAAAATATACACCTATGATAATTTATAATTTATTTATGTTAATTGATACATAGTGTATTCATCTTTATGCAACAGAGTATGGTTAGATATATATTTTTAATGTGTCAAGGGCAATTCAGGTTAATAAGTATTTTCATTTTCTAAACAGAATGTGTGGAGGTACATCAATATTTATCGGTGCAATTGTATCCACATATGTACAAATACAGATTTTGAAAAATATTTCTTTATTTGTATACCTCCAACTTCAATGTATCACCAGCAGAATAAACCAACCTTCTTCAACTTTAATATGATTATTTTATCACCTTCCTCCACAGAAGTACCTACTCTTGCCTGCTGCTGATTCTCTTTAAGTTCCGACTAAGGACACCAAGTATCCCTATAAGGGCTCCTTCCTGACTGTCTCAGATTGTGCCTCCTTGTGTGGGCCTCTCTATTGATATGATAGGCAGAGTATATTTAATCCTGTCCTTTTCATTACATCTGTCTGGTTAAAGAGACAAGCAATCTCTCTTTCCTCTTCTCTTTTTATGCCTATATTGCTAAAGGCATAGCCCCTTGACTCCTAATCATACAGGATGTACTTAAAGCTACAAGTGTCATAAACTGATTGAATTCAAGTTGGATTTTTTCACAGAATTCATTGATTGAGTTTGTGTATTTCAAAACCTCCTTTCCTTAGGTTGGCGCTGTTGAGTCATTCAAAGATAACAGTATTTTCCTAGCATGTGAAAGGACCAGAGTTCAATATCTGACATCGAAAGAAAAAAATAAAACTTCTCTCTCCAAATTATATATTAGGTAGAAATTAGTAGAGTAAAAACCCCAAATGGTTATTATGTGTTCAAGTGCTTATGAGAATGAAGACATAGGTATTTGATTTATGTTAACTAATATTTTGAATTTATGGGAAAAGTTACTCCTCAGGTGTAAAAAAATCAATTTCCAGGGAAGATGTGTGATTCTGGATTGTCAATAAATCTCTTGGGGCAGACAGATAGTGTACAACATTTCTATTCTTTAAAGAAAGAAGGATATTATTTACTTCACAAAGCTATACTAAATACATAATTTTAAGAATTGCTTCATCCCCATAGAATAATAAATAGGATTCATCTTTACAAATGAAACTGCTTTATAATTCATTTTCCGAAACAATTAGCCACAAAGTATTGTACCTTCATTTATAGAAAATTCTTTTTGTGTACCAATGAATTCATAATGCACTGCATCCTCTATGTCTCTATCGGTTGCCATCAGTTTGACGAGCTTTGTTCCTACAGGCAGATTTTCATAAATATTTATCGGTTCATCTGGTATGTATCTGTGGGACAAAAGACATTTTTATCACACTGTAAACAATGACTTTTCATTTATCCCACATAAATATATTTGAAATTTCATGTGATACACATTTTCTAACATGTTACAGTCTCTGACTTTAAACAATTTGTAAATTATTATTTATTAGAAATAGTTTGTATATTAAACAATGAACTAACAAGGATTTTTCTACCATACTCTTTCTTTAGCACTTACAAAGACTGAGAAATTATATTTTATTGCAGATAATAAAATGCAGTAAACACTTAGAAAATTATTTTTCATTTCATATATATTTAGAAATATTTCCATGTCAAGTAGCATTTATTGCCCCATCTCTCTTGAATGGCTACATTGATTTCACAATATGATCACATAAACATGCATTTTCTATAGTATTTTTCTTACTAACAATAAATAGGAGAAAAATAGGAAACTGAATTGTGTTTCACTAAAACTGATTCTTTTTTATGGTTTCAAGAACAAAGTATAAATGGGTTTCATTTCTGGTGGATGTCAAAACAATGTTATGAAGTGCATAAACATTTGATTTCTAGATACTCTTGAATATGAAAGAAATTTTACAATGAAAATAATAGTAAAATTTTGCTATTTATACTCTCATAGAAAGTTTCAGTGGTTAAATGCTAAGATATAAATATTCAGATTTCTCCTTACTTACGTAAGAACTGGACTCTCATCATTGACATTCTGGATGCTTACTGTTATTGTACCAATACATGACTCCAGAGACAGGTTGTGCCTATTTCTCACAGAAACCACTAGCTGGAATTGCTACAGAGATAGAGGAATGTTGGGAGATTGGGAGTGAGAGAAGAAGAGGAACATTAGGGAGAAAGACAGAGTTAGTTTTACTTTATTTTTAAGTACATAATGTGTAACTTCCTTTACATAAAACATGCTTTAAAAATAAAATAGAGAGCAAAGGAGAAAGCTCTGTCAGTAAAGTATATGCTTTGCAATTGTAAAGACATGAGTTCAATCCCCAGTACCCTCCTAAATATAATACCTCTAACTTTAGTCCTAGGGAGGCAGAGTCAAGAGGATTCATGAAATTTGTTGGCCAGCAAGTCTAGCCAAATTATTGAGCTAGGCCAATGAGAGATTCTGTCTTAAAAAAGAATGGTGTATCTGAGAGTGACTCTAGAGGTCATTCTCTGAATACCACATGCAAGCACACACTCATACAATATACCCATGTACCTGCAACCCCATATACACATAGAGAGATCAAATGAGTGAAAAAAAAAAAAAACTTTTTTTAAAAAAGCTAGAAGCAGAAAAACATCAATCATTTGAACATTGACCACTTGAAAGCACCACAAGAAAATTTGTGGAAAGGATTATCTCAAATGTTATATAGATACCTGCAATTAATGCTATCTTCCACCTGTTTAGTAATTTAGGTTACAGCATCAAACATCTTTCCACTACACTTATAACAGTATATCAGATTTAAATTTATTGAAATGCCAAAAATAAAATGGCAATTATTATTGTATAGATCAAAATATGAAGGTCTGGCTGGAGAGACGGCTTAGTGGTTAAGACACTTGCCTGCAAAGCCAAAGGACTCAGGTTCGACTCCCCAGGACCCACATAAGCCAGATTCACAAGGGGGTGCATGCATCTAGAGTTTGTTTGCAGTGGATGAAGTCCCTGGCACACCCATTCTCATTCTGTCTCCTTTTCTCTCTCTCTCCCTGCCTATTTCTGCATCTCTCTCTCTCAAATAAATAAAAATAAAATATTTTAAAAATCTGAAGGTCATGGTACTTTTGGAAAATTTGATATATATACTCAGGTATTTTATAGACTTCAAAAGTATAAAATTTCATTTTTAATGTTTTCTAACACTATCAAGCAATTGAGAAATGTAGTCTCATAAGGTAAGGTAATGACTAGTCTGATAAAGTCAAAGACTGGTTTTCATTTATTAAACTTAATTCTACAATTAATAAGAAGGTTATGTATATATGCAACATTATATCAAAGTGCACTTAATCTATCTAGCCTCTCCCTCATTAACAATTGTATTTCACCAATATTTTAAATAAGTAAGAAGCTATTGAAAGTCAAAAGGATTTACTAGAATTTGACATGAAAAACAAATATTTCACCATTTAAGTAAACAAAGTATATAGATAGATAGATGATAGATAGATAGATAGATAGATAGATAGATAGATAGATGATAAATAGACAGTAATCTAGGGAGATGTTACAGTGCATGAAACACTTGCCACACCAGCATAACGATCTGAGTTTGACTTCTTATGTAACGCTGGACGTAGTGGGTCACGTCTGTAACACTAGCACTCCTACAGTGAGATGTTAGGCAGAGAAGCCTGAGGACTAGCTCAGCCTGGCATACAAAGTGATAAACAACATAACTTGACTCAAGGGAGAAAGTAAGAATAAACATTCTAGCACCCAAGGTCTTCCTCTGACTTTTACATGTGAACCATGGTATTTGAGTCCACAAACACACACACACACACACACACACACACACGCAACAGAGGATAAATAGTAATATTACTTAATAAAAAAATCTGTTCCAAAGATTTGTATTTTATAAACTCATTGTCCAGATTAGAAGCAAAGATGCCAGATAAATCAGGAAACATTAAGAAATGTTTATATATATGGGAAAACATTTGAATTGTAAATGGTCCCTTTCACGAGATGATTTGGTAGGAAAGGATGATTTGTTATATGACTGTCTCTTTCTACCTCTTTCATCTTTCTAAATATTGCAATCTGAGTAAACTCAATAAGAAAAAGAGGCCAAATATCCACAATTAAGTAAAGTAAAAAGCATATGTAATTCTGCATAAAATTCAAGAGTGTGTAGAAGTATAACCTTATATGTACTTACATAGAATAGTGTTGCACTCCTGGCTTTTTTTTTTTTTTTTTTTGCTTTTCAAGTATCTGTATTACTTTTCATTTATTTATTTGAGAGCAACAGACAGAGAGAGAAAGAGGCAGAGAGAGAGAGAGTGAATGGGCGCGCCAGGGCTTCCAGCTACTGCAAACGAACTCCAGACGCGTGCGCCCCCTTGTGCATCTGGCTAACGTGGGTCCTGGGGAATCGAGCCTCGAACCGGGGTCCTCAGGCTTCACAGGCAAGCGCTTAACTGCTAAGCCATCTCTCCAGCCTGACTCCTGGCCTTTTGAAGATAGACTCAAACTCTGTCCAAATGTTATATATACCCACCAGAAACATGCATAAGAACTGAAATAACACTTCAATGAAGTCTAAAAAGGCCATAAAGTAATCAAATCATTTTATAAATTTAGGTTTTAAGTTGATTTCTACTTCAGCAGGGCAAACCAGATAATGTTGGAGACATTATTTTGCTTCAGGAAAATTTTAAGAGTTTTAACAGCAGAGTATGCAAAGGCATTTGTGTGCATGTCCTATTTTTTTTCACCTTGCAGTTGGTTTCATAATCCAAAGGAGGCTCCCTGGTTTTGGAAATGACACCAGTATGCGAATTCAGAGCAAAGTACACAGTGGCATTAGCTGAAGAATTCAATACTAAAAACTAAAAAAAAAAAAAAAAAAGACAACAAACATGGTTGATATATTACTATAAGAGCATGAATTTTGAACTGACATTTTTAATGCAATTATTTGGCAAAAGCTACACCAAGCTTAATTTTGTGAAGACAGAACCCATAAATAAAATGTGCACTTGCTTTTGTTTCCAGACTTCAAAGACAATTTGACATTCTTTCATGATTTTAGTTTTACTTTTTCCTTTTTTTTTTTTCTCTTATACTTTAGTACTAGGACATTTTTGGTAAATAGCTGTCATTGGATTCAAAATTAGCTTACTTTCTAGCAGTACATTTACTGCTCCTTTCAATCTGAGAAGTTGTTCCCTCTTGTATGCTGGAAATGTATCTAAAGAGGTACATGTGAGGAGCTATTTGGAAGAAACTTTTTGATCACATTTGAGTATTTTTTTCTATATAAAAATATAATGCTTTGGTCAAATATACTGTTTATAAAAGCAATGAAATGTTCTTGTCTGTTGTTATCATTCTCACTAGTAATGGGTTAACAGTGCCCAGGCTCAAAGTGAGTACTATGGACTATGAGAAGAATTTCACAAAGAAGCTAAATTGTAAAAACATACATCCAAATTCTGACTCAAAGCAAAACAGTAAAACCTGGGAGATGTGATATTCAACATTTATAAAAAGATATAACAGCCATTTTGTTAGGCATATGAATTTACTTTTACTTGTGTGTAGATGAACAACCATAGTTGACTTATGTTAGATTAAAATCCACTCAGCAGTCATACAGGAAACATCTTTTGTTTTTTTATCTTTGTGATTTTGGATTTGCCAAACAATTTCATTTTCTAAGTCTTTATTTATTTTGTTACTTTTTCTTATTACTTTTATAATAAAATTCAAATTCTATTACAATATTTACTTGTGGAAAATAAATGTGTGTATATATATCTATAATGAAAATTTAAGTATATAGTTATTCTATACCCTCCCCCCGACACATAAACACTCAGGTCTCAAACATACAACCTCTACATTCTTCTGGTCCCCTCCCTTACATAGGCACACTGACACATACAAATGAGGCTTTCCACACCTGGTAAACAAGAATTATATTTTATTATGTTGCTGTCTATCCTCAGTGTAAAAATAATATGGAAGAAATTATTAACTAAGTGTGCTGGACAATACCTCATAATCAAGCTGGCATAAAAATTCTATATAGGCTAAATACTTCTGAGAGATAATCTCTGTAAATTTAGCTTCAACCAGGACCATCTAAAAAGATTCTAAATCTGTTTTGGGGGAATTTAACTGAATGACACTATGACAGAGTATTACAATCTATTAATATGATTTATAATGTAATCAAGAAATAAATGTATTTCTCATAACTATAACTAGATTATAGGTCATGTTATACCATAAAAGATTCTGAGAAACTAGCCGGGTGTGGAGGCACACGCCTTTAATCCCAGCACTCGGGAGGCAGAGGTGGGAGGATTGCCATGAGTTCGAGGCCACCCTGAGACTCCATAGTGAATTCCAGGTCAGCCTGGGCTAGAGTGAAACCCTACCACAAAAAAAAAAAAAAAAAAAAAATTCTGAGAAACAAAGTGATAAATAAATTATCTTAAATTTATTCTTTAACTCTATTTTATATCAGTTGTTTATTAATTCTCTACTCTTTACAAGTTATTGCTGAAACCAAAATAAGCTAAAGACCTAAAATATCTTTTATGTAACATATATGTATAATAGAGAAAATATTGCAGATTGGGACGAATGAGAGGGAATGAACAATGAAGGAATTTAGTAGAATATATGAAGGTCATCAGATAAATGCCAATAACTGTAATTCCTACATTTTCAATGTGTTTCCAGATCATTTTAGCTTATTTCTTTCGTGTTCTACTTTTGATCTACATTGTTATATTAAAAATCCATGTTACTTCTCTAATATAAAAACTGAACTGGGGAAAAATTGCTCACTGAAAATTGATCATCCAAATTTGTAAAAAATACATAATTAAAAACCTACTTCAACTTCTTGTTCAGGATCTGGGTCTCTGGAGAGGATCATATAGATGAAAGCAGATGCAGGAATATTTTCTGGAACAGACACCGAGGCACCTGCACAAGAGCATAAATCATGACCAGCATGCAAAGCCAAACATTTTTCAGACACTTCTTTTTAAATATATACTTCTCTATGCACATGTATGTTTATTTATTCATTCATTCATTTGAGGTAGGGCTAGAGAAAGAGGCCAACAGGGTGAGTATGGGCAAGCCAAGGCCTTCTAACACTGTAAAGGAGCTCCAGATGCATGCATCACTTTGTGTATCTTGCTTTAGGTAGGTACTAGGGAATTGAACTCAGGCCATCAGGCTTTGTAAGCAAGTGTCTTTAACTACTGGGCCATCTCTAAAGTCTTTTCACAGATTTCTAGTTTCCTGTGGCCGCTGTAAGCCATTAGGCATAATAAGTTCTAGTTTAAGCAGTTTTCTTAATGATATTTGGTATAGAAAAAGAAGCCATTTTAATCGTTCCCAGTAATATCCAGATCTTTTTTGGTTTCATATTATTTATTTCTTTTTTTGTAATTTTCTTATGAGCAAGAGAGAGAGACAGAACTGGTGTGCCAGGGCCTCCAACCTATGCAATCCAAAGCCAGATGCATGTACCACCTGTGCGCATGTGTGACCTTGCATATTTGCATTACCATGTATATCTGACATAGATGGGACCTGAACAGTAGAACATGGGTCCTTAGGTTTTGCAGGCAAGCACCTTAACTACCAAGCCATTTATTAAGACCTATTTATTTCTTTTGAGATGATCTCAATAATGTTTTCTAGGCTAGTGTCCAATACATGAGCTCAAGTAATACTCCTGTCTCAGCCTTTCAAGTAGCTGGAACACACATTCATGCTAGTTATTTTAATGCATATTTAAAGTCAATAAAATTAAAATTTTCATTAAGAAATTAACATTTTTAATATTTATTATTTGTTTGTGTTTGCACACATATGTGCAAATATTATAGCACACATGTGGAGGCCAGAGTGCAACTTTGAGGTATCTGTGCTCTACTTCCTTTGAGACAGGGTGTCTTGCCAATGCAAATGAACCGCCAGACTACAAATGAATGTCAGACTAGATAGCCCAAGAGTATCAAATTTTTCTATCTCTGTGTCTCACAGTTGTAGGCACATTGGGAACACAGAGGTATATGTCACTTTGCATCTCGCTTTCTGTGAGTGCTGAGGAATTGATCCTGGGTCAACAGGCTTTGCAAGTAAACACCTCTAACAGCTTTTCCATCTTCCCAGCACTGAATTTAATTTTTTTTTTTACCAGTTTGAGAAATGGGATGTAATTGTTCAATCATTAAAATATCAAAGGTCACTAAACTATTTTACTGTTAAGTCCTTTATATTAACACAAGTGTGTATACAACTAGTAGCATCTTCCTTGGTTTTGTGATTCCCACTATGACATTCTTCTCTCTAGAAGAGGACTCTTGTTTATTTTGAGCATGGCTCTTGGGTATCAAGTCCAGTGAATAATGTTTTATACTTTAGATTAGGTATTCTTGCAAAATCCTCATGTTCCTTGACTATTTCTAATTTTTGTGTTACTGAGACTAACTTATTTTGAGCCTTCATTTCAGTCAATGTGTATGTGGCAGGTTCTCTGATTTAGCGATTTTCTCCAGTTAGTTACCACAGCTAGGTAACTAAAGACAAGTGAACTGAGTAGGTGTGTGTCAAATTGGTTCTTGAAAAGTGCATCAATGTCCTTTTTTGGGTAAATTCACAAAGTTATATTGTGTTACATAGAAACTGAATTCTTCAGTTTGCCTTTGTCTTAAGGAACCAAGTAACATGACAGGACAGGGGCTCCCAGATCTTGAGAGAGCCTTTGCAGGTCATGTTGGCTTAAGCAAGTAAGTCTGCTAGAAATTAGGTCAGAATGACATTGGGATCATTTTGTATCTTTTTAAAGCTGACTGTAATTTAGAGAGATTGAAAGGAATTGACAAAGAACATCAATTCATTTTTCAATGATCAAAAAGAAACTATCTTTACAAAAGGCAAAATTGAAAGCTAAGTCCAGCCATGACTTATCTAGGACTAGCTTTAAGTTTAGCCTCTGATAGTCTTTTTGAGAATTCCTTTCAGATAAAAGTATAATTATGCATATTAGAAGCCATATTTTGATTCAAAGAAGGAAATGTGTGTGTCTTAACTTTTTAAAGTACAAGTGTGTCATACTTCTAAAGATGGAAGGTAGATGAGGTTTGTGGAGAAAAAGAGATTACAAGTAGCAATGGACAGATATCCAGTGTGGGAAAGCAAGTATTCTCACGATGCTCTCCTTAGTACATGCTCTCTCAACATTTTTTTTTTTTATCTCATGGTTGTCTATTTAGTTAGGCAATTTCTCCGAATAGAAATAAACAGGGATAGAAATAAAAAGGGGCAATCAGAAAAGTTAGAAGTAGAGAAGATTTTAGTATGACAGATAACTAAGTATTTAAGATTAGAAATACTTGGAAAGAATGCAGATGACCATGAACACACATAATTGCTGTGACCCATTAACCCAGCAAAATTGAAATCAAGTTAGTATATTTTGCTGAGATCTAACCAGACACAAAATATCAAATACATTCATATATTTAAAAGATTATATTTGCAGGGTCTGGTGGCATTCACCTTTAATTCCAGCATTTGGGAGGCAGAGGTAGGAGGATCGCCATGAGTTTAAGGCCACCCTGAGACTACATAGTGAATTCCAGGTCAGTCTGGGCTAGAGTGAGACTCTACCTTGAAAAAAAAATGAGATTATATTTTAAAAATATTCACAGAAAACACAAGCTCGTTGAGGCATGAGCAAATAAAGACAACTGAGGTAATGATTTATAAAATTTATACAGTTTTAAAACTATTGTGTGGGGCTGGAGATATGGCTTAGCGGTTAGGCGCTTGCCTGTGAAGCCTAAGGATCCCGGTTCGAGGCTCAATTCCCCAGGACCCACGTTAGCCAGATGCACAAGGGGGCGCATGCATCTGGAGTTCGTTTACAGAGGCTGGAAACTCTGGCACACCCATTCTCTCTTTCTCTCTCTCTCTCTCTCTGCCTCCTTCTCTGTGTCACTCTGAAATAAATAAATAAATAAACAAAAAATTTAAAAAAAAGTATTATGTGGTTTTCCAAACCACTATAAAATGTCAATTTCTATGTACCATAGACAATGGTAATTTTTCATTACTATTCTCACACCTTGGACAATAAAGTAGATATAAATCATATGTTATGGCTTAAATTTTTAGGTGATTTATGTATACCTTGTGATTCAGCATACTAACTCACATATAAAAGATAAACAGAATTATTTTCTCATCACTCTACCTCTACCTGTCACACAAAGAAATAGTTATAATTGGAATTTAAAATATTTTATTTTATTTTTTACTTATTTACTTGACAGAGAAAGAGGGAGGGGGGAGAGAGAGAGAAAGAGAGAGAAAGAGAGGGACAGAATGGGCACGCCAGGGCCTCCAGCCACTGCAAACGAACTCCAGACATGTGTGCCCCCTTGTGTATTTGGCTAACATAGGTCCTGGAGAATTGAGCCAGGGGCTTTTGCTTTGCAGGCAAATGATTAAACACTAAGCCATCCCTCCAGCCCTATAATTGTAATTTAAACCAGACTAACCTCATGATTTTTTTTCCTTTTTAGAAGCATATTATGGCTTTGATTTTATTCAACTTTTAATTTCTTTATAAAATTTACCATACCTGGTTGTATCTGTCAATAAACTCAGCACTTGAAAGACTGACAGAAAAGAACAAGTTATAACCAGCCTGAGATACATGCTATTTCAAAGAAAGAACAAGGGCTGGGGTTGTAGCTCCTGGTAGAACAGTTACCTATCATGCACAAGGACAATGCTCAGCAGACAAACCTCACAAAACAAAGGACCACACATACACACACATACACACACACACAGATTTATTTTACTATGTTTTCTTAGTATGTAGTTGTGTCATGAATATTTTTTTTTCAAATGAAATTGACTTACAACCAACCTGCTCCTGTTGAAAAACTTGAATCACAGGAAATAGGATAATCCACTTTCTCCACAAAAATTATGAACATATAAGTGCCAGTATTATTTCCATCATCCCTGGCCTCAACTTCCAAAGAATAGCTTCTCGAATTATTTTGGTTATCAAGATCCAAAGATTGAAGTAGAGTGATTACGCCTGTGACTAATGAAAGAATTTAAAAGAAGGGTAAAATGATGATTTGAAGACTTATGCCTAGTTTATTTTTATTGATGTTTAAATTCACATAATGATACATTTTTATTCATCACATAACATTTAGCAATTATATAATTGTTGCAAATATTTTAAATGCTGCTTTATCTTATATTTTAAAACATTTACATACTAAAATTTATTTCATCATGTTTTCCTCAAGTCTCAAGTTTATTTTGCATTTATTTACCAACTGTTGGCAGTGGTATCCTGATTTTATAATTTTACTATTTTATTTTAGAGGTTGGGTCTTACTTAGCCCAGGAAGACTGTGAACTCACTCTGCAGTCCAGGCTGGTCTTCAATTCATGGTGATCCACCTACCTCAGCCTCCTCAATGCTAAGATTAAAGGTATGAGCCACACACCTGGTCTCTTACTTTAAAAGTATCAAAACATTGCATTTTATTAATTAAAACAGTAGACATTAATCTGTTTGAGCATGGAAAATAACCTTATCCTTCATAATTTGTGCCTTTCAACTTAATCTTATTGAACACAGAAATGTGAAATGAGTTCAGGGGCAAACAGAGGAAAATTCGGGAAAAAAATAACCCAAAAGTAACTAATCCTCCTTTATGTCACTTATATTCACTTTCAGAGTTTCTAGACTCTCTTCCTTTTGCTCTGGAATTATCTGCATTGGCCTTAACTTGAATATCTTCACAGTTTCCAAAGGACCTTGGACTCACCTAAATTATCTTAATTTGTTTAACATCTTAGTTGACTTAATTGACATCTGCATTTTGAAAAACCATGCATAAATTACTGTAAGGATTCTAATAAATTATCTCAAATATTGGATGACCATATTGATTTTTTTTTAACATATCAAGCTGCTAAGCCACGCTACACTTCCAGAACTCATGGTTTCTTGCTTGGGTGGACCATAGGAAGAGTCTTAGTCAATTTGGAGACTGTAAAAGCAGCAGCAAACATTTCCTTTATTTCCTTCTTGACATAAATGTGAGCTGGTCCACTGTATCCCTATTGGCAAGAAGTAGCTGCACCTGAGTTTGGAATTGCCTTGCCATCCATGATGTTTGCATTTTTCTGACTTCTATAACAGGTGTATGTATTCAATGCTCTGAAGAAAGGCCGGAGCTTCTACAGGACTCTCATACCACCCAAGTCAGAGACAAGAACTACTACTGGCCTTAGTGTTTGGGATCTCCTGTATCCTTTTGTATTCCGGCCTATATTAACATTTTTTTAGTTTATAACCATCATTTCCTTCCTGACATCCAGCTCTAGAATTAGACATAACAGACCAGCTACCATAGTATATTTTCACTGCTTCTGTTTTTCTGTTTGAATCCACAATAGATTTATTAGGGACTGAGGCACCTTATGAAAGATATTTCAGAACAATAATCCTGTCCATTTGATTCTGGGTAAACATTAGCCAAAATCAAACATCAAAACATAAAATAATGCAAGAAAACTCCCAATTATTATAAGATCCAGAAGATAGCTATGTGACCTTTGGCTTATATGAATTTCACAGAAGCTTTTGTGCTAATTATCTCTAAAGATAATAGCCACTTATAAAAGCAAGAATTTATGTCACTCATTATTTCATAAGGATGTCATTTTAACAAGTAGGAGAATTGCAACTATAAATTGCCACATGCTTCTGGTGTGTTTCCTTCTTTGTGTTTAATTTCAAAAGAATATTTTTACCAGTCTATGTTCTAAAGGGAGTATAAAAATTCAAGAGTGATTATTTAGCCAAAGTAGACTAGAAGAATTTATCTAAAACTTACAAGGGTCCAGACCAAACATTTCTTGTTGTGTTTTAAAGGAATAAATTATGCTGCTATCTTCATCTCTGTCGGTTGCTTTTAATCTTGTAATTATTTCCCCAATAGGCTTATTTTCAGTCACATTAAGAGAATTCAAAGGAAATTGCCTAGGAAAAGAGTGATGAGAAACAGTTGAAGAGGCAAGAGTAACAATTCTTAGAGTGTCATTTTCAAAGAATTATATCCTGGATTTATGACAATACCACTTGTCAAAATTTTTTTAAATATATTTTTAAATTTATTTATTTGAGAGAGAGAGAGAAAGAGAGAGAGAATGGGCACACCAGGGCCTCCAGCCTCTGCAAACAAACTCCAGATGCATGCGCCTCTTTGTGCATCTGGCTAACGTGGGTCCTGGGGAGTCAAGCCTCGAACCTGGGTCCTTAGGGTTCAAAGGCAAGCGCTTAACCACTAAGCCATCTCTCGAGACCCACTTGTCAAAATTTAATTGTTCCAAAGCTGCTCACATGTATATAAAATTCATTTGTGGCACAAAATTACATAAAGTTTGGCACAAGCCCTAATTTTCAATCATACAACTCTTGTTTCTGTGCCAGGTGTCAAAAATTCCATGACATAAAAGGAATGAAAAAAATGAAAAACAAAATGGCATGATGCATCTCCACTGTTCCAGATATTTAATGTATGGAACTCTTGGCAACTGAACATAAAGGATTAAATATATTCATTTTTCATTCCCTTATCTGATGTGATGAAATACTGTCAAAAGCTATAACTTTGAGATGGCATCCACCTAACCTTGCTGTACCTCCCTGGGAAGGAAAGGCAAGGCATTAAGTGTTTTCTGGGTCTTTTAGTGGAGAGCAATCTCTAATAGAACACGAGTGGGAGGGCACAAAGTGGAAAAAAAGGGAATCAGCTGACTCCCCCACCCTCAGGTAGGCCACCAGTCCCCCAATCTCCCCAAGCAGCCACCCTACCCATACTCCCAGCCTCAGGATACTCCCGCAGTTACTGCAGGAAAGGGGACAGAGGTCAGAATAGTTCCACTTGCCTCACTGGGCAGGGGCGATCCCTGCTACTCCCACCCATGTGTGACCTCCAGCTGGCTCTGCAGGCCAGTCATGCACAGCTAAGGCTAGATCCGTCCATCTGCCTGCCCATGAGAGCTGAGTCTGCTCTGCCCTTCTGCCCACTTGCCACTCCAGCTGCCCATCTGCACAGGAACTCAGATCCTTTACAACTGACCACATGCGAGCCTCGCTCCAGGGAGCTCAGGCTGATCCACCCACCCACGAGTGAGTGCAGGAAGGCTTTGTCTGCCCACACATGCATGAGCTCAGGACCACTCTGGCTGTCTGCTTGTCCACATGTGAGCTCAGGCCTGCTCCCCCAAGAGGCACCACTTCCCCCTCACATCGAGACCACAGTCCTACTCTCCCTGCCCTTAACTGTGATGGGCAGACCACAGCACAAAAGAAATAACCTGAAAAATAAAATGCAAGTAAATCCACTAAGATCACCCAATCCTACAATGAATGTCTCTAATCCAAACATAGGAGAGGCAGTGAGATCAGAACACCAAAATGAAACTATTAGCAAAGCAACCTTGACCATGCTACTGGTAGAACTTGCAGAAAAACAACAAAGGACTGGTAATTGTGTGGATGCTTCCATCACTAGACTAGACATAGTAGATAAGAAAATGGAAGGAGTTCAAAGACAGTTAAGAGATACGAAGGAGAGTGGGAATAGAAAAAGATGTCCTCAAAAATCATCTGGCAATGTCAAATGAAGACATAAAGAAATGCAAGATGAATAGCAAGAAGCATGAAGAAAATTAGAAAATGATGTGAAAAGGGAACTTGACAGAGGGATGGAAACTATACATAGAAAAGTAGTAGAAAATTAAAACCTAATTGAACAGCTCCAAACTCTTTAGAAGCTCTCAAGAGTAGAGTAAGTCATGTGGAGAATAGAAACTCAGATCTGGAAGACAAGACAGAAGAAACAGATCGAGAGTTCAAAACTTTCAATAAGTTCAAAAAATTTTGCAAACAGAACATGAGGGAATTGTGGGATATACTTAAACATCCTAATATCCAGATCATGAGAATACCAGAAGGGGAAGATATTCAGACCAAAGGCATGGAGAACTTATTTAACAAAATAATCGAAGAAAACTTTCCACTCTTTCAAAAGAAAGGCCCATCAAGATACAAGAAGCCAACAGAACTCCAAACAGATTGGAACAAAGGAGAAACTCTCCAAGACCTATTGTCATTAAGACTCTAAACATGAACACCAAAGAGAAAATCCTAAAAGCAGCTGGGGAAAAACAGCACATCCCTTTTAAATGTAAACCCATCAGAACTACTTCAGACTTCTCAGTGGAAACCCTGAAAGCCAGAAGGGCCTGGAATGGAACACTGCAAAGTCTAAGAACCTATGGCTTCCAACCCAAACTTCTTTACCCAGCAAAAGTAACCCTCATAATTGATGGTGAAAGGAAAACTTTCCATGACAAAATTCAGATTTACAATTATATGAACAAAAAACCAAACCTACAGAGAGCATTTCAGGAAGTTCTCCACACAGAATAATCAAATAATCAACAGATTACAATAACCAAATGCAGAGAAGGCACAAAAAACTCCAAAGTCCATGAAAACTCCAAACCACATATACCAACACAATATGGCAGGTATCAAATCAAACCGCACAGTCATTACTGTAAATATCAATGGCCTTAATTCACCCATCAAGAGACATAAGCTAACAGGGTGGTTCAGAAAATTAGACCCCTCAATCTGTTCTCTTCAAGAAACCCACCTCACCACTAAAGACAGACACCTCGTCAGGGTTAAAGGGTGGAAAATGATATTGCAAGCAAATGGGAATAAGAAACAAGCAGGCATAGCTATATTAATATCAGATAAAATAGACTTCAAACCAAAATTAATCAAAAAAGATTAAGAAGGCCACTTCCTACTTATCAAGGGAACAACCCATCAAAAGGATATCACAATCATAAATCTTTATGCACCAAACACAGGGCACCACAGTTCATAAAGCAAAACCTACTTGAAAATAAAACAGAAATAACTACCAACTCCATCATATTTGGGGACTTCAATACACCATTATCAGTAATACACAGATCATCCAAACAGAAACTCAACAGTAAAGTAAGAGAGATCAACAAAACCATAGATCACTTAGGGCTAATGGAAATCTACAGAACATTCCATCCCAAATCCATAGACTACACATTCTTCTCAGAAGCCCATTGAACATTCTCTAAAATAGATCATATACTGGGTCACAAAACCTGCCTACATATGTTTAGGAAGATTAACATAATTCCCTACATGATCTCAGATCACAATGCTATATTGCTAGAAATTAACAACAAAATACCCACCAAGAATTGCATTGGCTCCTGGAAACTGAACTGCACTCTTTTAAACAATAAATGGGTAGTGGATGAAATAAAAAATAAAATTGAGAAATTTCTAGATATGAACGATGATGAGAAAACATCGTACCAAAACTTATGGAACACAATGAAGGCAGTACTCAGGGGAAAAGTCATAGAACTAAATGCCTTCATAACAAAGACAGAGAAATCCCAAATCAATAACCTAACCATCCAACCAAAGGCACTGAAAAAACAAGAAGAAACCAACTCAAAAAAGCTCCAGAAGGAATGAAATAATTAGGATAACAGCAGAAATTAATGAACTGGAAACTGAGAAAACAATTAAGAAAATTGATGTTACAAAGAGCTGGTTCTTTGAAAAAATAAACAAGATTGACAGACCCCTGGTCAATTTTATCAAGAAAAAAAAAAGAGAGAGAGAGATAGAGAGATGCTTCAAATTAACAAAATTAGAAATGAAAAAGAGAGATCACAACAGACATAGTGAAGTTGGGAGAATTATCAAGACTTAGTTCAAAAACTTCTACTCCACAAAACTGGATAATATGGAGGAAATGCATAAATTCCTGGACACATAGCATTTACCAAATCTAAACTCAGAGGAGATTAATCTCCTGAACAAATCTTTCACACTCACTAAAATTGAAAAGGTAATAAAAAAAAACTCCCCCAAAAGAAGACTGCAGTACCAGATGGCTTCTCATCTGAATTCTATCAAATCTTCATGGAACAACTCACACCAATCTTTCTCAAACTGTGTCTCACATATTTAGAACAGGGAAAGCTCCCTAACTCCGGTGAAGGTATCACCCAAATTCCAAAACCAGGAAGAGATGCCACAAGAAAAGAAAATTACTGGCCTGTTTTCCTCACGAACTTGCATGCAAAGATGCTGAACAAAATCTTTGCAAACTGTATCCAACAACACATCAAAAGAATTATCAACATTGATCAAGTGGGATTGATCCCAGGAATGCAGGGGTGGTTCAACATATGGAAGTCTGTCAATGTAATACACCACATAAACAAAGTTAAACACAAAAAACCACCTGACCATTTGGATAGATGCAGAAAAGGCCTTTGACAAAATATAACATCACTTCATGATCAAAACATTGGAGAAAATTGGCATGGTCGGTTCATATCTTAACATAATAAAGGCTATATACAAAGTTCCCAAAGCCCAAATAATACTTAATAGAGAGAGACTGAAGGAATTACTAAGGAGATCAGGAACAAGACAGGGGTGTCCACTCACACCTCTGCTCTTTAATATAGTACTGGAAGTCCTAGCTCAAGCAATAAGATAGGAAGAAGAAATAAAAGGGATACAATTTGGAAAGGAAGAAGTCAAGTTAGTGCTATTCACAGATGACATGATTCTATATGTAAGAGACCCAAGAGCCTCCATTCCAAAACTTCTAAAGGTGATAAACTCCTTCATCAAAGTAGCAGGATACACAATCAATGCACAAAAATCAGTAGCTTTTCTACATGCAAACAACAAATATACAGAGAAAGAAATAAGGGACATTGTCCCATTTTCAACAGCAACAACAACAAAAAAATAACATACTTTGGAATAATGTTAACCAAGGAAATGAAAGATCTGTACAACAAAAACATTAAAATACTCAAAAAAGAAATTGAGAAGGACTTCAGAAAATGAAAAGACTTCCCATGCTCCTGGATAGGCAGAATTAACATTGGGAAAATGGCAATCCTACCAAAGGCAATATAAATATTTAATGCAATACCAATTAAAATCCCAACATTGTTCTTCACAGAGATAGAAAAAGTGATCTCAAAGTTCATATGGAAAGGCAGAAGGCCTCAAATATCCAAGTATATCCTCAGCAAAAGAAATACCTGTGGAGGCATCACCATACCTGATCTAAAGCTATATTACAAAGCCATAGTAATAAAAAGAGCATAGTATAGACCAATGGAATATAATTAAGGACCCAGACATTGGGTCAAGTAACTACAGCTACTTGATATTTGACAAAGGCCCTAACAATAAAGGGTTGGAAAAAAGACAGCATCTTCAAATAGTTGTGCTGGACAAACTGGATAACCATATGCAGTAAATTTAAACTTGATCCACACATCTTGCCATGCACAACACTCAAGTCCAAATGGATCAAAGACCTCAATATATGACCGGAAACTCAGCTACTACTAGAAGAAAGTATAGGAGGAAATTCCATGATATAGGAATAGAGAAAGACTTCCTGAACAAAATACAAATAGCACAGGATCTTAAACAATCACTCAACCAATAGGGCCACATGAACCTGAAGAGTTTCTTCAAAGACATACATACAATAAGCAAAGCCAATATATTACCCACAGAATGGGAGAAAATATTTGCTGCTTATCCAACTTACAAAGGCCTAATCTCTAGAATATATAAAGAACTCAAAAACATAAACAATAAAAAGTCAAACAACCCACTCAAAAAATGGGACAAAGAACTGGACAGGTAGTTCACAGAGGAAGAAAAACAAATGCAAATACACACTTAAGAAAATGTTCATCATCCCTAATCATTAGGGAAATGCAAATGAAAACAACTATGAGATTCTACCTTACCCCTATAAGGATAACAAACATTAAAAAATCAAATGAAAATAAATGCTTGCGAGGATGTGGAGAAATAGGAACCCTCATGCACTGCTGGTGGGAATGTAAGATGGTACAACCACTTTGGAAATCAATATGGAGACTCCTAAAAAAGGTGACCATAGAGTTACCAATAGATCCACTTATGCCTTTACTGGCCATGTACCCTAAACCCAAGCCTCAGTCCAGAGATATTTGCTCAACCATGTTTATAGCTGCTCAAATCATAATAACTAAGATCTGGAATCAACTGAGATAGCCATCACTAGATGAATGGATAAGTAAGATGTGATATATCTACACAATGGAATTCTACACAGCAGTAAGAAAAAAATGACACAATGAAATTTGAAGAAAAATTGTCGAGCCTGGAATAGATCATTCTCAGTGAACTCAATCACAGAAAGATAATTGGCTCATAGTCTCACTCATCTACAGCACATAACCCGAATCTACCCAATATGCCGACACACAAGCATCTCATGGCCTGGACTATAGAGGTGATGGGGAGGGAGAGGAGGATATGGGAGTGGTGGGGGAACAAATATGGACCCAAACGGCAATGGTACCATAAAATTCTACATCCTAAAAGACAGACCAAATGGTTGAAGCTTCACCAGGCCCTTAGAGGGAACACTTGAGTCACAAAGCACGGGACAGGGTATGATGAAGACTGACTTTAATCTTCTGCTTCTCTCTCTCTCTCTCTCTCTCTCTCTCTCTCTCCCTCCCTCTTCTCTCTAACTCTTTAATATTATTTATCTTTTTCTTTCTTCCCTTAGTGGGCAATGATCTGTAACTCCCAGTACCAGCAGTTGGCTATCATACACAATGAGCTTTTGATCAGAGAGACCTACAGTGTTTCCTAAATGAATGACAGATTTCTGTCAGAGTACTTGATGACCCACCAAAGGTTAGTGGTAAGACCCTACTGCTGAAGACACCATATGTGGTTGACAAGTAACATGGAGTGACATGGTTGGAAGCTGGAAGAGACTCAGTCCCCAGACAGTCAGCTCGTCTAGTGCCAGAAGGTGCCACTTGCTTGACTGGGGGAAAGTGTCCAGTATTTGTCCAAGCAACTCATGGTCTACACTACTTAGCTAGAAGTAATGTGTCATGATGCTCATACAAGTGCAATAGTGGCACACAGCAATGGTGGGAAACCAGCTGCTCTTGATTTGGCTAACTGATCAGCTTAGTGGAATGGACCCCGTAGTTGGATCTTGGAAACAAGTCAGAATCAGATCCAAAAATGAGCCTGCTCTCCATTATCAAGCTACCACTAATCATGGGCTATAAGAGGGCCTACACCTATTAAATTCTCTCTAAAAAAATAATGATTACCCCATTTATCTAGTGCTAACTTACTCCCCATCAGAGAATCTGCTTCTCTTTTTCAGATAGACACAGATCCTAAGCAGAGAATCACCCCATCATACCTCAAAAGTTGCCCAGCTGAAACTAAGAATAATTGGCAAAACTAGCAAGAGTGCTTTTTTCCTGGTGAACCTGGTACCAGCACAAGGGTGAAGGAGATAGACACAGAGAACAATTAACTCCTACCAAATCAGATATCCAGAGACGCAGAGGCTCCCAAGACCTCATCACTGAAGCAGACCTAAAATGAACCCAACATGGCTCAGGAAAATTTGCAGATGAGTGGGCGGAAACAACGTCAGAGCCACACGTTGAGTCATGATACACAGAGACATTTCCTCCTTCCCATAACTGAGAGAAAACCCCACAATGCATGACCCATATACCCCAACAAGGAGGGGCTGGAGGGGGGAGGACAGGGAGGAGGCTAACAATGGTACCAAATTGACTGTACTCACTGAATTCAAAACTAATTTAAAAAAAATTTTAAGAGAAATATTTTTTAAAATGTTATAACTTGCTAGTGCAAGCTATCAAGTTAGTTTTTCCTTACGTAAGTCTCACGTAAAGTCCTTGATCCACCCTAGAATATTTATAAAACTTAAATTTCTTTCTTATTTGGCCTTCTTTCATTCATTATATTTTTATTAGTAATGTATGTGTCATGTAATGTACAAGGAAAAGGGAGCTAAATGGGTAATACCATTCTTCTAAGTAATCTTCTTGGCCAAACCAAGTATAGCTCCTTTTTACATATAATAATGTGTCTCATAATATTTATGTTATGAAATGTTTGAAATCACTTCATTTTGTGTTTCATTGTTATTCTACATGCTGTATTTCTTAATAAATAAAACTAAGCACTAAATTTAGTAGTTTGGTAATGGCTTATAATATGTATTATTTACTTCTACTAAACAGGTAGACGTAATATGTTTACGCTTATTAAATCATAGAAGCAACAGAATTTTATTCGTAAGTTATGATATCTACTTTAAACATAGGTAAACCAGTAGATTGACTATTTCCACAAATTAAAAAAAATAAATAAACACAATGTTTGCTTCAACTGCTCAATAAATACACAGTGAAGTTAGGCACTTGGTGAATGTCTGCAGTCATCTGTAGAGATACAGTTTGGTAACATAAGAAAGGCAACTGATACACTACGGCTTTTTATAGTTAACTAATCTAAGGCATATTTGATTGTTCTAGGGCTATAATATTATACTTTCTTATGTTAAATATAGAAAATATTTGAAATATTTTAAAAAATCATCTAATTTGCATTTACAATCTTCAATCATTTCCTATTATTACAATTTCAACTAAAGAATATGAAAGTAAAATAGCTAAATATTTTGAACTTTGATTTAAGGTAAAGCTTTACATAAAATGAATATGGTTATGAAAAAGCAGTAGAAGAGTTTAAAGAAGTTCTTGTATGGTGCTGCATGCCTTTAATTCCAACACTCAGAAGGCTGAGGTATGAAGATCACTGTGAATTTGAGACCAGCCTCGAGCTACAGAGTAAATTTCTGGTCATCTTGGGCTAGAATGACACCTTACCACAAAAACCAACCAAACAAAACAAACAAACAACAGCAAAAAAAAATTGGGCTGGAGAGATTGCATCGTGGTTAAGCCACTTTGCCTGAGAAGCCTAAGGACCCAGGTTCAATTCTCTAGTACTTATGTAAGCCAGATACACATGGTGGTGAATGCATGTGGAGTTTGTTTGCATTGGCCACAGGCCCTGGAGTGCCCATTCTTACCCCCAAATAAATAAATATTTCTTTTCAAAAAAGAACTCTGAGGAATAGTCAATATTGCTTGTCTTGTAAGCATGAGAAACTGAGTTGTATCCCCAGAATTCACATGCTAAAAACAACCTGGCATAGTTATTCACACATGTAATCCTAGCACTGAGTAGGCAGAGACAAGGAGATTCCTAGGGCTATCTGGCCAGCCAGACTAACCTGATCTCTTAGCTCTAGGCCAGGTGGATAGTGCCTGAGGAATGACACTTGAGGCTGTCCTCTGGCCTCTACAGATACACACACACAGGCATATCCCCACATGCCCCCTAACATGGAGAGAGAAAAAAGAAGAAGAAAAAGAAGAAGAAGGAGGAGGAGGAGGAGAAAGAGGAAGAGAAGGAGGAGGAAATGAGAAGAGATGGGAAGGGAAGGGAAGGGAAGGGAAGGGAAGGGAAGGGAAGGGAAGGGAAGGGAAGGGAAGAGGGAAGAGAAAAAGAGAAGAGAATTGTATAGTAGAATATAGCTTTGAAAAAACTATTAGGAAAGGAAACAAAAGAAAACTGAAAACATCAAGATCTTTCCATGACATCATGTGTTGATCACTGCTAGATTTTATTTACAGTATTTTCAGTATGTATTTTGCCTTTTATTCATATGTGCATTAATTGTGGATATATGCTCATATATTTCCAACAGAACATTATGAAAGTTTTTCTACATAGCAGAGACTCAATACTATTAATATATACAGATAGTTAGTTTTAAACATCCTGTGCTTACACTTTGAAATAAATGTGCTTACTCAAATTGAGGCTTCTCATCATTGACATTCTTAATCTTGATAATTAGTGTCCCTTGACAGAACAGTCCAGCTGTATCTGTTGCTCTCAGTGCAAGTTGAAAAGTCTGGAATGAGTTTTGGAGAGTTTATAATACAGTATTTAGTGGGTAATACTTATATACTTTAATATGTCTTCAGTTATGTGGTTTTTCCTCCAATTAGGTATACATTGTGCTTTTAGCTTATGTAGTTAAAAGAGTCATAAATGCTTTCTTAGCTAGTTTATTAGTAAATTTCAAAATAGCTTCATTTTATATCCCATTCACATTCATGCCAAGTTCTATGTAGCTTGGCTTCAGACAAAAATATAGATACAACTGAAAAAATATGAATGAATTCTGAATTCAATCATAAATTCAAAATATAATGAACTGAAACTCTGGAGAAAACATTCTGTCTGATGCTGGTCCTGAGAAACAGGACCATGTGCTGCTCATTGGGATTAAGGACATGATATAATTTCAGAAGAGCTAGAAATGTGTCTGACCTTGAGTGTGTCCCTGACCCTAATTTTACTCTCTTATATATCATGCATTTTTATCATCATATGTCCCTGTGTAAGAAAAAAACAATATATCATTAAGGTAGTGAGAGATCAATGATACAGCTTGAGCAAACATAAATAACCCTCTACAATGTACTCTGATGCTGAATGAAAAACTGACAATGATTGTGACTGGTTTCAAGCTTGTGTATGGGTGACACAATTCAAATCTCATAAAATTAGCTGATTCAGTATATAATGGAGGAAAGGATGTATTTAAAGGATTTCTTTTAATTTCCACTGAATGCATAAGTAAAGCATAGGAGGTTAAGAAAGGAAAAGCCAGAGGGATAAATCTGAATTGTTCAAATTCAGAGGTCATACGCATAGTCTCCATCTCTTTACATTTAACTTTAATCTCATATAGTACTCCTCAAATTATGTCTCATCGGCTTTGCCATCACCTTCCAACATTCAACACATCCATGCTGAAATTTAAACATAATTCTTTGGCTTTTCTTCTGCTAGGCATTTTCTTTCAAGTTAGAAAGTTGAGATCATCTGCAACTACTAATCTTCTTTCTCCTAAATATCTAGTCAACAACAACTTCCCTGTGTTTAATGTAATTTCTTACATTTTTTCTTTTGTCCCTAACTTCTCAGCAACCTTATTAGTTAACAGATGTCACACATTTATGAAAATAGAATCATTTGCAACAATAAAATAAAATTAACAACTTTTACTTCTCAACCTTCAATCCTCATTTCTGTGTAGTAACATTATCTCATTAGTCACTGACCAATGTTCTTTCTTGTCAATTTCCCTTAAATCTCATTAGGTGGATTTAAAAAGTTATGATTAAATTCCTATACTTTGGTAAGTATAAGGAAAGGCATAGAACTGTAATTTTGTTAACTACATAGGACCTTACAAATTAATCTCACAAAATACTACTTGTTCTTTAAAATAATAATGTGTTTACTTTTCTATAAATTCAAAAATATTTTTAACAGTTTTCTTGTACTCTTGGGCTGGAGAGATGGCTTAGTGGTTAAAGCACTTGCCTGCAAAGCCAAAGGACCTTGGTAAGATTCCCCAGGACCCATGTAAGCCAGATGCACAAGGTGGCTCATGCATCTGGAATTTGTTTGCAGTGGCTGAAGGCCCTGACACGCTCACTCATTCTCTCTCTCTCTCTCTCTCTCTCTCTCTCAAATAAATAAATAAAATTAAAAAATTAAAAAGATTGCTTGCACTCTTTATAGAAAAATAAGTAACATGTTAATTACATGATATCCAGCATCAAAGTCCAAAGGATCTTCACCTCTTAAACTCACAATACCATTTATAGGATCTACTCCAAAACATTTTGCTCCTCTTTTTGGTCCAGATAACTGTGTCTCAATCATGTACTGTAAAAAGAAAGTATATATTACTCACACCAAAATAAATGAGAAGCCATAGAATATTAATAATTAAGATGAAACAAAGAGCAAATAAACAGAACTTTCTCTAATTTACGACTGACTACCATATTTTTATGGTCTAAGTCATACTAGAACCATGTTATTCACAGCTAAATGAAAGCAATTCAATCAGTTGGACTATTAACACAATCAAAATATTGACTACCTTTTAATAAAATTGTATAACACTGTCATGTTTTGAAGCAAAACTTTAAAAGTATATAATTTTGCTTCTGAAAATTAAGTTATGTCTGAACAAATATCCACAGTAACCTTTTTCCACTATCGAAGTTTTAAAATACAAAATAAGACTTTCACATATTAGTTTAAAATATTAATAGTAAAATATCTAGGTTGTGGTTTATTAAATGTTCTGCACTTGCTTTTACTTTTACCACCTCTGATAAGAGTTGACATTAGATGAATATATTCTCTGAAATATCTGAAGAAAATGCACTGGAAAGGAGGCATAAATTCATTAAACTTCAATTGCGTCTGTGGATATGTTTCTAAGCTGATATGAATACTATGCTCTGTAAATATAACTATTTCTCAAAACACTAAATTTTAAAATGGTCACCCACTGGTCCTGCTCATGTTCCTGCAAATGTCAGACTGGTATTAACTGTTTTCAGCTGGACCTCCGGTTATTTTCTTTAATCCATTGAAAAGATATTATCTAATGGGAAAGAGCTCATGTTTCTTCACAATTTTATATTGGCTTTTCTACAACAATATATTTTCAGCCATTCCACAGAGAGTTTTAGGACTTTGACTGACAACAGCACATAAATCTTTGAAAGTTATGGAAAGAAAAAGAGATCTATTCTGATTGTGCAAATTGACTCCCCTAATATCACACTTCTTGCTAGTGGTAAAGCTATAACAGCACAGTTCAGCTGCCAGCCACACCACCACTTGGTTTGCCGTTACTTCATACTGTGAGTTACTAAATTAGTGGTAAACTATTTCAATATGTGCTCAAGAAGAACAGCTGCAGAGAAAGCATGCTGAGTTCTATAGTTCAATGCACCACTACACTTGCCAGATAGACTTTATAGGTTCTTTCTATTCTGCCAAATCTCTAAGAGAATTTACAACCAGGAAACAATGATGAGAAAAGCAAGTTATATAATCTTAAATTTAGTAACTAGTAAAGGTAAAGCATCAATATGTGTGTGTATGTATGTATATATATATATATATATATATGTATATATGCATGTATATTATATATATATGTATATATATGCATGTATATTATATATATATATATATATATATATATATATATTCATGTACAATTGAAATGAGTCATTGAAATTACTAGAAAACTAAAATAGTTCTGCTTAGTGTCAAAAAGGCTAAGACTCAGTGTTGCCTCATCATTAATGTCTTTTATTAAATAGCTAATTATATAATTTTCCAGAACACCTCAGAAAATCTTGGAAAAATGTTATATTAGGGGATGTGGCTATAGCTCAATTTGGAATATTCTTGTGTAACATGCATAAGACCTTCTATTCAATCCACAAGACCAAATACAGCTGAGCATGGTGATGTACACTTGTAATCCAAGCAATGAGGAGTGGAGGCAAGAGAATCAAAAGTTTATGTTCAGCTCTGACTACATAGAGTTCAAGGACAGTTTATAATACATGCACCCCTCTCTCAAAAAAAGAAAAGAAAAATGAGAAAAAGAAGGTACTTCACCATTAGCACAAAGCATTGCATTTGAGTGGATTTTAATTTCATTACAAGTTCTTTATTAATTTATAGGCATTGCTCTTGAAAATTATCTCAGAAACATTTCTCTGAGTGTCTGCTGCAGCAACACAGGCACCCACAGAGTAATGACCACCTACTGTCAACCTGTCCCCATTAGCAATGTCCTCATCTGTGGCAATCACGTTATAAATAGACTGAAATAGTGGAGTGTCTTCACCAATTTCCATGGTAGCTGTGAAGCAAAAATAAAATACACTCCATCAAAAAATAGTATTTGCCATCTTATTCACAGAGACAAGAGGCCCTGACCACTCATCCACACCCATCCACTCACAAGCAAACACACACACACACACACACACACACACACACACACACATCCTTTCCTTTCCATTTATCTTATAGTTCCTAGAATGGTGCTCAATTTATCACCAAGTAAATAGAAACAATTGGGCTAGCAGCTCTTCAAAGAAGCTTAAATTTGCATATTCTTTCCTTTGTTTATTGTAAAAGGAGAAGGCCTCAGGATTAAGTAAATACTTTGTTACATGAGCCTCAGGGACTTGGCTCTAACTTTACCTCCTATTTTCATTCATTTTGACTTTGTCTACTTCTCATCAGCAAGGAGATATGTTCAGTTTTTGTTGTTGTTTTTTTTTTTTTTTTTCATTTAAAGCAGCAACCTTTACCCCAACATACTTTTACTGTGCCCTTGAGTTTCTCCTTTCCTTCGGGGCCTGGATTTGTGTATTTCTTAGTCTAAAATCATCTTTACAATGGAACTATTTCTCCAACTTATTCATATCCTCCATGCATGAAGGACAAATGAGCACTGAGTGTCCATCTTATGGACTTCTCTTCAACATTTAAACAATTGACTCTGCTTTCTTCTCCTGGCAACAAACAGTCACCACACACACACACACACACACACACACACACACACACACATACACACCATAGAAATGACTCTGAAACTTCTGAGGACCTTTAAAAAAACTGCCTGGGAAAATCAAAATTGGCAAGTTTCCTATACAGCTATTAAGTTGTTTAGATCAAGCAAAATCCTGTTACAGCTTTCCAGCTCTTCACTAGCAACCTCTTAATTATCTGCAGTCTAATGTACCTACTTCCCCATCATAGCATCTTAAATGCATACTTATCCATTCATATCCTTGCCATAGCCAGAGTGGTCATACAAAGCAGGGCACAAATGGTTAAGACACTCAAGGGCCCTCAAGGGAGTTGTAGAGGATCCCAAATGGCCCACAAACCCAGAATAGCTTGGGAGAGATCACCTGGGTCCTAACCTCTAGACCAATATAGAAAAAAGAAAATAAAAAGTATAAAAGAAACCCAGTTACTTAGTGTAACCTATAACCAATATCATTGTTAAACATGGGTGTGTATCTTGGAATATGACTTCTTCAGTAAAATGCTTGCTTCTAAAATGTGAGGACTAGGAGACCAGCACTCTGTACTCCACACACAGACAGGCATACATACATATATACATACATACATACAAATGTACATATATGTATACATAGCAGAAATGAACAATTGAACACACACATGCATGCCACACACACACACACACATATGATATGCACATGTTATAAAACCTAGATGTGTATGGATTTGTTATAAAACCTAGATCTGCTGTAACAAATAACTACATATAGTTATCAGGAAACACTAGTAATAGTAAAATAAGATGACTTTTGTATTAATATAATGGAATATATATTCTAAATGCAATCAATGTTCCTTTTATAGTTCATAAGGAAATACATGTGCTACTTAAGCTCAGTGGAATAGGATTGGTTGCATAAGCAAAATCATGTTGTAATGGCCAATTTAAAAAAATGTATTTAGGGCTGGAGAGATGGCTCAGCAGTCAATGTGTTTGATTCTCCAGTACCCACATAAAGCCAGATGCACAAAGTGGTACATGCATCTGGAGCTTGTCTAGAGGCCCTGGTGCACCCATTCTCTCTGTCTGTCTGTCTTTTCTCTATCTCTCCCTACTTGCAAATAAAATAAAATAAATCTTTTAATGTTTTTAAAAATGTATTTAATGCCTCAAAATGAATAGTTAATTTTATATTAATTTGTACATTTCAAACTTCAAAATAGCATATTTTCAATTTATTATTTTATATTTCACCAAAAAATTATATAACATTCATGATTTTTTAACTCAATAAATAAAAATCATTGTTAAATATTTGTTTTATTTCATTGTGTCCCATAAGTTTTGGTACGATGTGTTCTCATTGTCATTCAATTCCAGAAATTTTCCAATTTCATTTTTTATTTCATCCACTATCCATTTATTGTTTAAAAGTGTGCTGTTCAGTTTCCAGGTGCCGTTGGGATTCTTGGTGGGTCTTTTGTTGTTGATTTCTAGCAATATAGCCTTGTGATCTGATATCATGCAGGGAATTATGTCAATCTTCCTAAATATGTGGAGGCAGTCTTTGTGACCCAGTATATGGTCTATTTTAGAGAATGTTCCATGGGCTGCTGAGACTTAGGTTCTGCTTTTCCCAAGCCTTGTTACCACTTGCTGGTTGCCTAGCAAGTCCCTGTATGTTAATGAGGTATCAGTTAGCAGCCTTCACATAGCCAATCCCCTACAACCTGTGCCCCATACCTTCTCCTGCCACTGCTTAGACCCTGTGACCCTTTCCAGATCACCGGTGATGTCACTACATGCTAATTAGGCATCAGCAGGACCTTTGAACTAACCAATCTTCTTATGACCTCTTCCTGCTCTTTCACAAATGCTTATTAACCCAATCCTCTGGTAAATAAACCAGCTGTTCGCTGAAGCTGTCTCCCTGGTGTTTCTTCTGGTCTCACTCATGGCCACTCAAAACCCTGCTTTGCAGTTGCCTGGACGCCCCTGAGAAACCCATGCCCAGCGACCCCAGGGTGGCCAGGAACTGCGTCCAGCCACTGCAAACAAACTCCAGACTCGGGTGTGCCCCCGGTGCATCTGACTAATGTGGGTCCTGGGGAATCGAACCTGGGTCCTTTGGCTTTACAGGCAAACATCTTAACAGTTAAGCCATCCCTCCAGCCCTGAATGACACACTTTTAAGGTATGACATGCTGTGAATTATTTTGCTTTCAATTATGTGGCAAAGAGTTGTGCTTACTGTTATCTTTTAATAATCATTTTGTATCACATGATTCCTATCTCCATTTTAATCACACCAGACTTTTAATTACTTTTGGTCTCCATACTCAATTGTACCTCATGGAATTTGTGCCTACAGTTCACTTTCTTCTTGCTGACTGACACATACCAGACTTCAGTGAAAGGTTAATTTTCTGTCATTTGTAGAAAGCATCCCTTATACCTTTGACGTGATCAGTCCCCACACAAAAAAAAACTTACATATTATTTCCTTTCAGCATATTAATGTCTCTGACATAAATTATCAAATTACTATTGAAATATTACATTTATTTTTATACTTGGTTGATGGCTGACTTCCCTTCTTTGAAAAAAAAATAAACTGTTTTATCTTTGAGGATATTAAAACTAAATCCTGGTACTGAGGATGTGTCTTAGCAGGCAAGAGTGTATGTATAAGGACCTGAGTCTGACTGTTAGACCCATGTAAAAAGCTAGGGATGGCCACAGAATCGCTGGGCTTCCTTGGAGCTATAAGCTCAATGACAGACTCTGTGACCAAGAAATAAGTCAGACAAGTAATAAAGAATGACACCCAATATGTTCCTCTGGCCTCCACATGCAACTTCCCAGAGTGAAGATCTGCACCCACCTATACATACACCATACACACAAAATTCCATTTTACTATTTTTCCCTAGTAAAAGTTGCAATTTTTTGTTAAGCTATTAAACCCATTTGCTTCTTTCTCTCCTGCCTCAGTTCTTCTATAATAAGTCCTTAAGAATCTCTTTTGCTGTTTAATAACATTTGCCTTTGGACTTCAAAAAGGTAGAATGAAAAGTTCTACCTAGTAAAATTATTTTTAATCTATTGCAACAAGAGTTTACGTGTTTTATTATAATATGAATGCTAGCTTGTGTTTTGTGTATTTATATAAGCATATATTCTATGTATAACAAAATAAAAATTACTGAGTATCTCTGCCTGAAGCAGTTTCCTCTACTCCCTGGACTCTTTCATTGCAGTTAGTTGCTGAAAATGAAACATAGAGATGCTTCATACCTGTGCCTGAAGAAAACAGGGGGTCTGCAGTGCAGTCTGGAGGCTCAGGAACATCGATTATATTAACAGTTAAAACGCTCCTTGTGGTACCTCCAGTGTCAACTATAAATAGAAACCTGGTTGGGTCAGTTTCATAATTAAAAGTTTTGGTGGAAGTGATAACACCCGAACCTACAAAAGAGATAATCAAAAAATATCTTTACTATCCCTATATATAGCAACACAAATATTGTATCTTAACTCCTTTATAAAGAGATTAAATTGTAACTGGTATGCTCTACTGAAGTCATAGAATGAACAGGTATCATATGAATATTTAATGGTGGACAGGAACAAAAAATTCTTGAATATAGTCTCCATTTCTAGTTTGTATATATCTAAGTTAATGAGAACAGATTTATGCAAGCTGATATTAAATTCTAATTGTTGACTTCTCTTTTAAAGTTGTTTTATTACTTAGATTTTTGTTTCTAATAAATTGTATTTCCCATCCCCAAATTTTCTTTCTTTTTTGTAAGCTCTAAAAAGAAGATACTACTACTGTTTGGCAATATATGTATATATATATAGCCACCAAATTTCCCTCTAAATACTTACATTTATGTCTACATACTAATGCTCCTATCACTTTTAGTTATAGAAATTTCTATTTTCAGATGACAGTGACTGTTGGGGAGCGTCATAACGCATCAAAAGTGTTAAGAATTTATACTTGAGTATTCAACAGCAAATGAAATTTCTCTATCCCCACCCTCTAATGGCTCCAGGACTATAAGCAGACTATAAGCAGAAGAGGTTGAGGAATGAATGTAAGAGTCAAAGGATAGGGAGGAATGCTTTGGAATGCTGTCCTCGAGACACAAAGAAGCCAAAGAGGCCTGCACATTCATGATTTCAAAGCCACTGTCATGATGTGCAGGTAGAGACATATCTGGTGAAGCTACCTATCACAAATCATTCTAAACTTTATTCAAGAACCGATGACAAGAGCAGGAGTGGAAATGAAAAAACTGGTCAGAATTCTTGACATGTGAGCAGTTTAATGAGAAGTGTGATGTTTATGCAAGTTGAAAAAAGACAGGGAAAGGAAAGATACATGGGACAACTATGAGTTTTATTAGGATAAGAAAGGTGTAAATAATGACTAAAAGTTAATAGGGTAGAATAAGTAGAGAAGAAAGCAAAAGAAAATTAATCCAAAGAGATTACCGAGAAAGGGATAATATGGAACTTAAATTTTAAAAGAATGATAGTAAACGAAAGAAGGCAAGACAGAAGCAAGGGACAGGTTGAAAACCAACTGTCTGTAATAGAGGCAAAGGTTTAAGGCAACTTTGCACTCATTGCATTTTTTACTCCAGTATGTGTGTTGATTGACAAGAGAAAATATTTTTGGTTTATTAGAGATTCAAAATGCAGAGAAGCTGGATGTGGTGGTGCACACCTTTAATCCCAGCACTTGGGAGGCGGAGGTAGGAGGATCACAGTGAGTTTGAGGCCACCCTGAGACTACATAGTGAATCCTAGGTCAGCCTGACTTGGAGCAAAAACCTACCTGAAAAAAAAAAACATATATATATATATATATATATAGAGAGAGAGAGAGAGAGAGGATTTAAAGCAAGCAAGTTAACCAATGAAAAGTCTAACTGAACAAATTGTTATGGGCTACCAGCAGACACTTTGCACTAAATCAAAGTTAGTATAAATATGCTGGATCATGTGATTCTTATCATTAATATCCATCAGTCTAAGGATAGCATATAATATCAGCAATTAGGATAGTCTCATGTCCAAGTTTTTAAGATAAAATTTACAAGATATCTGCAAGTTACCTGATAATATTTTCAAGGATGGATGAAACATAATGACACAGAAGTAAAGAGGTAAATAATAAAAAAATGTAGATTATTAGTAACAATGATTAAACAGAATAGTAAGAATAGTGAATAGAGGAGCTGAAATAAAAGCAAGAGTGTAAGATTCTGAAATGAAGAATGCAAAAACAAATTTTTTCCAAATGCTGATACACTTCTGGATACAGCCTCAAAAATGTGTAAAGGGAAATTGATCTTAATGCCACAAAGATGCGAGTGTACTGGATTGGGCAAAGGGAATGAAAATTTGCCTGGGCTGCATAGGGCAGGTTGGGAAAATCAAAGAAACATAAGAAATGATGGCAGAGCATGGAATTGAAAGAACCACTAAGTGACATATTCCAGCGCCCAAACTTAGAAGGGAAGTATTAACACAATGCAGTTCTGACCCCAAATGAACAAGGGAGCAAGAAAGCTTCCAAAGTGGGTGAGTACCATGGTAATAAATCAGTTTTGCAGGCTGAGAAGCATCTTGATTCCAAACCTCTTGGCCCAGAGAAATGAGGTGTGCAGGAGAATGAGTAAGATCGGTTTGAGGCATGATGTAGTCATCTCTTAGGATGACAAATTTTGGCGAAAGCAAAGACAAAGAGAAGTGTCACAAAATACATTGAGAAGTAATAGAGCTTTTAAATTAATTTGTCATGTAAGGGGAACTTCAGGTGGCAAAATTGAAAGAAACAAGACAAAAGAAGAGTATGGTTACAGGAGAAAGAGCTGAGTAGGAAGTGATGAGCATAGAAAAGAGGGCGTGGATGTATTTCCAAGAGTTTTCACCCTAAACGTCTACCGTAAGTCATGGGAATAGAAGACACTGTAAGGTTAGGTGATAATGTATTTCAATATAAACAAATACAGACATACCCATAGTATTTAAAAAGTGCAAAGAAGATGGAGGGTTCATCTGAGATTCAAACCAATGTTTGTGCTGTCACTTCTAGTGAAGGTCAAATAGGGAGAAAAATGCTTTGGGTTCAAATACCAGGGAATCAGAGTCTGAGGTGATAATTCTCACTTAAGTCAGGCTATCAAGAATCTAAAACTCAACAGTCAGAAAAAAAGATGGCTGATATTGGGACTCTTGTCAGAAGGATGCTGATTTGTTCAGGTTTATCCAAATCTGATGGTTAGATCACAGTCCCATAGTTTGAGAGGAAGTGGGGATGCTGACTCAACCAAGGTCACAAATGACCTCTGTGGAAAGAGTAGGCTGTAGTTAGAGTATTCTGCTGAGTCCAGCCATCAGTAAGGCATTCCTTGGGAAGAGACACCAGGACAGAAGAGACTAAAGACTGCCGATTTTCAACACCATTTTCTTAAATTTATAAAAATCATACCAGGCAATATTTTGACAATTCTTGTGCATAGTGCACAAATAAATTCATAAGTTTTGTCAGTTATTTGAAATATAAATAAAGCTATGCTAGCCTATCTCACTGTATAATTAACATCTAGTTCATTGCATGTAGAAGTGAATAAATCATATTCTGAGCAAATAGCATAGTGGTTTTAAAAAAAAGGGAAATTGATGTTATTTCAGAGAACTTCAAAAAGATTATTTGCATTTTCAAGAGACCTTAGTAAGATTCTGGTTGTAAGAAGTGAATTCTGTTTACTCTTTTTTTTTTTTTTTTTTGTTTTTGTTTTCACTGACTTTGTTCCCCTTTTAAAGCAAAACTCATAGCTACATGCTGGGTGCTGGGAGAATCATCAAGCAGGCTGCATGTTATGTCTTAACTGACTCCTTTACTAATCCTTTTGGAAAAAAAAATCATTTCACTAGGCCAAATTATTCTCAAAATGTTTTTCTTGAAATTGGTTCAAAATATGTATCTTGTATCATCTTTTCTTGTACTCAAAGGACATTTTTCTTGTTTTGAAAGGAGTGAAGTAATTTTCAGGCTAATTAATGAGCAAAACTTTTAATTGTCTCAAGAAATACCACCTATGGCAATGTTGGGATATACTGAATATAGAGCAAGGAAAAAAGAGAAAACTCCTCTGTAAAACAAGATTCTGAAACGAACTTTGGTTAAAAAAAAATCTAATTTTATCACTTGTGTGTAACAATAATTATCTTCAAAGTCTAATCTTAAAAGTCAAAAGTTTAAAAAACATCAAATATATAAATGTTAAAATTAATTTACTCGCATCAATGACAAAATCCTTTGCCTTGCTTAGAAAGTGGTAGGCATCTGGTTTTCCAGCCACATCTTTATCATAAGCTCGGCTTAGTTCTATTCCAGGGAGCATGTTTTCAGGCAAATTCACGGGGTTGATTAATATCTGAATTTCTGTTCCAATGTGGGAAAATACTATAGAGAAAACACAGAAAAATTTAATACCAAGAAATATGAAGATGAGTAATTTTATCAATCATCAGTCCATAGATTGGCCCCACTAATGACATCCACAGCTGAAATTCTAATTGGGAAAAGAAAATTGCCCATCTAAAACTGTTTTTTCTTTAACTTGCCTTTTGGTATACTTTTCTATTATGGACTATGCACAATAAACTTGGAATTAAGACCAAATGGAGGTGCCAGTTGTAGTATATCTTTAGTTCATTAGCGTCTCTTCATTCCACATGAATAATTAACAATTACCATGTGCAATGGTTATCTTTGTCAAAGGGAAAGTCAGTGATTTTTCCCCTTCAGTTCATTGAACAAGTCAGTCAAAACAATTTGCACATTCACTTAAACTATATTTTAGTATAAATTTCAATGCATTATGATTGTGACCAGCACTTCAAAACATAGTGGGATATCTTTATTATTTTTGTTTACTGGATTCTTTTCATCACTTTCAACCAGCAAGAAGAAAGACTTCTGATGGGATTCAACTAATTATAAATTATGTAACACTCCATTTCACTGTTAAAAAAAAAAACAGAAATAAGAGCATTGTGTAACTTCTGGACTATGTATTAGGACTAAAAGAAATAATATCCATACATATATGTAATATTCACAGTAATAATTTAGCATTAAACAGCCATAAATTAATGAATACTTCACATAAATTTTTGTTATACAATAATACATTGCATGTAGCAAATTATTCTACCAAAAAGAGGACTCAGGAAAACAGCAAAAAGTCCTGTGTGAGTTTTTGTTCTTTACTTAACTACTTACATACACACACACACACAGAGAGAGAGAGGCAGAGAGAGAGAGAGAGAGAGAGAGGAAGAATAAGTGAAATAGAAGGAAATATTCAATGAAATTAAAATGATCACAACAGAGTTTCACATCCCTTGATTAACATTTGAAGTATTTGAAGAGAAAACACCAAATATAAACTTACATATACAAGTTAACAAAAACTTGAAGAGGTTCATAATTAGACTGGCTTCTCTAATGCCCACAGCAATTTCTACTGACAAATGCATGGTTTGATCTATATACAAATTCAACCCTCACACAAAGTAATCCAACAAGTCAGAAAGGTGTTACTCAACATTGAAGACAATGCTTTGTGTTTAATTGAATGATTATGTGCACAGGTCATATTTCAGCTTCTGGATTTGTTTCTCACATGGTTCTGGGGAGATTATTTGCAAAGCCAAGATCATTAGTTTATGACTTGAGAAACTCTATAGAGAATTTTTGGCAAAACTTTCAAGTGATTAATCTTTGTTGATCTAGTGACTCCATGTGTATTTGTAAACTCTGAACCATTGCAGTTGATATGCATTTAAGTGTCATTACCTGTACACTCACATGTGTGCTGATGGCTGGGGAGCTCCAAGATGAGCAAGACCCATTCTTAAGCAGTTAGTAACACAGCAAACAGGAAGAATGGATAAAAATAATGTTATTAGAAAAAGTGAGTGCTAAGGTTCAACACAAATCCATTAACTTTCAGGAGACGAAGAACATTTCTAAAATTGGAGAAAGGGAAATCTTCAAAGAGGTGGTGCCACTTAAAAATAGTGTTAAAGCACCCAAGTATTTTGTTTTTAGTGACCTGTTAAAGGGAGAGCTTGCGGTACACAATAATTATGTATTTGTATTTATAAGTTATTCATATTTATATAGAAAAAATGCACCATATTTTTATTAGGGAAATATAGAGTTATATAACAAAATAGGATATTCTTGATATCCATGTGTGTGTTTTCGTGTACATGTGCAGTCACACATTCATGTGAGGTGTGTGCATATATGTGTGCACATGGAGGCTAGAGGTTGAAGTTAGATGTCTTCCTTGATCACTCTTTGTTTACTAATGAAGGCTCTCTCAACTGAGCCTGGAGCTTACCAAATAATGTAGTCTCACTAGCTAGCTTTTCCTAGGGATCCCCTTTCTCTGGTTCCTGAATACTGAGATTACAGACAGACCACCAAGTTCACACTACATTACATGGGTTCTGGGGATCCAAACTCCAGTCCTCATGCTTATGAAGCAAGCATTTTATGTACTGAGTCATCTCTCTAGCCCTAGAATAAATTAAAAGAATCATATGACAAATAAAGTAATTGTACTGCATTTTCATACTACTGTAATATAATTATAATATTGACAAATTGATACAGAATGTACAAAAATATTTTCTAGATCTAAAATACTTCGAATGATATATTTTATCCTGTTATTGATGTTTATTACTATGATGTAATATTTCATGATGTATTCAAGGAAAGATTAATCAAATATATTTACTTTTAAAATAACTATATGTTATTTGGGCTGGAGAGAGCTTAGTTGTTAAGGCACTTGCCAGTGAAGCCTAAGAACCCAAGTTTGATTCCCCTTTACCCATGTAAGCCAGATGCAGAATGTGGTGCATGAATCTGGAGTTCATTTGCAGTGGCTAGAGAGCCTACTGTGCCCATTCTTTCTTGATGTGTCTGTCTCTCTTTTCTCTGTCTCTCTGCTTGCAAATAAATAAATAAAATATTTTTTGAATTATTATATTTTATTCACTTATACAATAATTATTTTATTGTACAATTATTAAATATGGATATATTTACTTTATAAAGAAAATAAAGATGATATGGATTATATTACTTAAAATATTTACAGTATAAAATTTAAAAGTTTCATTTTAATTGAAGGCATGACTTTAAATTGTTTAAATGTATATGTTCATAGCCGGGTTCAAAATTCAAAAATGTCTTCAATTGGAGGATATTTAAGTTGGAAAGCATGACAAAGGTATGTCCTACCTCTGGACATAACTAAATGAAAGAAGTCTAGTATTTGGCTCTTAACAAATGATGAGCTTACTGTGGGTTTTATCTACCAATACTCAGAACTTCTGAATATCAGCAGCTATACAGTATCCCTAATCCTTGATGGGACTCAGATATTTTTCAAGGCACTTGGAAAATATTTATTCTTACATTGTTAACAATTTAAAGCCACTTATATATTTCATGTAGAAGACTTTTCAATTAATAGGAAAATTTTCTTTTCTGCTACCAGTGGGCTGAAAGAGTATTTGCATGTGACACATTGGCAATATTTGAAATGTAAAATGGTAAAGATATCCTCATGCAGCTTTCTATCACATGACCTTCTTTATGAAAGTGGTTTCTCTCCTCTTGCATGCTAAATGCCATACTCAGCCACGCATGATCTGAGGGATGAAATGAAAAATAAAAATTTTAAAATAACTAAACTTGCCACATGGTAAATAAAATGAAAAAGTATGTACAAAAAATTACAAAAAAAGTTTAAGCAGCGCTTACCTTTTCATAAATTATTCTCCAGACCAACAATCCATGCCTCTTGTTTAAAACTTAGTTAATTGTATAATTTCTTTCTGTTTGGATCAGCTCCCATAATTTGTCTTTTGCACTGTCACTGCTGTGAAATATCTTAAAGATTTCCTTCAACTTCAATGTTGTTCTTTTCTTGCTTCTTTTTTTTTTTTTTTTCTAAAGGATATCACATCCTCTGGCCAGATTAATTCTACCACAACTACTTTTCTAAATTAATATTGAAATGATGTTTAAAATGTCACTAAGTATTTCTGGTGGCATATCTGTGATTTCTTAAGTAGTAGAAACATCCACATTATCACAGTCGGATATTTTTCTATTACTGTCATTTCTGTTCAATTGGGATACTAGAAATTGTTTGTTCAATTGGGATACTAGAAATTGTTTGCATGATGCAATCTCTACTTCTACCATAATCCATGCACAGCACTTGGTGCTACTTCTTACTTGGATATTCTCATAATTTCAAATAAATGTTCCATGTAGCATCTAATCCACATGCAAAAATATATAATGCTTACTTGTAGCATCAGTAACCTATATGAAAATCCATTCAGTGTTATTTAGTTTAACAATGGAAATAATCCCTTATATTTGGTGGTGAAACCAAATTTTAACATCTTCATTCACAGCCCTAAGAAAATCAGAAAAATAGGACCACTGCCCACCGGCAGATGATCTAACGCTATCATCTGGATGGGACATGGCCATTTCACTCCTGAACTCACAGCAGCTGTGGTTTCCAGCACAAGACTGAGCCTGTCCAAACTTCACCATTGACAGGGGAAGAGATGTGAGACGCCCCCACTCTTCCAGACTCTTGTGGTAGCTAATTGTTGTGGAGAGAGGAGAGTCAGGTTCACCAGTGGTATAGCCAAAGGTAAATCACCTAGTCCATGGTAAATAACCTTCCATCTATTCTCATTTATGCAATTTTAACTTGATGGATTTAAAATAAAAGTATGAGGTAGTATCCTGAGGCACACACACACCCAAGCTGACTGAGGCCTTACATCCCCAAGAATGACTATCAACAATTCCACTGACGTGACCCTGAGGGAAAGTGGGATGGGTAGGGGAAAGAGAGGGACTATTAGACTACAAAATTTCTTAAAAAATAGAAATATAAATAATAATAAAAGCATGAAGGTAAGAAGGGGAATAATGGGGAAGAGGAAAGGTGTTAATGGGAGTGGGATAAATGAGAGTAATTGGGGAGAAGAAGATTAAAACATACCTATGCATGAAAATGTAAAAAAATTGTACAGGTTAAATTATTTTGCCAATATACTCTTCCTGTAGCTGAGAATCAACAAGGATATACATGAGTGAACTAGGCACAGTACTAGAAAATTATTCGGAAGCGTAGCCATACTGCAACTGGGGCATGTAATCAAAACTACAAGTGCATATAGCACTGCAAGGGGAGTGCAGCTGCGCTGGCACTGCCAGTTCCAGGAAAGGTTTGCATTTCAAGGTGGTCATGAGACTTGGGGTGCACAAAGTTAAAATAGTGTTTGATTAGGCTTCCTCGTATATTTTATATGACAGATTCATGGTGGGATAGATGCAAGTAGACAATTCTTCAATAGTTTATCACAGTTTCTATATGTCTTATGAACTTAGTAACTGGCCATACTTGTTTTAGGTTTTCTTTTCAAGGGTATTTAGCAGTCATGAAAGACACAGTGCCTCCCTCTAGAATGGGAGCTGGTTTGTTTATTTATTAATATAATAAAGTCTTTTCTCTTGGCAAAGTCAGTTAGTCTTCAGGTTATTATGAAAGATTCTATTACACTAAGCTCAAAGTCTCTCTTCATCAATCTATTCCATGGAAAGAGCAGGCATCATCTGGCCCTCTTTGTTTTATTTTCAGGGATCTTGGACCTCAGGAACCAGAGTAAAACCTAACATTCTTGGTTCTCCAATTTTCATGAAAAAATAATGATTTTCTGTAGCTCACCCAAGAGTCTTATGCCTTGATTGATCAGGAAGGAATTGAGGAAGGATAACTTTTCAGCCTGCAGACAAAATTCTCAGACTCCCCGCAGTTCTTGTCATGGAAAATTCAATTTATCCTTCCAGTTATGGGAAAGATTGTCTAAGCATATTAAGTAAAGACTAGGTAAACCCATAGGAGGGAAACTACATCAGAGGTGAGCCAAACTTTAATGGTAAAATATTACAAACACCAATATCTGACACATTTTCAACAAAGTAGTACAGCATCCCATGTGCAACCAAAGGTACCTAGAGGTAAAACACTATTTCATCTATGAGCTATTACTTAACCTCTCTAGACATCATTTTCCTCATTTGTAATATGCAGAAAGCTATAACAATGACCTCAGAGCTGTTATGAAGAATATGTGAGGTCACACATAAAAGAAACTAGCACACTATGTGATATATGAGAGACACTCAATCAATATTTGGTATTGCTTTGGAGTTACTCAGAGTACCTCATTAAAAAAATCCAAGATCCACAAAGAAATGTTGTAGTTCTTCATATTATATACCCCAGGAGATTATGACTTACATATTTTCGGAAGTAATCTATCCTATTCTGTGTTCTGTGCTGTATCAACATTAGCAATAAGATTCCTACACAAATTTATAAAACTTTCTCAAAGATTTCAAGCCTCTTTATACATTTATCTGCAGGGACCTCTTATGAACAAATGATGACTGAATATAGCTTCCTGCTTGGTACAATCCACCCTTTCTACCCACCAACAAATAGTTCTAAGTTGAAAACCGGACCATGTCACTTTTCTATTAAAACAGAGTACAAAAGATGTAGCATACTGGGTTTCATGATTCACTCATTTCTTCTTTCCCTATCTTCTGTTAAAATCTGTTTCCTCATGCTTTTGTCATTCTCAGACATACTTCTCTTTCATTTCTTTCTCATGCAAAACTTACTCATTTCTCAGGAACTAAATTAAATACCATTTTCACATGAAGAAGGCACTTATGACATCCACAATCATTTCCTCTTCCTACTATCATTCCAGAGATTTCTGTACACATTCTAATTATGGTACATTAGGGTGGGATATAATGAGAACTTCCTGAGACTTTCTATATTGTCTAACAAATTTCACACAAGTCTTTGGACAAGGAAGAGTTTACCATTTATAACTTTGGTCTTGTTTTAAAATTCCAAAACTGCCTGGCAATCACATCCTGCTAAATACACTGCTGCCTCAATTCTTTTGAACTAACCATTTTCTTTGCCTGGAACATTGTTTGTGCCTTGGATATTCCCAAGCCCTGATTCATCCACCCCTTCAAGGTTTGGCTCATGAATTATTCTCTGTTTGAACTTCCCTATACAATGTGACTTGCAAAGCAATTCTTCCTTCTTTCTGTTCTACTTACATGCCTTGATTTTTCCATAGTACTTGTGGTGGTTTGATTCAGGTGTCCCCCCATAAACTTAGGTGTTCTGAATGCTAGGGTTCCAGCTGATGGAGATTTGGGAATTAACACTTCCTGGAGGCAGTGTATTGTTGGGGGCGGGCTTATAGGTGCTATAGCCAGTTTCCCCATGCCAGTGTTTGGCACACTCTCCTGTTGCTATGGTCCACCTTATGTTGGCCAGGGGGTGATGTCCACCCTCTGTTCATACCATCGTCTTCCCCTACCATAGTGGAGCTTCCCCTGAAGCCTGTAAGTCAAAATAAACCTCTTTTTCCCACAAGCTGCTCTCAGTGGTTGGGTGATTTCTACCAGCACTGTGAACCTGACTGCAACAGTAAAGTGGTACCAAGGAGTGGGATTGCTGCTGGACACCTGACTGTGTGGCTTTGGCCTTTTGGAGCTGATTTTCAAGAGAAATGCAGAAGAATTTGAAACCTTGGCCTAAGAGATGCCTTGCAGTGCTGTAAGTACCGCTTGATGGACTATTCTGGTCAGAGTTGAAAGACCTGAATTCAGTAAGAACTATGGACTGTGAGGTTCTTATGTGGGTGAGAAAGAGCTGTGCTTGGACTGTGCTAGCAGTTTGGGTAAAAAGCTTGCTGTTATGACACTGTTGTGAGAAGTTGTGCAGGGTTACTTTACATAGAAATGAACTGGTGTGAGCAGAGGGCTATGTTACAGAAAGAAAAATCTTTGGGTGAACTGTTTCCTGTTCAGCTGCAACTGAGAGATTACAACCTTTGAGATTGTGCCAGCTGACCTGCACTGGGGCAACAGGGAGAATGTAGACTCTTTTGAAGGGGCCTGAGTGTTCAAGGAGTGTCCTGTACCTCAAAGTCTGCTTTATTCCCCCCTGAATTAACAAATTGTCACCTTACCTGGTATTGTGTAGTATAAGAACTGCAGGAAAGAGAGAGTCATTGAGTTTGTAACACAGTCTTTTGTTTTGGAAATGGCCATAGGCAATGTGAAGCAGGTTTGCTGGATGCCTTCATGGAGACCCAATGAGGCCATGACAATGAACCATGGGTTGCTGTGGAGGCCCAGTGGAGATGCAGGGACCACAAGATGGCTGCTAAAGACCTGCCAGCCCCAGTGAAGTTTTCCAGGACTGTGAGTAGCCTAGGTGGATGGGAGGAATTGTAACTCCAGAGACTTGTTGCTCATTAGAATTATCGGACTTGGAGACCTGTCACTGGCTAAAGTTGTTGGAGTTTGAGCTACAGAGTTTGGTGTTTGTCCTGTTTAAATCACATATTGCTTGAGTATTTCTTTGCTATGCCCAATGCCATCTTTTGCAGTATGAATGTTTATTCTGTGCCATTATGGGTTTTTTGAGATCATCTTTTGGTATTATGGCCTAGTTACCTCAACAAGGAGGGGCCAAGGGGAGGGGGTAGGTCATGGATGAGCCTAATAATTGTACCAAACTGGCTGTATTTGCTGAATACAAAACTAATTAAGAAAGAACAAAATTTTAAAAAAGATCTTGGACTATGGGGATGTGCGAATATCATTGGAATTGATAAAAAACATATGGGAACTTTTAAAGTTCAGCTGAATGCATTGTATTTTATATCATGTATAGATATTAGTTTGTGAGGACTAGGAGCAGAATGTGGTGGTTTGATTCAGGTGTCCCCCATAAAATTAGGTGTTCTGAATGCTAGGTTCGCAGCTGATGAAGATTTGGGAATGAACACTTCCTGGAGGCAGTGTATTGTTGGGGGCAGGCTTCTGGGTGCTTTTGCCAGTTTCCCCATGCCAGTGTTTGGCACACTCTCCTGTTGCTATGGTCCACCTTATGTTGGCCAGGGAATGATGTCTACCCTCTGCTCATGCCATCATTTTCCCCTGCCATCGTGGAGCTTCCCCTGAAGCCTGTAAATCAAAATAAACTCCCTTTTCATAGAAGCTGATCTTGGTTGGATGATTTTTATCAGCAATGTGAACCTGACTGCAATAGCACTCATCGTCCTTTAATGTGCTGTGCAGTTCTTTAAAGTAAAATGTCCATTGTTATTTTAAAGAAGGAATTTTCCTCTCCTCTTCAAGAATGCATTTCTGGTAAGTGGAATAATAGCAGGCTGAATAATCATTTATGAGAATTTCAAGAATAACCTTACAGAAAAGATTTTCATAACAACTTTTTTTTCTGAATTCTGTGTTCTATAAAATAAAACTTGTTCTAGGAAAAGTGTAAGAATTTGTTTTATAATATTGAAATGGAGTTTGGCATATAACTAACAAAACTTCATAATTCTGGCTAGTGAGAGAAAATAGGCAGATAGATTATATTTGTATATATAATTATACATATATATGTATATATAATTATATATATATATAATTATATATATATATATATGTATATATATATATATATATACTTAAAACTTTACAATAGTGCCACTCACTCACTGGGGACCAACTGTTCAACACATAGGACAATGTGAGACATTTCATATTCAAACCATAACACTTATATTTTCTTGTGTGTGTATGTCTTTGTATGTGTGTATGCACATGAGTGCATGCATGCATGTATAAATGTAAGACACTCAACAAATTTATTACATATTATAATAAAATCTCAAAATCTAGGTTAGAGATTTGTATATCTTTTAATAGTGTATACCATAAGATTGTAAATTAAATATTTTTGAAGTAACTTAATCTATTCTAAGTTCTGAATATATACCAAATAGAAAAATGTATTAACCACTTTAAATTTTTTAAATAAACTATTAATAAGTACATAAGTTTACTTCCAAGCAAGCAGTTTCATAAAACATTTTTCTCCTCCAAGTGTTTAAATGTTCTTAGAATACAATATGCTTAGAGCATCTTTAAAAGTCAGGAACTGAGAGATAAGCAACAAAAGGGCTAAAAACAACCAATTAATCTGCTTATTCTTATGAAGCGGGGGGGGGGGGAAGGGAGCAGGAAAGAAAGAGCTAGCACTGTTACTCCTCCAATGAGTCACTGTTTGCATGTCTGAAAAAATACAGAGCTGTGTATAGAACTCAAGCCCTTTTGAACCAGGAGCTTTAGCAACCCTTGGAGGAAATGGTAGTTTATAATTGTTTTTTGAATTATTATTTAATATTACAACTGGGACAAATTCCCATCCATCATATGAGCCCTCTCATAAGAGATATCAAACCAGAAGACTTAATAAGCTTAGTGAAGAGGATTCTGTTTCCTGCTTGACATGTTTATTTAGGCCCACACAATTTATTTTAGAAGGATTATAAGATCATTCAGATATTTACTTGTTATCTGGTTGGTTGGTAAGTTTTTCATTACTTTTTTTTTATTCTGAAATGGACAAAAAGTCTTCAGAAAGTCTAAATTGTAAAACTTGTTGCTTATTTAGCTTTGGTAGGAGAAGAGTACTACTAAAGGGCATGATTTAGGGTTTTATTTTTCCTTCATTCGTATTGGCAAATATGAAGGGAAAGGAAAAATAAGAGGGAATGATATTTTTGTTCTCTTTGATTTTCTAAAAGGTTCTTTTGAAGTTTCTTTGGTTATATCTTTTATTACCTCCACATCATTTGTATTACCTCCATATCAATTATATAATACATGTCAGTAAGTTTATGTTACATGCCTGCAAATTCCCTTTTTGAGAAGTTTAGGTCTAGCACATACATAAATACTGTGTCTCTAATTTGTGGTTTTTGCACATACATGCATGTGTGTATATAAATATATACACATAACTTGAAGTAGTAGTATCACAGTCTAATGGAAGAGAGGGAACAGTATGGGTGGAGAGGGGTGAGAAAAAGGAAGGTCAAAGGGCATTAGGGAAATATGTGAAATAGATCTTGAACTCTTAAAGTCAAAAATAGCATATGGATCACATTAAATAAATCTGACATGAAGGATAGATTGGATAAGATTTTGTATGAATTGTTATAGACAGTTTCAAAGAAGCAGAGGTGACGACAATTGTCTCCCGACTACCCAGGAGTCCTTGTAGAAAGTCATTTCATCGTTTCATGAATTAGAACAGGAATATATAGCTTACTTTTCAGTCTGTCCTCATTTTGTCTTTAGCTGGCTAGTACATTACATTAACACCACTCAGGTTCTAGCACATTCATTTTTCCTTCTAAGAGATTTCTTTAAAGCTTCATTCAAAGCTTTCATGACTATCCTATACTTTTTCATGTAATTATGTTCTTTTTAATTTTGTAACTATTTTATTAGTAAAAATATAGTTATTTTTTGAGAAATATAATGCACCCTTTATTTGGAACTGAAATGAGGCAGTACAAACAGCAGTAGTAATTTTTCTAATTGTCCAACACTTATCTATAGAAACTTGTACATGTCTGAAATAGGCTGTACTACAGTTATCTCTGTGACTGTTGCTACAATGACCTTGGATACGCCCAACTGGCATAACTAACAGGTGTTCTTACATTCATATACTAACATTTTAAATGATAAATTCTACAGTCCTACCTAATGAGAATCTCAATCAGTATAAAAATTTTACATCATACTATCAAAATCTTTGTGCCAAACTGGCTATATTTTTTTCCTTTAAAATGTTTTTTAATTTATTTGTAAAGAGAAAGAGAGAGAGAGAGAGAGAGAGAGAGCATGCCAAGGCCTCTAACAGCTATAAACTCCAGAAGCATGCACCAATTTGTGCATCAGGCTTTATGTGGGTATTGGTGAATCTAACCTGGGCCCAGTTAATTAGGTTTTACAGGCAAGTATCTTAACTGCTGAACTCCAGCCCAAAACTGGGTATATTTTCAGGTAGGTAGACTTTAGTATTTTCATAGCATCAGAACAGTTGCCTACTACTTTTCCTTTGTATCTTTACTCAAACTATAAAATTGCATATAGATTTTAACACAAAAATTATATGTCAACCCCCGATCAATTTCATTCATTAATATATTCACTTAACAACTAATGAGCATGTGCTTGCAGTGGTGACCCTGTAGCTGCTCTCATAGTTGACTGTATCATGGATTCTGTGCATTCCAAAATGTACTCCAGGAAATCATATACATACCAATAATATGTTAACTGTATAGAAGAAATGATATAATTCTTATACATATGTAGTAAGTGTGGTAATATGTTGTTTGGTCTTATAAGTAAGTGTACATAATTTGCTTTCAACCACCCTCAGTAGCCTTGGGAGTGTAGCTGCAATCTGATATTTTAAACCACCCAAGCTTCAAATATCAGATAGTCCCCAGATAGATTCCATTGTGTTATCATTGCACTTATCAAAGTATTTTAATTGCTTGTTGATGTGTCTCTTTTTATATCAAATTATAAGCAACTTAAGACAAAGGATAGTTTATTTTCATTGTTGTGCTACATGCCATGCATACAATTTGCAATCCAGTGAATGATAGAATAGTGAATGAATGATTACATGACTCATATGAATGAATGAGTGAATGTGAAAGTATGAGTGAAGCACTAAACATTTAATGGTTATGAAATTTGAATCAACCATGAAAAAGAAATCTCTTTATTTTCCATCCATAAAATTACTACTTTCAAACAGGATGATATTCAAGCAAAACAGACAAGAAACTCATGATTTTTTTTTAAAGTGAGTAAAATGCCAATAATTAAAATCTGGAGACTACACATATCTATCCAAATCCCAGCTTTTCTTTGGAAAATCATGATTTGGCAATGCAGTCTGCATTCCTGCACAAAAATCATTGGCTCATGTTAGATAGTAGTTGCCTCTGCAGTCTGGCAGCTCAATCCTCTTTTCTATATTCTTACATGTGGAATGTCTCATCCTTTACTAGTAAGTGACTTTGACCTCAGGAGTCAGTAAGTTTTATGAGATCACCAGCCTGATATTGGGCATTGGTACGTTAACCATCCCTGGTGAAAGGAAATGATAACTTTGTTAGAAAAGGGGAAAGGAATGGAAAAACATGTAAAGGTGCATATTTAGAAAAATAAGAAAAATATAGAAGTCATCTGAATGCTTTAAAAAAAGCAATGGAGTTCAGTACATGAACTTTATTCAGATTCAGAAAGCTTAGATAGAATCTTGGCAGAATGAGGAAACTGCTTCACTTCCAAAGATTGAGTTTCCTCATTAGAGAAATGTAAGTAATAACAGTGATAATAATGCATATCCATCCCTTAGATTTACTTTAAGAATTGCCTATGACCATTTATGTGGAGGCTCAGTTGAGTACAGAGGATTTAGACATGTCTAGACTTGCACAGGCATTTATAATAACTTAAGACAAGTGTCTACAGAAGTTGTATTGAGAAAGTCTTTGAGATACAAGAAAAAACAAAATTAGCAGTGCCTGGATGCAATCCTGCAGACTTATCCCCATTTTGCACCAGTTCTTTGTGCAAAAGAGATATCTGAAAGGCTCACCCTGTTCTGCCTTCAAATGTGGATCATATATTTAGACACAAGAGGACATTACAGATGATCTGTAGTGATAACAGAAGATATGATAGAAAGCAGTATGTACCCTACAGCTGCTTAGCACATACAGGTTACTGTAAGTGTATCAGGTTTGTTCATGAATGCCCAGAAGACACCTTCAGAAGGATACTTGAAGGTAACCTTACAGATAACTTATATTTTTTATGATAAGGAGAGGCAAAGGCCGGTTATCACAGTCTCATAGCTACAATGTTCCTACTAATTTCCGTGTGTCAGTGTGTGCGTGATCTCCATGATCTCCATTTGAAACACTCTTTATTTACCACTCTCCTGGTTATAGAAGCAACTGTTCTGTCACTGAAACTTATAGGATGTTTTGCCTGGAACATTAAGGCATTTCTGAGCTTTCCTTACTATTATTTCATTGTGTGTGACCAATAGAATGTGGGGGAAGTGCTAGATTGATTACCAAACTGGCATACCAAAACCTCCTGCAGAAGCCTACAATCTCTCTGATTAGAGATGGCAGAACCTTCAGTGATCTTTGACTCTCTGGTCTGAAGCCACAGTGCCCACCTGCATCTCTGAATTATAATATGAAAATATGTTCACCAACCAGAAATGTCTGCTTAAAGATTGAGGAAAATAAGAAAGTATAGTTAAAACACATACATTTAGGGGTCATTTAGCTTAACAAATACACGTACTGAACAAATACTCTGAAAAGCCATCTTTTTGCATCTTCAAATGACTGTCGCTCTGAGTCCGTGTAATAAAAAACAAAAAGTAACATTCAGACAGAGCTGAAACCAGTCACCACAAGCCACTTTTGTTCACAAGTAAGTAGTTGCTTGATCTGTCTCACAACCATCATCCTTTCAGTCTTTGCATTGTCTACCTGAGAACTATCAGGAGCACTGCCTGTCTTTTACTGCTCCCCATCTGGAAGAAAGCTGACAAGTTCTAACTACCATTCCAGCACTATTGTTAAAACAATCACTGCCCACTCACAAATCTGTAGTTTTCTTTCCAAAATGGGGTGTTGACCTCAAACAAAAACAGGTTTAGCTGCATCTACATGGGTGACCATGTGTGGCATAAAATAGACTTTCCAGCATGCGTTTATTTGGCAATGACTTAAAAGTACAACCAGATGTTTTCATGGAGAATGGCTCTTTCAGCCACAAATGTTTCCAATTTAAATACATTTGTTTTGACTCTATTTTGCTGCAGATGGAAAACATCCATTTTATTTCTTTCCAGTGGGGATAGACAGTGAACGTTGGCAAATCGTATAGAGAATTATTACCAGCATAGACACAACTTCAGTGAGAGCTATATTTCCATAAGGAGAATTTTTTAAAGACAATTTTGCATGTTAAATAGTTTGGCTCTTTTAAGACTATTTCTTCTATAATTTGTACCATAAGTCTTAAACATCTGTATGCATTTGGTGCTAGGGAACTATCTTAGTTCTAAGTGATAAGTCAGGTGGATGGATTCAAAATGATAGCAAGCTTCTGGGGATACCATCAATAGCTACTGTAAATAGATGTTTAAGATTTTATAAATTTATATATTATATGAAATTTTTAATCAAATTTACATGTAACTGGCAGGTTGTATAGTTACATGATTTTTTAATAACATAATGAAAATGACAGAAACCAAAAGGTTTTTATATTTTTTTAAAGAACAAGCCAATGTGTACATGAAACAGTCTAAAATGATCTTGGCAAAAAAAATAGATAAATAAATTTAAAAAATAAGATAAAATAAAATGATCTTGGCAAGAATTTCCATTCTGTTTAAAGAACCTATAAGTTTCTTAATGCATAAGATACAATATTTTTTAACTAGATTGTCCTTAACATTTGTTATATTTTTAGACCAAATCTATTTCATGAGATTCATGAAAAACTTCTTTTTTTTTTTTTTTTGTTTTTTTTGTTTTTTGAGGTAGGGTCTCACTCTGGCTCAGGCTGACCTGGAATTCACTATGTAGTCTCAGGGTGGCCTCGAACTCTCAGCGATCCTCCTACCTCTGCCTCCCGAGTGCTGGGATTAAAGGCATGCGCCACCACGCCCGGCATGAAAAACTTCTTAAAGAGTAAAAAAGAAAAGCTTTATAATCTTATTTCCTTGCCTAAGAATATATAAGTGAATAAAAAGACCAAGTATTATGCTGAACAATAAAATTAAAATTGTTATTTTCGCAGGGCATGGTGGCACACGCCTTTAATCCCAGCACTCGGGAGGCAGAGGTAGGAGGATCGCCATGAGTTCGAGGCTACCCTGAGACTACATAGTGAATTCCAGGTCAGCTTGAGCTAGAGTAAAACCCTACCTCGAAAAAAAAATGTTATTTTCTTCTGGTAGAGTATGATCACTGAAAACCAAAGTAACATACTTCCATAACTACTTTTTAACAGTAAGGCCTTGAAATGAGATGACAATGCTATAATACTTATTAATTTTGGTCTTTACTAGCTTGAGCCCAGTACCGTTATCTCTTCCTCCTGGCTTCCTGCTATAGAGTGCTACAATTAAGAGGTGATCTTTGTGGAAAGCCTTCAGAAATGGTTTTTTAGTTTTCCCTTCCAGGTAGCTTTAGTCTTTATTTATCAGCTATCTTCAGATTACACTCATCTGTCATAGATGTTTTTCTATGAGTTTTCAATAGTTAAGACAAAGTTCATGTTCCACCCTCTCTTCACTCTCCTTTACTACTGAATTTCTTGTACAAAAGTAGCAACACCTTGAGATCATGTCCCTGTTGCATACTTTCTCCAGTGGCTCTCCTAGCTTAATACCAATAACTAACAATAACAAAAATTGCCAGACTACAGAAGTGGTTAGGCCTTTAAGAATGCAGTGCAGTCAGTCATGGATTGTTTATATTAGAACTGCTTTTTGGGTTAAACAAAATCAATATTAAGGGACACTTTTTAACCACATCATGAAATGACTTTGCCAGTTTCTCTGGTGTTATCTGGAAAAGACAAATCAATATTTCTTCATTTATTCCCCACGGTGGCCCTATTGTGTTTAATTTGTAAATGATAGTTAAATGTAGCAAATTTGTTTTTTTTTTTTTTTTCACATACTACTACTTCAATCTGGCAGAATATATATGCTACGACTTCTGGTGAGAGAATGAAACAGAAAATTATCTCTTTTACTCATTCTAAATATTGACTTATGCTGCATTTAATTTAAAAATTCTACAGATACGTAGCTTTCTAGAGAGTTTACTATCTAAGAGTTACAAGAAAACACTATATATAACAGAGTATATTTAAAATATTTCTGAAAATATATTGGTAATTCTTATAATATCTATCTTGAGTTTAAGCATGTTTTCATGTGTCTTTGAATTTGCCTATATTAAAATGCTGTTTAGTATATTTCTAGTACAAGATAGAAATGATTTCTCCCATAAAATTTCCCTGAAATTCAATTTTTCATTTTTAAATGTGATAAAAATGTCAACATGACTCTAAAACAAGCACAATGTAATTGTGTTAAAAATTAACTGAAGGGCTGGAGAGATGGCTTAGTGGTTAAGCACTTGCCTGTGAAGCCTAAGGGCCCCGGTTTGAGGCTCGACTCCCCAGGACCCACGTTAGCCAGATGCATAATGGGGCACTCACATCTGGAGTTCGTTTGCAGTGGCTGGAGGCCCTGGCGTGCCTGTTCTCCATCTCTATCTGCCTCTTTCTCTCTCTGTCTGTCTGTCACTCTCAAATAAATAAATAAATAATTTAAAAAATAATTGAAAATAAATTAAATATCTAAAACTATGAAAAATTAAGAACTTACAAATATTCTCCAAGTGATAATTAATGATTTTAAATTAGACAATGTGATTTTATTTTTCTATGTTGACCTATAAACCAGTTTCCAGATGAATAGCATGAGCATGAGTTTTCTCAAATAATTCCCCTTTCATTTCTGTTGTTCCCTTATCCTGATAATTTAATTTTTGCTCATTTGTTTAAGCTCCTTCAAAATAATTATGCAAGTCAGACTTGAGAATATAAAGTTACTGTCATTACAATTTTTTCTCAGAATGTTTGCTTTTACCATTTCACATGCATGCATTTAAGCTTTAAGATTGGTGTCACGTTTTCAAAACTTACTCATATAGCTTTAACCTCATAATATCTGTGACCTTTTTGAAACCAGAAATTCATAGGTACCCAACTGATATTTTATATTGCTTTATATCCACAAAACATAGATGTATGTAAAAGGAACTTTAATGATTGCCTGAGGCACAGACAATGAAAATCACTGCTCCATGCTCTGTGAAAGTGGGACAAGTCTTAATTTATGAATTCAAATATAAGTAAGTTTGTAACATCATTTTTCTTGATATTAAATTTAGAAAGCTGCTGGTGAAATACATGGTGCAAAAAGACTGAGACGATGAGTACAGTAAACAAGAGTTTCCTTTTGTCAATGATATCATGGCCCATGGGAATCTGGTGTATGGTGACTAATTATGAATAACTGAATGAGAAGATCTTGATTCAGTAAAACAGAATAATCACAGGAAGTAAAATACCCTAGAACAATGCAATGCTAAATGCACCAAAAACACAGTTCTTTGAATCCAGAATGCTTGCTTTTGAAATTCACTAATAAATATTTAGCATAATTAATTGAAATCTATGGGAACTTCATGTTTCTGACATTCTCACCACAAAGGATTAAAGTTCAACAGATTTGTAAGCATGAACCAGTCACCATATCATTATGCATGAATAAAAGTATAAAGTAAATTTTATTTGAACCAAGACTCAAGGGGTAAGTGAAGAATAGAAACTTTATAAACATAATGGATGGTTTGAATATAAGTATCCCCATAGCCTCAGGTATTTTTGATTAAGGTTATGCTTCCTACTTGACTCTCCTGAAAGGAGAACCCTGATAAAGGTATGTCAGTGGGGATGGATCATGAGTCCAGCCTTAAAGTGCATAGAGAGCCAGCTTAAGTTCTGGCTGCTCACTCTTTCTCTCTTGCCTGTGGATGTATGATGAAGTGAGCCAGCTTCACCCACCATGAGGAAGCTTCCCCTGGAATTTGTAATCCTCAAATAAACCCTTTCCTTCCATAAGCTGCTCTTGTCAGTGTTTGTCCCAGCAATGATCTGGTAACTGCAACAATAAAATTAGTACCAAGAGTGGTGTCATTGCTATCATGAACCTGACCATGTAGTTTTGGGTCTTTTGGGATGTATTAGCAGGAGCAATATGAAAAGATTTGGTACCTCGACCTGGTAAGCATTGCAGGGCTGTAAGCAGACCTGTTTGTGCTATTCTGTGAGAATTTAAAAATACTAAATGCATAGAAAATTATAGATTGCAAAGGTTTGGCTGATTATCATTCAAAGGGGAATGAGAGAGAACTTTGTTGGAACGGGGCTACCTGCAGAAAGGCAGACTGTGTTCCACACATCCCCTGTGAAATTGACCACATTTGAATTCAAAGTAATGGATGGCTATGCTTGGCAGAAGTATAGAACAGACAAATATGGAAGACATATAGTTTATCACAGAAATTTTTTTTAAAGTTTGAAGTTATAGGTACAGATACTGGTTTTGGACTTAAACTGCAGTTTTTAAGCAAATTATCACCATTAAGTGTGGGACAACTGTTTTTCATGGGGACAATGATAAACATGCACAAAAGGTGAAAACCAACCCATGGAGGATCAAGATATTTTGAACGCAAATTGTTTGAGAAGTGGAAGAGACTGATGTAGGGTTATCTGCTCCTAAAGGTCAGGCTTTCTTCCTCCCTGTATTTATAAATTTCGTTATGTCACCCACCTGCCACTGGTTTTGAAAGCATGAAAAATGCAGGGAAGCAGGTCATGAAATGCACACAATTCTCAGAGCAATTAAAATAGAATAATGTGAAGCAGAGTTGAAATTTCCATTTAGAGACTTAATAAGAACAGTTTATGGATCTATGAAGATGAACCCTTGGTTGCAATGGGGGCCCAAGAATTTTGATGCAAGGACTGTGCCACACCTTCCAGTGAGAGCAGCCAACTCAGGAAGGATTTTTTTCCCTGCTGTGAAAAGCCCAACTGAAGGAGTAGAATTTGAAACCCAGAACTTCTTAGCTAGGTATAGATATTATACTTGGAACTGCAGGTGTTTGATGTCTCCCTACTGGTTATTGATTTTTCAGTAGTTCAGTTTCTCCTTGTGATGCTTTCTTTTTGCAATGAAAATGTTTACTCTGTGCCGTTATGTGTTGGAAGTATGTATCTTGTGTTTTGATTTTACAGAAATCACACATAAGAAACAGTCTTGAATTTCAAATGAAACTTTGGACTTGAACAGTATTAAAATTAGTAAAGGCTGTGTACTTTTGAAGTTAGAATGAATACAGTTTGCATTGAGAGATGATTATGAGTCTATGGAGTCCAGGGCTGAAAAGTGGTGGTTTGAATGCAAATGGCTTCCTAGACTCAGGTATTTTTGATGAAGATTAAGCTTCCTACTTATGTCTCCAGATGATAGAGCTTTGCTAGAGGAATGTCATTGGGGAAGGAACTTGAGTCGAACCCTACTAAGTATACAGAGAGCTATCTTGAGCTCAGGCTGTATTTTCTCTCTGCCTTTCTCTCTCTCTGTTATGAATGTATGATGAAGTAAGCCAGCTTCTGCCATGATGTAACTTCCCCTTGAATCTGTAAGCCTGAAATAAACCCTTTCCTTCCATAAGCTGATTCTGGTCTAGTGTTTGTCTCAGCAAGATAAACATAACTGACTTTATGACTGTTATAATTTATATATAACTATACTTGTGAAAATTGAATTTTAGAAAAAAGCATATGATTAACATGATAGTGAGCCATCTAGAAGTAAATATACCATGATATGGCCATCATTATTATATTATATTCGCCCTTATCCTTTACCTCCAATGGATAGTCACAGATTATGTCCTTGAAATTCAAATTTGACCAAGATATTTTATTAACATATGTTTATTAAAATAATAATGAAAATTATTATGACATTTTTGTGTATATATATAGTATATTTTTATCCTATTAATTTAGTATTACCCACCTTTGGTTCTCCTTTCCACTCTCACTTGCTTCCATTTCTCTTTCCCTTTTTCTAGTCCCTTCTACTTCCATATCTGAGTATTTTTTCCTTGTGATCCAATGAGTTTCATTAGGGTTTCTTATAGGATTCCAAGTAAGAGATTCACTAAAGAGCATAGGTTCCATACCAGTAGCTATATCACTGAATAAAATATCTTTTGCTCTGTTCCAGTGATGAGTAGTAACTGCCTACAGATAGTTAGGGAGGGGTAGGACTTGTACCAGTAATGACACGTACTCTGAGATCAAGAATGCAATAGTGATGGTACATTTGAAGATAGCATTCCTCCTCTAGCTTTTATATTCTTTCTGACCCACCTTCTGCAATGTTCTCTGAGCCTTGATCAGGGAGATATAGACACTCCATTTACAGTTGAGCACCTAACAGTCTCTTATTCTCAGTATTTCATGAGTTATGAGTCTCTATACATAGGGCTGCCCATAGCAAAAAAGAGCTTCTCTGATGTAAATTGACAGTAGAATTCACCTTATTATTGGCTTTTTTCTGTATACTTGTTTTTGGGAGTTCTTCTTGTTTGAATTTTCTCACTTCCCTTTTTAAAAAATTATTTATTTATTTGAGAGAGAGAAAGAGGCAGATGGAGAAAATGGGCATGCCAGGGCCTCCAGCTATTGCAAAAAAAAAAAAAAAAACTCCAGACACATACACCACTTTGTGCATGTGGTTTGTGTGGGTATTAGGAATCAAACCTGGGTCCTTAGACTTTGCAGGCAAGCTCCTTAACCATTAAGCCATCTCTTGCCCTCCTCTCCTTTCTGCTTCTTACCCAGGCCTCCTTTGGTGGTGGTTTCATCAGTAAACTACTTCCCTTAATTCTACTATTTTCACTTTTACCAAACGTTTTTCAGTTTTTTTCCCCAGACCCAAAAAAAAAAAAAAAAATAGTGGTACTGGAATTCTGAGTTGTCTTTGAGAACATCAAAGCCTTTCTTGGCTCTCCAATGGAAAATAACTGAAGAACGAAGATGCTAGATGCTTATGGTCACACAAAGCTCAACTAAATTACTAGTTTTCTGGGTTCTTGTTTTATAAATTTTTGATAAATGAAACCCATATATCTGAGGATAAGGTTTATAAAGATTTCAATATAGAGCTTAGAGTTTGGGATCTTAGAGCTTAAGAAAAAGCTTAAGAGAAGGAAGGAGTACAGAGCTCCGGCCCACTTGAGGTTCCCAGAAAATGGATCACCTATAGACTTAGAGTAGGGTTTTTTAAAGGAATCTACTTGATGCTGTCAATTCATCCCTGATACCAGGTGTTTGGGTGGCATCAGGTTCTCAGAAAGGGAGTAATCTCTTTACATTTCTTTTTCCTCTAAGGAAGACGTGAGACCAGAGGTACCTGCACAATTCCTCTGGTGAGGTGTTAGGGGTAAAGTAATAAGGAAAAAGAAAGATTTTCTCTTATAGACCCAAGGACATTATTTATTTCAACTTTGTGGGTGCTTGGTTGTTCATGAACTGTTTTAAAAGGCCAGCACATATTTCATAAATGTATTCTCAAATTAATTTATAATAACAAATAAATCTTTTTGTTTCTACCTTGGTGAGAATAATTTAGTCATAAACCTGTATCAATTAAGACTGAATCTTAAAATTATTAGAATCTTCAGGCAAATAATGTGCCAGATAATAATAAAGGGTTTTGATGGTTTCTGATACAAGCTGTAATATATTGACATTAGACCTACATGTTAATTAGAAGTTAATGCACATAGGTAAATTTATATTTTAATTAATACAAATATTTAGAAAGGAAAATATAGTGGGTGCAGTGAGTGTAAAAACAGAAGGAATGAATGACACTCTTGCTCTATATCCACATGCCAATTGTATGCTTTGGGTAACTTAGATGATTTCTCTAAGCCTCAATTTCTTCTTCAATAAAAGAAATACTAAATATTATATGAATGAGTTGATTATTTATACAAAATTTTTACTAAAGAAGTAGCTAAATACTAGATATTTAGCAGAAGACTAATCCTCTTTGTAGCAATAACATAGCAATAGATATTTTATGCCCACATTACATATTCATATACATTATAAAAAATCCTTGTAATTATCTTTTACTTAACTTGTGGTTAAGAAGGTGTAACCTTATGGTTATACCTTCTGTGAGAATGCTATTGGACAAAATTCTTAACCCTTAAGATCCTTGAAAGCCTCTATAGCTTTCTGAAACATATAGGAAAATAGTCTTCAATATTTCTAGAACATTAATTAGGGTTTTCTTTAAAATATGGGTTTCATTTTTACCCTAGAGCCATTATATCCTGACAATGATCTGGACTGGCAATTATTAGAGATTCTCCTTCTTTAAGACTTCTTTCCTGGCTAAAATTTTTCTGAGTTTTCTGATATTTTATTGAAATTCTACTTGATAATTGAAGAGTAAGTTCTTCTACAATATTCACTCCATTGGGTACATTTCCTTCTTTCTTAGAATGTTACAAAAATGCATAGGTGCCTAATTTTCTGCTGCTACATAGAGTCCCCTCTCCTTCAGCTTCCAGTTAAATTTTCCTTGTTTCTTTCCAACTTTTTACTTACAGGCTCTTCAAGTTCTGGCAGGTTATAATTTTTGAGTTCCTAAAATGGTATATTGCTGAAAAAGGAAAAAGCAAACATACTCCATCATTTTTGTGTCATTCCCAAGCTGTATTCTGGTTTAATTTTTGTGGAAAAAATCCCCAAATCTTTATAGAATGAAAAAATCAACCATTTTATTATCTTTCTCAAGTTTCTTTGTTTCATTATCTTTAAAGAATAGTGGAGGAAACTTGCCTCTGCTTTTCTATTTTTGGAATATCAGCTGGGAAAAGTAGAACATCTTGGAGACTTAAGTCACTGAAGTTTACAACAACCTAGAGGTTTTCAGCTTCTGCATCCTATTCTCTAGATGAGAAACTGTACACTTCTGGAACTGCAATGCTAGAGTTCTGTATCTAACTTGATGTGTTCCAAAATGTGAGATTTTTAGGGTACTCATACTGCTGAGATAAATCAGCAGTGTAAAAGTGAGTGTTCCATGAGGAGACAAAACCCAGGTAACATTTTTACCAAGCTTAGAAAGTCAAACAATAATGTCTATAATATTCCAGTGGACAATGTAGTTGACAATAAAGAAGTGATAGTGGTATTGTTTTATCTTATACAATAAATTCATATGTCTCCCTTTATAGCATATTTCCATTTCCTTTTTGAAAACGGGTCCATATTTTTATATGTATATACTTTGTAAGGTATTCCATTAGATGTAGTTTGAATATGTTATGATGTACAAATTTGTTGCTGATTTAATCTGAAAGATAGACAAATAGATATAATTATATAGGCTATTTGTCAGATAGACTTGCAAATTTATCAAAAGGAAAATATACTAAATATTTTATGTCAAATGTTACTAAATGTATTACCTTTTTATTTAGTCTCATTAAATATATTATCTTTTCATTTAATTAAAGTACAGTCCTCTCTGTTAACTTTATCTGACTTACTCAGCCCACATTATGCCCACATTATTCATATTAATCATATATACATATATACATACATATATATTTTTTTTCTTCTTTTGGTTTTTCGAGGTAGGGTCTTGCTCTAGCCCCAGTTGACCTAGATTCACTATGTAATCTCAAGGTAGGCTTGAACTCATGGCAATCCTACTTTTGCCTCCCAAGTGCTGGGATTAAAGGTATGCACCACATAGTCAGACAACAATTTCTTTCTTCCTTCCTTTCTTTTCTTTTTTTCTTTTCTTCCTGCCTTTCCTGTTTCTGCCAGCACTACAAGCAAGAAGAAAAGAGTTAAAACTTAATAAATGTCAGGCTTACATGGCAGATATCACCATATAAATGATGACTTAGCAAATAGTGGTATTTCTTTATTTTTTCTATTATTATTTGAGGCAGGATTTTACTGTGTGGCCTAAGCTGGCTTTGAACACATGGCAATCCTCTTCTCTCAGCTCATCTTCCTGAATGCTGGAATTATAGGTGTTCACAACCATGTCTGGCCAGTGCTATGAATTTAGACCATTAGTTAACTCTCTTTTACTTTATCTATTTATCTATCTGTTCATTTAGGATAGGCTGTAGATGTATTTAGTGATCATGATTAAAGGTGTCAGAATAATGGAAGCTCTTGATCGTCCAAAGCCCTGGATAGGGGAGCTTGAATGGACTGTGTGAGCTTGCTACAAAAGAAGTCCTCTTGCTCTGCCTTCCTGATTGAATGACACCTGTGTCTTCACTTCTGGATCCCCTGCACCAGAGAGTGAGCATGAGGAGTGAGTAGTCCAGAGCTCCAGGTTCCTTCCCTACATTCCAATTCATTAATCCCGGTACCCCGATTACTGGCTAGGGGTGGCCTGGCTCATGCATGTGGACTATGGAAGTAGGCCTTTTGCTCAGGTTTCCTGATTGACTTGTCCTTAGGTATCTAAATACCTATTGCCATGAGAAATAGGGCAACATGGGCCACTGTAGGAGTTGGCCTCTTCCCCCGGCTCTCCTGTTTCCTGGCTCCTGGTTCTCCAACCCCTGATCCCTGTGTGCTGAAGAGTACATGCAAGTGGAATGATTAGGCCACCATTCCCAGTACCTCACCTCCAAATTCTCCAGGTACCTTTCATGTACTTGAAATCTCCAAAATATGCACATCTGTAGCTATAACCCCATTGTATTTCAATATGGTTCACATTTAAAAGAGAACACCCATTGAAGATCCTAAAAGGGCAAATATTGCTTTGCGAACAATAGAATAAAATGTTTTCCCAAGATGGGTAGACCACAACACAAAAATGCCAATGAAAGTCAGAAAACTGAGAGATCTCCATCAAGGATGCCTAGTCCCACAATAGAACCCTCCAATGAAATCACAAAGAAATCAACATAAATTCAATCCCAAACTTAAAACATAACAATGAATGTGAACCTGATCAAAATAATTGCTGAACTGGAAGTACACCATCAACAAACCAACAATCATATCAATGAAAATGAGCAAAATTGTCTCAAACAGTGCTGAATCTTTAACAGCAGGCTTAACATAATGGAAGAAAAACTTGGATGTCTCAAAAGAGATATAAATGAATTGAAGGTGAGTCAACAAATGGAATATCTCAATGACTAGTTGATTAAGCTTAATTAAGCTTAATTTAATCAAATGCAAGAATGAATTCCAGGAAGCATCAAGAAAATCAGACCTCTGAAATCATATCTCAAAAAAGAGATGGACACAATGCAAAATGACACAACAGAAAACAAAAATCAAATAGAACTTAAAAAAACTCTCTGGAACCACTCACTAACAGAGTTTTTCATGTGGAAAAGAGAACCTCTGACTTGGAAGACAAGACAGAAGAAATTGATTGGGAGGCCAAAACTTTGCTAAGTTCAAAAAAAAAAAATAATGTAAACAGAATATGAGAGACCTGTGTAATACCCTGAAATAACCAAATATCTGGATCATGGATATACCAGAAGGAGAGTAAATCCAGGACTGAGGCATAGAGAACATATTCAACAAATTTATTGAAGAAAATTTCCCAATCCTGCAAAAGTGGATGATCCAGATATAAAAAGCTCACAGAGGACCAAATAAACAGAACAAAAGAAGAAACCCCAAAGCATATCATAGTTAAAACTCTTAACAATGAAAACAAAGAGAGAGTGCTGAAAGCAGCAAGAGAGAAACAATTCACTATATACAAAGGCAATCCCATCAGAATTACCTCAGATTTCTCACTGGAAACCCTGAAAGCCAGAAGGGTCTGGAATGGAACAATTCAAAGTCTAAAAAACTATGTCTTCTAACCCAAGTTACTGTACTGAGCAAAAGTATCCCTCATAATAGATGGATAAAGGAAAACATTCCATGAAAAAAAGTCAACTGTATGATTATATGAACACAGCCATACCTTCAGAGAAAATATCAGGGAATATTCCACACAGAAGAGTCAAAAAAAGAAAAAAACAATCTCAAGAAGATAACAATAACTGAAGCTAAAGCAGGCTTTAAAAAGTACAAAATGCAACAAATCACCAAACATGAAGCACCCCATTTTAGTGAGCTTTAAACAAACCTCACAGTTATAACCTTAAACATTGATTTAACCATGACTTAACTCACCCATCAAAAAAAAAAAAAAAACATTAACAATGACTTAACTCACCCATCAAAAGAAAGAAGTTAGCTGGGTGAATCAAAAAAAAAAAAAAAAATGGACCTTTCTATCTCCAGTCTTCAAGAAACCTACCTCACCACTAAAGACAGACACATCCTCAGGAGAAAGGATGGAAAATGATATTCCAAGAAAGTGGAAATAAGAAACAAGTAGTGTTGCTACATTAATGTCTGATAAAATAGACTTCAAACCAAAAAGTAATCAAAATGGAGAAAGAAGGCCATTTCTTACTAATCAATGGAATGATCCAATATGTGGACATCGCAATCATAAATCTGTATGTGCCAAACACAGGTGCACCACCCTTATAAAACAAAACCTACTTGACAACAAAACTGAAATAAACAGCAACACCACCATAGCCAAAGACTTTAATACTCCACTATCATTAATAGACCAATCATCCAAGCAAAAAATCAACAGGGAAATAGTAGAGCTCAACAACACAGATCAGCTAGACCTAATGGGCAACAACAGAACTTTCCACCCCAACACTACAGAATAAACATTCTTCTCAGCAGCCCAAATCACCATTTCCAAAATAGATCATATATTAGGCCATAAAGCAAGCCTCCATGAATTCAGGAAAATTGAAATGACTTCCTGCATCATATCAGATCACAATACTTTAAAGCTAGGAATTAACAACAAAAGACACATCAGGAACTCCATATGCTCCTGGAGGCTGAACAGCACACATTTAAGCAATGAATGGGCTGTGGAGAAATCAGAAAATGAATTATAAATATCTTATAATTGAACTGTAAAGAAAACACAACTTACCAAAACTTACAGGACACAATGAAAGCAGTCCTAAGGGGGAAATATACGTAACAAAGACAGAGATATACCAAATTAATAACCTAACTGTCCACCTAACGGCACTGGAAAAACAAGAAAAATGTGACCCTAAGAGCTACAGATGGAAAGATCAAGATCAGAGCAGAAATTAATGAGTTGGGTACTAAGAAAATAAAAAATATCAATTAAATGAAGAGCTGGCTCTTTGAAAAAATAAACAAGTTTGATAAACCCCTGGCAAATTTGATCAAGTAAAGAAAATAAATAAATAAACAGAATTCTCAAATTAACAAAATCAGAAAAGAAAAAGAAGGAGAGGTCATAACAAACATCAATGAAATTGGAAAAATCATTAGGACATGTATCCAAAATCTCTACTCCACAAAATTGGATAATTTGGAAGAAATGGATGAATTCCTAGCCACATTCCACCTACCGAAACAAAACTCAGAGAAGATCAATCTCCTAAATCTATCATATCCATGAGGATTGAAAAATTAATAAAAAAGCATCTCCTCAAAAAAAAAAAAAAGACTCTAGGACTGGATGGCTTCTCAGACGAATTCTATTAAACCTTCATTTAGAAACTGAAACCAATTTTTCTCAAACTGTTTTGCATAAGTAGAGAGAAGGGAATCCTCCCAATACGTTTTATGAATCTAGCATCACCGTAATACCAAAACCAAACATAGATACAAAAGAAAATTAAATTATAGGCCCATATACCTGATGAATTTAGATAAAAATCTCTGGAAAAAAATCATCTCAAATCGTATCCAGCAACATATAAAAAGCATTATCCATCTTGATCAAGTAGGACTAATCCCAGTTATGCAGGGATGGTTCAACATATGGAAATCAGTCAATTAAATACACCACATAAATAAACTGAAACATAAGAAACACATATCATCTCAATTGATGCAGCAAAGGCTTTTACAAAATACAACACCACTTTATTATAAAAAGGCTAGAAAGAATAGACATGAAAGTTTGATATCTCACTTCAATAAAGGCTATATAGAAAGCACCTAAAGCCAAAATAATACTTAATGGGGAAAGACTCAAAAAGCTCCATTGAGATCTAGAACAATACAGGGGTTCCCACTCTCACCACTGCTCTTCAACATAGTAGTAGAAGTCCTAGCCCAAGCAATCAGAAAAGAGAAAAAAATGAAAGGTATAAAAATTCAAAAGGAGGAAGTCAAGTTAGCCCCGTTTGCAGAAGACATGTTCCTATATATAAGGGACCCAAAAGTCTCCCTCTCAAAATTCCTAAAGGTAATTAATTCCTTCAGTAAAGAGGCAGGATTCAAAATCAACACACACACACACATTCACACACACACAAATCAATAGCCTTTCTATATGCAAAGGACATATGTACAGAGAAAAAAATCATTGAGCCTGTCCCATTATCAATAGCAATAAAAAATTAAACACCTTGGTATAACACTAACCAAGGATGTGAAAGAACTGTATAATAAAGACAGTTAAAAAGCTCAAGAAAGAAATCAAGGATGATTTGAGAAGATAGGAAGGCCCCCCATGCTCCTGGATAGGTATAATTAATATTGTGAAAATGGCAATTCTACCAAAAGTAATATACAGATAAATAAAAATTCCACCATGACTCTTCACAGAGATATAAAAAAAATGATCTCAAAATTCATATGGAATTACAGCAAGCCTCAGATATCCAAACATATCTTCAGCAAAAGAACACCTCTAGAATTATCACCATACCTGATCTAAAGCTATAATGCAAAGCCATATTAACAAAAATAGCATGGAACTGTCATAAAATAGAAACATAGACAAATGGAAGAGAAGTGATGACCCAGACCTTAGGTCAAGTAACTACAGCTATTTGTTCATTCACAATGGTCCCAATAAAGTACACTGGAGAAAAGACAGCACATTAAACAAATGGTGCTGGACAAATTGTATAACCATATGAAGAAAAATGAAACTAGACCCATTCATCACACCATACACAAAAATAAAATCGAAATGGATTAAAGATCTCAATGTAATACCCAAAACTCTTCTACTGTAAGCAAAAATAGGAGGAACTCTCCACAATATAGGAGTACTGAAAAAGTTCCTGATCAAACTGCCAGTATCCCAAGAATTTAAACAATCAATCAACCAACAGGATCTCATGAAGCTAAAAAGCTTTTGCACAGAAAAACATATCATAAACAGAGATAATAGACTACCCACTAAATGGGAGAAAATCTTCACCAGCTATATTACTGACAGAAGCATGATATGTAGAATCTACAAAGAACTCAAAAAACTAAACAATAAAAAAACAAACTACCCACCCCCAAAATATGGCAGAGAACTGAATAGGGAGTTCTCAGAGGAAGAAATACAAATGGCTAACACACACTTAAGAAAGTGTTCAACATCCCTAACCAGTAGAGGAATGCAAATTAAAACAACTATGATATTCCACCTTACTCCAATAAGGATGGCAAACATTAAAAATACTAACATCAATAAATGTTGGTGAGAATGTGGGGAAAGAAGAACCCTCATCTACTGTTGCTGGGAATGTAAACTTGTACAGCCATTATTGAAATCATTATGGAGATTCCTGAAAATAGTAGATATAGAACTACCAACAGATGTAGTTATTCCCTTATGGGACAATTATCCTTAATGCTCCATACTTCACTACAGAGATATTTACTCAACCTTGTTTATAGGTACTCAATTCATTACAGTTAAGAGTGGGAATCAGCACAGGTACCCAACATTGGATGAATGGATAACGAAGTTGTGGTACATTTACACATTGGAATTCTACTCAGCAGTTAAAAAAATGATACAATAAAATTTGTAGAAAAATGGACAGACTTAGAAGACATCATACTCAGCAAATACACACAATCACAGAAAGGCAAACACCACATGGTCTCACTTATCTGTGGCTCTTAACCTGGATCAACTTGAGTTGCTGACATACCTTATAGGCAGCTCAAGGCCCAGGCAATAGGGATGGAAGAGTTTGGGCAGAAGAGGAGGGGCGGGTGGGGAAAAACAAATACAAAGCTAAATCCAAAATGACCTGGTACCATAGAAACCTTTATCCTTGGAGATAGACTTACAGATATAACACTCAACAGGAATAAGGGGAAAGCACCTGAAAAGAAGAGACCTGAAGAGGGTGAAGTGAAGCCTAAGCTTAATTTTTTTTTCCCCTCTGGTCTGTAACACCAAGTATCATAATTCTGTTGCTACCCATAATGAGCTGTTGATACGATAGACTTAAGATGTCCCCAAAACAAGACAGATTTCTGTCAAAGCACCTGAAACAAAAGGGAAGACTCTATTGCTGAAGACACTATATGCTGCCAACACAGAGCATGGAGAAACCTGGCTGGAATCCAGAAGAAAGCATGTACCCAGACAGTTAGCCTGTATAATGCTGGAAAGTGCTACATAGGCCACTGGAGAAAAGTGGCCAACACCATCTGAGTGACCAGAGGTCTAAGCTACAGAGAAGAAAACACCCTGACAGGATGTCAGTGCAATAGTGGCACAGTGGGTAACCAATAGTTTTCTGATTGTTAACAGATCCTATCAGTGTAAAGGAACCCATATCTGGCATTGGAAACTATATCTTATGAAGACAAAGATTCTGCTCTCCAGTATCAAGCTCTCACTAGTCTTTGGTCAAAAGAGGGTTACATGCATCAAATTCTCCCTAAGTTAATAATTCTTATCACATTTAAACTATGCTGATTTCACTTTCCACTGGAGAATCTGTTCTTTTTTCAGAAGGTAGCAAGACATGAGGAGGACAAATTACCACTCGCACTTCAGCCAAGCCAGAGCTGAAACCACAGAGGAGTTGGGGAGATGAGCATGAGTTTTGTTTCCATGCTGAACCAGATAATTAGCACCTGATTGAAGGATGCAGACCCTGAGGATACTCAACACTTACCAAAGCAGGGATCAGAGACTCCTAAGAGCTCATCACTGAAGCAGACTTAAAACTCATACACTACAGTTCAGTATACTTTGTGAAAGAGCGGACAGAAAGATTGTAAGGTTAAGACATCATGCACAAAGGCATTCCTGCCCCATGAAAATAATTAACTACTGGTGCCACAGTGCATAACCCACAACCCCATAGGAAATAACTGCAACCCCACTGAGGAGGGTCACCAGCAGAATGGGGGCCATCTAGTCAAAATACCATAGCACTCTACCACAATTTTTTGTTTCTTACTTTTTATTTCTTTTATCATTTCAGTGGGACAGGGTCTGGCTATATATCCCCAGCTGGCCTCATACTCATGGCAATCCTCTTATGTCAGCCTCTTGTGGGCTAAGATCATATGCATGTGTCTGGATACAACACATTTTCTTTGTCCATTCATCTGTTGATAGATCCCTAAGCTGATAACATAACTTGGCTACTATAAGTAATATTTAAATACCCAGATAGCTTACCCTAAACTCACTGATATGGTAAAACAGGGCTGCTCTCCTCCTCAAAGACTTGTTGTGATAGGCAGTCACCAGCTGGCTAATAAAGACTCTCCTTTCAAAATCATTATTTGGGTAGTCTTGAACTTGATTTCTGGTCTGGGACTCACTACATTTTGGAGGCCCAAGCAAGATATTAAATTCTTCTCACTAACTTGACCCCCAAATCTGGTCTGACAGAGTCTTGATTTCTTTGGACTCTACTCTGACTGCAGGGTGGAGACCCTAGGGGGGTGGCCACTGAGAGACACTTCTCAGTCCCAGGGACATTCTCCAGGTCCCAGCAGAAAGGAGTGGCAATCATGAGTCATCAACACCATGAGCAGAGAGTCATCTTGTCTGAAAGCCTCTCAAGGTAAGGGGGATTCAGTGAAAGGCTGGACACAGCACTGCTTCCCAATTCCTAGGCTGTGGCTAGACATTGCCCCAACCCCTGTTCTGTCTGCTTCAGTTCAGTGTGGCCATGTGTCTTTGTCCTTTTGTTCTTTATTTGTTTTTTTTTTTTTTCACTCTGTGTCTCATTTCTTTATTTTTCCAGCAGGTTGCTTATGGAAATTGACCACTCCACCATGGGGCAAACAAAGTCCATGTCTAGTCCTTTACAATGTTTCTTAACTAACTTCAATTTTCCAACACAGAGCCTCTGACCTAGGTCGCAACTATGACATCTTATCCCTCAAGAAATTCTGTAAAATAGATTGGCCCTCCTTTGTTGCACCATGACTGACAGAGGGGACATTCAATCTTCCAACTACATACCAGGTAGAGTATGTTGTCCTTGGGTGACTTGAGCACCCTGATCAGGTTCCCTATATTCTAACTTAGACTGAAATAGTTACTGAAATGCCCTAAGAGGGCTCAATAAATGTGCTAAAACTTTTAGTGGACCAAGCTCTAAAATACTGCTCTCTGTTAAACCTAAGAGCCAAAAATCTCTCCTCTCACAGGAGCCCCCTAAGCCAGTCCTACAGGAGGATTTCCTTGACAATGAACCTCTCTCCTTTCCCCCTCCTTATCCAAGCCATTCCCCTTCTGGCCCTGATTCACTCCTAAGCCTGCCACATACCAAGAGCTGGTCCCCTTATCAGCCCTCTGAGACACCCTTAGCCCTACTCCTACCCTTACATCAGGCTCCGGGAGCTGAAGCCCCGTTCATGGTCTATGTCCCCCTTTTCACCAGCCATCTCTATAATTGGAAACAGCAGAACCCTTCTTCCTCTGAAAATCCTCAAGATCTTATTTCTGTCCTTGAGACTATTGTTTATACCCAGCAACCCACTTGGGATATTGTCAGCAGCTTTTTCGGGCTATCTTCACAGCAGAAGAGCAGGACTGAATTCAGAGGGAGCTTTAAAACATGCCATGGGACTGCATGGGACTCCCACTGAGGACTCTGTCCACCTGGAAAGGGTCTTTCCCCTCACCCTCCTCATACTGGTACCACAGTTCAGATCACAGTAAGGAGGATCTTGACAATTACCACTGGCTTCTGCTGATGGGATTCTGAGCTGTGGCACTGAAACCTATAAATTTGTACAAGGTGAGTGAAGTTACAAATGAACCTGATGAATCCCCTGTGGCATTCCTAGAATGTCTTTTGGAGGCCTACAGGACATACACTTGTATAAACCCTGAGGCTTCTGAAAATAGAGAGCTCTGAATATTGCTTTTGTTTCTCAGTCAGCCCCAGACATTAGGAAGAAAATTTAAAAAACTGGAAGGATTTGAGGGAAAGTTATTGTCAGAAATAGTGGAGATAGCTATGTGGGTCTTTAATAACAGATACATGCCTGAGGATAAGCTCTCTTATAGGCCACAAAGAGACCAAAAAGAAACAATTCTGAGGCGGGTCCTGCCAGGCAAACGATTTCATACAATTAGATAAAGATCAGTGCACTTACTATAAAGAGAAAGTCCATTGGAAAAACGAGTACCCAAAGTGGCCAGAGAGAGCTCCAAAAGTTTTACAGTTGAGTGAGCAGGACTGGCCAGGCCAGGGCTCCTTACACCCCTAACCCCTCCAGAGCCCATGGTCACATTAAAAATGGAGGGGGGAACCAGTTAATTTCCTGTGGGACACTGGTATGGCCTACTCAGTTATAAAGAAGCCAGAAAAACCCAGTCAAAGATAAAATTTTTATACATAGAGACACAGGTTCCCAGCAAGTCTACCACTGGTCAGAGGGCCAAGTCATGAACTTTGGAGGAGAAACCATCACCCACTTCTTCCTAGTGATCCTGTACCCCTTATTGGGCAGAGACTGACTATGCAAACTACAGGCAATAATCTCTTTCCAAGAAGACAAAACCCAGTTGAGCATTAGAGGGCAGCCCCCTGTGAGGCTGATACTTACCTGCCTCCACAACAAGGAATGTCTCTTAATCACATCTAGTGTGGTAGGCCAGGGAAGTTCTTATTTAACATACCTCCAGAGCTGCATACCCAATATGTGGGTAGAAAATAGCCCATCTGGGCTGGCAGATCATCATGCACCAGTGGTGGTCCAATTGACTAGTCAAGCCTCTCCAATACAAGTCAAATAGCATCCTATAAGTATGTAGGCAAGAAGGAGTATCACAGTCCACATCAGGGCCCTGAGGGAAGCAGGGATCCTGATTCCGTGTCACTCACCATGGAATATACCTCTTCTGCCGGTTAACAACCATGGATAAATGATTTCAGACCAGTTCAGGATCTGAGAGAAGTGAGCAAAAGGGTTGAAACTGTACATTCTACAATTCCCAATCCTTATGCCCTCCTCAGCCTCTTACCTCCTAGCCATCAAGTGTACACTCTGTCAAACTTGGAAGATGGCTTCTTCAGCATCCCTGTGGCTGAGGTGAGTCAGCCCATATTTGCATTTGAGTGAAATGACCCTGAAGGAGGCTACTCTATAGCTGACCTGGACTAGGCTACCACAAGAGCTTAAGAATTCTCCAACCCTGTTTGATGAAGCCCTTAGCCAATACCTCTTAGCATTTAGAGCTGCCCACAAAAATAGTCCTATTTAAGTATGTGGATGATCTCTTGTTAGCTGCACAAGATGACAAAGACTGTAAGATGGCCACTGAGGATCTATTAGGGGATTTGGGAGAAAAAATGGCTACCAGGTTTCAGCTAAAAAGGCCCAACTTTGGACTTGATCAGCTACATACTTGGGCTATAACCTTAAACCAAGGAAAAAGAACACTCTCACAGGGATGTATTGAAGCCATACTCAGAATCCCTCCCCCTACTACCAAGAGACAAGTGAGGGAGTTTATGGGGGTAGCTGGATATTGCCAGCTCTGGATCCTGGGCATTGAAAAAATTGCAATGCCCATCTATTTTAGTACATGTGGAGGAAGGTCCCCCTTAACTGGACTGAGACTAAATAGCAGGCATTTGTAAAATTAAAACAAGCTTTAGTATCAGCCCCAGCACTCACACTGCCTGATATCCACAAGCCTTTTCAGCTGCCTGTTGCTGAAACTCAAGGTATAGCAAAGGGGGTGCTTACTTAAGCTCTAGGTCCTTGGAAGCAGCTGGTAGCAGATCTTCTCCAAGATTTTCCCAAGAAATTGGACCTGGTTGCTGCTGGCTGGCCATCTTGCTTCCAAGCTATAGCAACAACTGCAATGGTAGGAAAGGAGGCTGACAAGCTAACATTAGGACAAGATCACCACCTTGTGCCACCATACTCAGTGGAAGCCCTCAGGAGAAGCACTCTTCACAGGTGGGTGACAAATGCAGGAGTAACCCAGTATCAGGCCCTTCTTTTAGACCAACTAAGGATCAGAATATCAAACATGACTGCTTTCATCCTGACCACTGTCCTGCCTGATGATAATCCTGAGGAGCCCATTCACGACTGTCTTGAAAGCCTCTAATCTATCAAGGGTCTCTGGCCTGATCTCACAGACAACATGAGACAACCCCAATAAGGTACTACTTACTGATGGTTCCAGTTTCATTTTGACAGAGTCAGTACACGGGGGTGGCAGTGGTTACATTGGAAAAGATGGTATGGGCTCAAGCCCTGGAGCAGGGAACCTCTGCTCAAAAGGCTGAACTGATTAGCTTTGGCTCAGGCTTTGAAATATGAAAAAGACACGATCATAACGGGTACACTGATAGCCATTCATGGAGCCCTCTACTGAGAACAGGGACTGCATACATCTGAGGGGAAACAATTTAAAAATACTCAACAGATATCAGTCCTGCTTGATGCCATTTGGCTCCTTAAATGAGAGGCTATTATCCCTTGCCAGGGCCACCAAAGAAGGAGTCACCCAGAAGCACTGGAGAGTCAGGCAGCAGACCAAGCAGCCAGAGAAGCTGCCCTAAAATCACTGGGGCCTTTTGAAGTTCTAGTGGTATCCCTCTTCTTGAGCTGCCCAACCAACCTGACTACATGGAAGGACACATAAAATTTGGGGACACACTCTAGGTGGAGATATTGTCCTCTGGGTGGAAGAAGTAGCCAAATGGAAGGACCCACCTCCTATGAGCAATAAGACATGCATTGCTCAGGAATCTTCATGAGGTTACCCATTTGGACCCCACACAACTGACTGAATTACTTAGACAATACTTCTATGTCCCTGACCTCAGTCCAATAACCAAAGATCTTGTTACCAGGTGTATCACCTATCAGCAAGTGAGTCAACACAGACTCCCATTGATGAAACCTGGGGTAAGACTCAGAGGAACATTCCCAGGTGAGCATTGGGAAATTAACTTTACTGAAGTTAAGCCTGGATTTTATGGACATAAGTATCTACTGGTAATGGTGGACACTTTCTCAGTGTGGACAGAAGCATTTCCACAAGATTGAGACTGCTTAGATAACTGTGAAGAAGTTGTTACAGGAAGTAGTCCCCAAATTTGGCCCTCCCCTAGCTCTGGAGTCTGACAGTGATCCAGCATTCACAGCCCATGTCACTCAATTAATAGAAAAAGCCTTAGAAATAAAATGTCACCTTCACTGGGCGTAGTGGCACACACCTTTAATCCCATCACTCAGGAGGCAAGGGTAGGAGTGCCGGGCTCCCCCCCGACAGGTAGTGCTGAGGAAGGACCAGGCCCGCTGGTTCCTCCCAAGGGGTTAAGGAGGAAGATGAGCATCGGACGACTCAGAATCTCTCCTAGTCACTGGACAAAAACCACACTGAGTCAGGAGTCTTGTCGAAGCAGGAAGTCGCTTTATTGTTACAGGTGGTTGCCTATATAATGTTGAGAACGAAGGCGGGGATTCTACGATGGGGGGAGTGGTAAGGGCCAATAGTAAACTGCGGCTATTGAAATGATAATTCCAACTCCTAGCAGGCAAGAAGCCATTAGGCGTCTTGCTGAGTCCTAGTTGGCCAGAGACAGGTCGCCAAACTTTAGCTAGGCTCAGGAAGTTCCACTAGGCTTCGCGTCCGGGCCTCTCAAGGCCCAACATAGGAGGATCACCATTAGTTCAAGGCCACCCTGAGACTACATAGTGAATTTCAGATCAGCCTGGTCCAGAGTGAGACCCTACCTCAAAAAGCCAAAAGAGAAAAAAGAAATGTCACCTTCATTGTGCCCATAGGCCACAGGGCTCAGGGAAACTGGAAAGGATGAATAGAACAATTAAAGAAATATCAAACAAACTGATATTAGAAGCCGGTAGGGATTGGGTGAATTTTTCTTCCTGCTTCCCTCCAGATAGTAAGAGGGACCCCTTATAAGAAGAGATTTATACCCTTTGAAATTCTCTGGGGTAGACCTCCCCCTATTCTCCTTAAACTGGGGGAAGAACATCTGTCAGAAATTCTAATCATGAACTTCTCCAGTCTATTCAGGCTCTCCAGCAGATTCTCCAGCAGAATCATCCCTAGGTCTGGGAGGCCCATAAAGGTACTGACTTAGAACTGCCACCATATTCATTTGAACCTGGAGACCTCATTGACAAGGAGCCTTCACCACAGTCTTGACAACTCCCACTGCAGTAAAGTAGCTGGGAAGAGGCCATGGATACACCACACCCAACAAAAGAGAGCCACCTCTGGGGACCCAGATGACTCCTAGACCATCCACAAATCCTCAGCCCACCAAGATCCTCTTAAGAGTGTTACATGTACTGTGTGAATGAAATATTGTCTTTCATCTCATTTAATTTTACCACGCTTATGTTAATGTTCCTTGGTTTTAGCTGATAGCTATAACATTAGCCCTCATCAATCCTGCAGTTTCACTTGGGAGCTAAGAAACACCACCACTGGGAGAATTATTCAACAGTTGATGACTACTGATCTGCTAATCTTTTTAATAGACATGTGTGACCTTTTTTGAAAAGACTAGAATACACATGTGGTAAGGGGGAAGGGAGAAGGAACAAGAATACCTGCTTATGGCTGTGGTGGTTCAGCAGTTGAGAAAGGCATACAGGCTTCTCAATATTATATCTGTCCAACAAATGGAGAACATAGCTGTCATGGAGATGGCCAATACCATTGTGCTGCATGGAGCTCTGAGATTGAGGCATCCTGGACAAATCAAGACCCGTTTATTACAGTTGAGATACTTAAGTCTTCAAATAAATGTGGAGAGGGTTCTTGTAATCCTTTAAAGATTACTCTAATATTCTGGCAGCCTACAACAACAGGGGCTGGGGAGACAGGCTGGACATGGGGTTTTAGACTACTGTATGTGGCAGGAAGAGACCCAGGTACAGAACTCACTATACAGAAAATAAGAGAAGTCAAGACCCTTGTTCCCACTGGACCTAATGCTCTTCCATTGATAATACCCCAAATCAGCCAAATACCCAACCAAAAACCAGGAAATCCTTCCCTTTCCACCATTCCTCTGGTTTGGACCCGTCCAACTCAGAAAGTGCCCTACCAAAGGTTGTTCACACCCTTGGACATAGTCTTTAGGGTAGTTAATAGTACTAATATCATCCAAGACTGCTAGCTATGTTTAAACCATGAGCCCCCATATTATGTAAGTGTTTGAGAAAACACTTCTTTTGGAAAAACTATTTCCACTGTCAGCAAACTGACCCAACTACAGGTTGAACAGACAGGCCTCTGCCAATGGGGACTGAAACCTAAGCTTACTCTGGGGGGCTTCCAAGGATAAGGGTTATGTGTAAAAACAATTGATTATAAGATAGAACAATCTCCTTATTGGAATTCATGTTATCAGGTTCTTACTGTTAAAATGACCATTAATGGAAATCATTATTTCTTAGTACCACCCTTGACTCTTGGTTTGTATGTGTATCTGGAATTACTCCCTGCCTAAACTGCCTACTTTTGGCTGATAAGGGATGGGAAGAACATTGTATATTATTCCAAAAAGTTCCCCAGGTTTATTTATATGATGGAGATGCAGGCAGAGAACATGTGGGGAATATTTCCCCCTCCCTTAATCATAGACAGAAGAGAGGAGCCCCTCTTTTGGTACCCTTACTAGTAGGCTTAGGAATAGCAGGATCAGCAGCCATAGGAACCTCTGCTTTAGTTGTTAGAGATAAAAATTTTAAAACTCTAAACCAACAGGTTGATGTTTATTTGAAAGAATTAGAATCCTCTGTTAGTCAACTGAAGACCTCCCTAGACTCTCTGGCAAAAAGGGTATTACAGAATAGGCGAGGGCTAGACCTACTGTTCCTAAAACATATTGTACAGTCCTAGGGGAGACCTGCTCTTTCTATACAAAATACTATAGATTGATCCAAAAGAGCATTTCCACAGTTAGAAAACATTTGAAAGACAGAGGGGAATTCCATAAAAACTCAAGTAATTGGTATGAGAATTTGTTTTCTCGGTCACCCTGGTTCACCACTTTGATTACTGGCATTTTGGGGCCCCTAATCATATTGCTCCTGGGATTAATTATGGGTCTGTGTATTTTAAATACTGTCATCATGTTTGTTCAACAGAGAATTTCTTCAGGCAAATTAATGGTCGTTAGGACTAGTTATGAGCCCATTTTTACTGATGAGTCTAAGATTGGACTCAGTTATTAAACATCAGTGGGTGTGATAGTTAAGGTGATGTCAACTTGATCTGTTTAGTAATCCACAGAAATCCCTTTCTGGTGGGTCTGGGAGGTTGCTTCCAGGAAGGATCAACTAAAGGAGGAAGGCCTTCCCCCAGAGTGAGCCCTTTCCCCAGAGCAGGTGGACCCCTCAGAGGGGGACTTTATATAAGGAAGCTCTGGGTGAAAAGAGCCCCTTCCTTCCACTTGGCTGCCAGAGCTGCTTGCTGCCTTCCAGCATGGATTGAAGACCAGCACAGACTGAAGACCAGCATCAACTGAAGACCTATGTGGATCAAAACCCAGTGGCTCCTCAGGAAGCCTCCAGGCATTCTGCAGTGCCAGATTGGGACTTCTGAGACATCTGGCCACATGGACTGAGCACCTACCAGGTTCCACAATTCTCGTGCCTGCAACTGCTATTGGACTACTGTAAGCTAATCCAATAAATTCCCTTTTATAAATAATTCATTCTAGCAGTTCTGTTCCTCTAGAGAACCCGGACTAATACAGTGGGGAATGAAGTACCCAGATAGCTTAACCTAAGGAAAGGCATTTCAAGACATCCAGCCAATTTAATAATAAAAGAAGGCCTCACCTAGGTTAATGTTCAACTCAGAGCCATAGAAACAAGAATGAGTGCCGGGCGTGGTGGCGCACGCCTTTAATCCCAGCACTCGGGAGGCAGAGGTAGGAGGATCGCTGAGAGTTCGAGGCCACCCTGAGACTACAGAGTGAATTCCAGGTCAGCCTGAGCTAGAGTGAGACCCTACCTCGAAAAACCACAAAAAAAAAAAAAAAAAAAAAAAAGAAACAAGAATGAGGATGTAGCCTCAGTTAAGATACTGGTGTTTGTTCCACATCCCGTGCTAACCACAAAATTCTACTTTTTGTAATCACTCTTGCTTGCATTGAAAAATAGGATTGTTGGGAGGGGGAGAGGGTGCTAGGGACTTTCTAGACCAGTATAAAAGAATGTGGTTTCATATCCTGACCATTGTAAAAGAACTTTCTTTTTTTTTCTGCCATTATAAACTCACTGATAAGACAGGGCTGCTCTTCTCAGTGACTTGCTATGAGGGACAGTTGCCAGCCAGCTAATAAAAACTCTCCTTTTAAAATCCTTATTTGGGTGGTCTTGAACTTGATTTTTGGTCTGGGACTCACTACAAGACTTTAGTAAGTATGGATGCATAGCTATTATGACCAAAGTATATTATATACACATATGAAATTGTCATAATGAAATTCATCATTTTGTGCAGTTACTATACAATAATAGGAGAATGAAAATGTTAATAAAAAATACAAAAGTTCTAATTAAAACACTTTGTGAGAAATACCATGACTTAGGTGGAGCCTGGAAGTTTGATGCAGGTATCTTAAATTTGTATTCAGGTGCAATCAGGACTTACTTGCCATTATTTTTATAGTATCGGGAGGACTGTAAAAAAAAAAAAAAAAAATAAAATAAAATAAAATAAAATAAAATAAAATAAAAAAACAAGTTTTAGCCTCACAAAGCCCCTAAAAGGATCTTAGGCACCTCAAATGTTCCAGAGATCACCACTTGTAAATCACATTTGCTTCCTAATGTAATAACAATTAATTACTCATTGAAGAAGTAAGCCATTCATACACAAACACTTTAACACTGAATGAATGCTATACAGGAGAACATTTTAAGTTGGATAAAAAATTATGAAGATGAATTAGCATTATTAGGTATCAGATAATTGCCATGTAAAACCACAATGAAATTCTGTTTTATAGTAATTCTAAAGTTAAAAATAACCTGACATTCTGAGTCTATGGAGTGGGTGCAGAGCAACAAGAGTTTGACTCTGAAGTGCTACAATACATTTTAAAACTTATCACTAGTTTTATAAAAGTTAAACAGACATTTATTTAATGGCCTCAACAAGAATGGCATAGTTTTCTTTATTTCTTATATACATGAAGTGAAAACAACACAAATGCCTATTAACAGAAAATTAATAAATTATAATAAGTTCATCTAATGGAATGATACTGAGTAACTAAAAATGAAAAATGTATGCCAGGCATGGTGGCGCATGCCTTTAATCCCAGTACTCAGGAGGCAGAGGTAGGAGGATTGTTATGAGTTCAAGGCCACCCTGAGACTACATAGTGAATTCCAGGTCAGCCTGAGCTGACCTGAGCAAGACCCTACCTTGAAAAAAAAAATGAAAAATTTGCTCATCCATATAGCACTATGCATTACCTTGAAACCATTATGTTGAAAGAGAAAAGCAGAAACCCAGAAGACACACTGTAAGATATCACTCATAGACAGGTAAAATTATCTTAAATAACCAGGTTTGGTGGTGCACGCCTTTAATCCCAGCACTTAGGAGGCAGAGGTAGGCAGATCGCCATGAGTTCAAGCCTGCCCTGAGACTACATACTGAATTCCGGGTCAGCCTGGGCTAGAGTGAAACCCTACCTTGAAAAACCAAAATATAATAGTAATTAGCTTAAATGTTAGAAAAAGTAAAAAGGTAGTGAATCCAGAAATAAAAATGGAAGAAAGGCCAGATAGAAGGTAAGCTGCATGTATAAAGTTGTGAAAAATTTAGACTTAAGAATTAGGTATCTAAAAGCCGGGCGTGGTGGCGCACGCCTTTAATCCCAGCACTCGGGAGGCAGAGATAGGAGGATTGCTGTGAGTTCGAGGCCACCCTGAGACTCCATAGTGAATTCCAGGTCAGCCTGGGATAGAGTGAGACCCTACCTGGAAAAACCAAAAAAAAAAAAAAAAAAACCAAAAAAAAAAAAAAAGAATTAGGTATCTTATTATAGGCATATTGTGCCTTAATAAATACAGCTGGATTATAATGTGTTTACTATTTAATCACTAAATAAATTATCTAAATTGCTAATCTACTCCTAGTTCACTAGTAAGAAAAAAAATCATCAAAATAATCCATAGGCATATGGAAGACAGGAGGGAGTGGGAGGAGTGTTAATCAAATCTAAACTGAAAGAGGTTGCAAATAAGTTCTAGGAAACCTAACACTTTGTTAACTAATTTAATTTATACATATATGTAAATGTATAAATTAAATTAGTTAACAATATATATGTATATAAATTAAATTAATTAAATATATATATGTATCAAAGAAAGTACCCTGTGTGTGAATAAATGCCATTTTTGGAAGCCATACGTAGTTACCAAAAACTTCTAGTACCTGAGTTAGGAAATTTCCCAGTGAATTTCTGGTCAAGAATTTCCCTGAGGTCCCCAATACAATACAGATTATTGCCAATGCTCTTGGTTGCTTACCAGAACTAGATCATAAGACTTTATTGCTAAAGATACCACATGCTTTGATTGCTAGAACTCCTCCTTCCTCCTCACTAGCAGTCATAGTGCTGGAAGGTACTATGCAGACTTCTGGGGAAGGAAGAAAAGCCATTTTCAGTCTTAACCAGCAGTGTATCCTGCAACTGGCCACTTATGCAAGATGTATTCACTAGTGCAATAGTGCCATGACTGTTATAAGGTAACCAACTGCTTTCTAATTGGATTTAAGGCCTACTCCAAGAGGGGGTAATTTATATCTGATATTGAAAACCTAGTCAAAAGTCTATGGCTCACCACCACCTCCAAAAACATAAGAGCTGGGAATTAGTCTAATAATGTTTTGAAGATACCACAAAGAAAACAATAAGTCATCACACAGATGCTTAGGTCCTAAAATTTATATTGAACAGCAAAAATCCAAGAGAGTAAATATTACCAAAATACATTTTTATGTGCATGAACTTATCAAAAGAAAATAAATAGAAGGGAACAGGGGAATTAATCTACTACATAACAAATATCGTTATAAAAATTGTAAAAAATTTTGGCTCTGTGGTTCATTAGAGAGCTAAAACAATACAGTACTATAGAAGATGGAAGTAGAGTCACAATTAAACATTGCAAAACATTAACGGAAAGATGACCTTGTCAATAACCAACTGATACTTATTAGTAACATATTAATTAATGTAGATGTATTCCTACAATTACATGCTATACACCACAGGGATTATCAGTACTCAGTTTGGCAGCTTATTAATATAGTTTCAGTTCAATGTCCTAACTCACACTGAGAAAATCTTATAAAGCAAGTATCACCCTAATTCCAAAACCAGGAAGAGATGGCACAAGAAAAGAAAACTACAGGCCTATTTCCCTGACGAACTTAGATGCAAAGATCCTGAACAAAATCCTTGCAAAGTGAATTCAACAACACATCAAATCCATTATCCACCTTGATCAAGTGGGCTTCATCCCAGGAACACAGAGGTGGTTCAACATATGGAAATCTGTCAATATAATACACCACATAAACAAGGCTAAACACAAAAACCACATGATCAAGCCGGGCATGGTGGCGCATGCCTTTAATCCCAGCACTCGGGAGGCAGAGGTAGGAGGATCACTGAGAGTTCGAGGCCATCCTAAGACTACATAGTGAATTCCAGGTCAGCCTGAACCAAAGTGAGACCCTACCTCAAAAAAAAAAAAAAAAAAAAAAAAAAAAAAAAAAAAAAAAAAAAAAAAAACATGATCATTTCAATAGATGCAGAAAAGGCCTTTGGCAAAATATAACATCACAACACTGGAGAGAATTGGCATAGTCGGTATTATCTTAACACAATAAAGGCTATATGCAAAGCTCCTAAAGCCCAAATAATACTTAATGGAGAGAGAGAGGAATTCCCATTGAGATCAGGAACAAGACAGGGGTGTCCACTTTCACCTCTGCTCTTTAACATAGTACTGGAAGTCCTAGCTCAAGCAATAAGACAGGAGAAAGAAATAAAGGGGATACAATTTGGAAAGGAAGAAGTCAAGTTAGTGCTATTCACAGATAACATGATTCTATATGTAAGAGACCCGAGAGTCTCCATTCCAAAACTTTTAATGGTGATAAACTCCTTCAGCAAAGTAGCAGGATACACAATCAATGCAAAAAAAATCAGTAGCCTTTCTATATGCAAATGACAAAGATACAGAGAAAGAAATAAGTGACATTGTCGCATTTTCAATAGCAACAACAACAACAACAAAACCTCAGAATAACATTAAACAAGGAAGATCTACACAATGAAAACATAAAAACACTCAAAAAAGAAATTGAGGAGGACTCAAGAAGATGGAAAGCCTCCCATGCTCCTGGATAGGCAGAATTAACATTGTTCAAGCTTTTCTATATCAAAGTTTACCAAAAAGTATCTGAAGTATGAATTTTTAAAACATCTTACAACTACATATATGCATAATATCACATTTTTTCAAAGTATTTAACCAGACAACATATAACAACAGATCAAGTTACAATGCTGATATAAAAGACAAACTTTTTTCTAATAATGCAGATATTAAAGAGATTTTTTTTGAAAATGTAATATTATACTTCTCAATTATGCTTTGTTCTGGAAACTTAATTATTTTCAAGAAGATATAACATATTAACATAATTTATTACCATAAATTAAAAATATTTAAATATTTTATCTTTATGACACAATAATTAAAGAATATGTGTATTTATTTAGTGATAATTTATTGTCCCATACATAAGAATATTTTATGTGTATATATTTTACTTTGATGAAAATTTTGTTAAAGTAAAAAATGTGTTTTATGAGAGTAATGAATTTGTGCCCTTGGAGAGAAATTTCTAGCTCTTTTTCTATGACTATGTCAGCCATTTTTAGACCACATTTTTTTCATATCTTGATTACTGTTCTTAGAAAATGAATTGTGTCTTTATCTCCAAGATTAGAAATGTTAGCTTCATTTCGTCCTTGTTGCTCTTCATTTCCACATTTAATCAGAGGTACAGGTTGAAAAGTACTACTAAAGTTCTTATAGCTTTTAATTAAGTAATTACTTGGCTGTCATTTGACTGTTCTGCTATCTAAATTATGAAACAGGGAAATTAAATATTTTTCAATACAATTTCAGAGACATTGGAAAAATGGATCTCAACCATAAGTCACCCACCTGCAGTACAGAGATAACTGCATGCAGTTCAAGATTAACATGAACACACTTACACTTGCTGTACATTTTCTAGTTTTTAATCTGAAGACATCAAGTGTGATGCTATGAGATCTTAAAGAAAAAAGTCAATAAATTTTTGCTAGCAGAGGAGAATTAATAGGTGTTAATTCCTACTTTATACTAGACACTGTCCATCTTCACAGTAATGTCATCAATATCACTGTGAAACTGATCATTTCACAGTCATAATGCTTTCTTACAGGGATAAGAGATATAGAAAGTAGAAACTGAGTTGATGTATCCTGTAGAAAAAAGATTCAGTAAATCAGTCAGCAGTGGGGACAGTTGCTGCCTTCAAAAATGATCTATGAAAAAAATATTTAGGAACTAGTCTTCTAGAAGATATTTCTTTAGCCCTATTTCCATATAATCATACTACAGAAAAGTTATCCTTTGGACAGTCTAATTCTCTCTGGATATGATTCTGATTTAATATACTTACTTATAAGTATCATAGAACATAGTTTATTTTCAATTTATAGAAACTTGAACAGGGAGATTAAAGAAAGAGTGTTGAAATTATTTTTTTAAACATAGCTTTTAAACTTTATATTATTTACTTATTTACTTGAGGGAGACAGAGAGATAGAGGCAGATAGAGAGAGAGAATGGGTGCACAGGGTTTCTAGCCACTGCAAATGAACTCAAGATACATATACCTTGTTGTGTATGTGGCTTATGTGGGTTCTGGGGAATTGAACCTGGGTTGTTAGATTTGCAGACGAGCACCTTATCTGCTAAGCTATCTGTCCAGTCCCCTATACTTTTTTTAAGGTTGGATCTCACCCTAGCCCAGACTGCCTGGGAATTCACTGTGTAGTCTCAAGGTAGCTTCAAACTCACAGCAATACTTCTACCTCTGCCTCCCTAGTGCTGGAATTGAAAGCATGCACCATCATGTCCCACTTAATTTTTTTGTTTTAATTTTACCATTTTAATATATTTTCAGGGATTTTTTGTTTTTTAATCTGGATCCAGTGTTAACTTCTAGCAGCAGTCTCAAAAACATGTCTCAGTTCTCAGGGGAAAATGGTAAACCAGTAAAAACAGAGATAGTGTAATCAGTTTTGGCACATAAGCATAATTTATTTAAAGACAGCCAGAAGCATTAATAAAATATAGTGATGCATGAGACAAATGGAAATGTGATATGTAGTTGAGTTATAGACTAGAGTACCTCTTCTCCTAATACACATGTCAATCCAGCAAGGAGCTATCTAAAGCTCTCTGCTGTTATCACATCCTGGAATAATCTCAGAAAGACAGAGTGCAGATTAGTAGAAATCCACAAACAGAACATTGAAAATAAAAGGGAGGCTTGTGTCTTCATGAATTTCAAAAACAATATTTCAATTGGAGAATTATAATATTGAGCCTGGTGGAATGTCACAATTTTCAGACTTAAAAAAACTAAGTTGAAACATTATTTAGGAAATAGCTAACTTTTGATTAAAAAAAAAAGAGGGGGCTGGAGAAGATGGCTTAGTCATTAAGGTGTTTGCCTGCAAAGCCAAAGGACCTTGGTTAAATTCCCCAAGACCCATGCAAGCCAGATGCACGAGGAGGCACATGCATCTGGAGTTGATTTGCAGTGGCTGGAGACCCTGGCATGCCCATTCTCTCTCTCTCTCTCTCACTCTTTCCCTCTTTCTTTCTCTTTCTCAAATAAATAAATAAATAAATTTTTACAAATAAATAAAAAGGAGAAATAAATCCTCATATATTATAGTTGTTTTACCCAGAACATAAAGTGATAGGAAACTGAAATAAGTTCTCTGGCCTAATATCTATGTGAAAGGTTAAGCTTCAACCTGAATTTTCTTAAAGTCATTATTAATATTTATATATTATATTTGTTCTTAATTTCAAAAATTAAACTGTGAAAAATTTTATAAATGTTATAAGATTTCTGTCAGAGTACTTGATGACCCACCAAAGGCTAGTGATAAGACCCTTCTGCTGAAGACACCTTATGTGATTGACATGCAAATTAGAATGGCATGGCTGGAAGTTGGAAGAGAGTCAGTCCCCAGACAGTCAGCGCGTCTAGTGCCAGAAGGTGCTACATGGGCGACTGGGGGAAAATGACCAATATCTGTAGCAGCAACGCATGGTCTAACCTACTTAGCAGCAAATAACTTGTTGTGATGCCCACACAAGTGCAGTGGTGGCACACAGACATGGTGGGAAACCAACTGCTCTCAATTCGGCTAACTGATCCCCTCACTGGTATGGGACCCATAGCTGGAGCTGGGAAACAAGTCAGAACCATATCCAAACACAAGTGCACTCTCCAATATCAAGCTACCATCAATTGTGGGCTACAAGAGGGCCTACACCTATTAAATTCTCTATATAAAAAAAGAAAGGGTTATCTCATTTGTCCTGATGCTAACTTACTCTCTGTTGGAGAATCTGCTTCTCTTTTTCAGATAGATGTAGATCCTAAGGAGAGAGCCACCCCATCATACCTCAAAAGGGCCCTGGCTGAAACTAAGAAAAATTGGGGAAACAAGCAAGGGGGCTGTTTTCCTGATGAACCAGATACCAGCACAAGGGGGAAAGAGATCAGCACAGAGAAAAATCAACTCCTACCAAATCAGAGAGCCAGAGCCTCAGAGGCCCCCAACACCTCATCAATGAAGCAGACCCAACATGGCTCAGGGAAATTTTGCAGAAGAGGGGGTGGAAAGAATGTCAGAGCCACATGCTGGGTCATGATATGCAGAGACATTTAGCTTACCTATAACTGTGGGCTAACTCCACAATGCATGACCCATATACCTCAACAAGGAGGGGCCAAGGGGAGGGGGTAGGTCAAGGATGAGCCTAATAATGGCACCAAACTGACTGTAAAAAAAAAAAATAATAATAATAATAATAAATAAATAAATAAATAAAGTTTAATGATTTAAATATGTGAATTGAAAAAATAATTTCAGGAAACATAGGGATAATTTTCTGTCTTCTATTTTTTTAGAGAGAGAGAGAAAGAGAGAGAGAATTGGCAAGCCAGGGCTTCAGCCACTGCAATGGAACTCCAGATGCATGTGCAGCCTTGTGCTTGCCTCACCTTTGGGTATCTAGCTTATATTTAACATTCCAGGACAAACAATAATGAAAAGCAATGTGAATGAGCATTTCAGTACATAACAGCTTAAATGGAGGCTTCAAGTTCAAAAGTTGAAGTCCTCAGGGCTGCAAAGAATCTTTAGTGGTTAAAGAACTTGCTTGCAATACCTGCTGGCTGGGTTTAATTCCCTAGCTGCCCACATAATGCTGGCATTCATTTGCAGGAAGAAGAGACTCTGGCCTACATGGTCACACATACACAAACAAATGTAAATACATTTTAAAAAATTAAAGTTGAAGACCAATTCATGGGAATCTCAAAACATAATTTTATGTTTTAATCTTTTTATAGATTAAAAAACTATATGTTGGCTCAAATTATTGTTATGCACATGTTATTTACGAACATTTGAAGCTAAACTTATCCCTGGTTGAAGGAATATTAGACATTTATACAGAAATCCAGTTTTTTTTTTTGAAAGAAAATATTGGCTTTTAAGAGAGACAGAAATAAAACTCAATGAGCTCAAAGAAAACAGAAAATATTTAGCACTCAAACATTAAACAAAGAAAAACAATTTATAAAAAATCAAACAGAAATTCTTGAGCTGGAAAATATATTCACTAAAATCAAAGTTTGATAAAAGTCATCAATAGTTGAACAGATGAAAAAGAAAAACATAATGATCCTAAAGATAGGCCACTAGGATGTTATCCACGCTCCAGTGAATCAGTAAATACATACTTAAGGTCCCACAAGTGATCTTAACAAACTTCGGTGAGTTAAAACAAACTAACTAACTAAAACTGTAAATGTAGGATGGGGCCAAACTGGAATAGGAAGTATTCTGAGAGGGGTGATAAAGGCCAGTAATGGAGTTGAATGCAATCAAAAATACATTATTTAAATCTCTCATTGTTCTGCATTGGAAACATATGTTGTCTTCAGCAATAGAGTCTTACTTTTCCCCTCAGGTGGGTAATCAAGTGCTTTGACAGAAGCCTGTCTTGTTTTGGGGACCTCATAGGTCTCTCTGATCAACCACTCAAGGTGAATTGCAACCCATTTCTGGTACTGGGATTTACCCACCAAGACCAAATATTTTAGGGTTAGGCTTCATCCCACCCTCTCCAGGGCCCACCTTATCAGACAATCCCTCTATGTTCCTACTGAGGATTATATATTTTAGTGTGCTATCCATGAGGAAGATTTCTATGGTACCAATTCATTTTGGATTTGGTTTTGTGTATATCTCTCTCTCCCTACCCTCTTATCCCTCTTCCTGCAAAACCTTCTGTAGTAGACAGCTTCGGGTCTCTGAGATGAACTTTGAAACCAGGCATAGTTATGGAAGAAGGGATAATTATTGAAGTTTACACATCCAGGGGAAGTTCCATAATGGAAGAAGAAGGTGGTACCCTCTTAAAGGACCAAGGAGAGAGATAGAGAGAGAGAGAGAAAGCCCCAAGCCAAAAACAAAACAAAACAAAATGAAAAAAGAAAAAAAAAAACTCAAAATCCACACCACACACAAGCACACTGATGACTAACAGGAAGAATTCAGGCAATTTGTATATCTTTAGACTATAATTCCAAATCCACCACTACACTTTAGGGCTACTAAGATCCACCCAGTGACATCTCTTTTATCCAGGTAGCTGGAAATCTAAGAAACTTTAATAAAACTCCTGAATCTATTGTGGGACATTTATTCAAGCTACCACACCTCCCAGCTCTCTTATATGGCCCTCAAGTTGCATGTTGTGTATGACAGAAATACAAGCTGTTTCAATTTAGAACCCACAGATGAGGGCGACATGTGGTGTTCGCCTTTCTGTGCTTGTGTGAGTTTGCTTAGTATGATCTGTTCCAAGTCTCTCCATTTTCCTACAAATTTTAATATATCATTTTTCCTTACTGCTGAGCAGAATTCCATTGTGTATATGTACCACATCTCCATTATCCATTCATCAAACCATGGACATCTGGATATTATTTATTGTGACTAGATATTAGTCATTGTGAATTGAGCAGTTGGTAGCTCTATTTTCATCTTTCCAAGGTGTCTCCATATTTATTTCCTTAGTAGTTGTACAAGTTTGCATTACCACCTGGAAGGAAGTCAGCTCCCAGATAATTAATCTGTACAGTGCTAAAAACTGTGACATGAGATGCTGGGTAAAAATCACCAACAAGGCTGTGAATAAGCAGAGGAGCCTGCTACAGGCACTCAACCATCCTGAAAAGATGCACACACCTATGTGATAGTGGCACCCACTCTAGGTGGGTAACCCATGACTCTCTGATTGGCTAAGAGATCCACTCAGTGGAAAGGAACCCAAAGCTGGAACCTGGGAATCAAATCAGGATCCTATGGAGACCAAGATTATGGACAGCAATGAAAATCTTTGGCTAGTCTTTGTCCAAATTGAGGCTACACCCATCAAAATCTCTCTAAATTAATAATACTTGTACCCTCAACTTATCATTACTTCACTCTCCATTGGAGAATCTATTTTTGTTTTTCAGAAAGCAATGAGAACCAAAGACAACCAAAATCCATTAGCAGAACAAGGATCACTGACTCCATGTCAGCAGGTGAACCACCCCTACTGCAACAGCTAGGGCTCAGGTGAAAACTCAAAGCAATTTGTGAGATGAGCAAGAATTCAGATTCCATGGCAAGCCTGATTATCTGAGACAAAGTGATGGAGACAGACATTGAGGATACTCAAAATGCAACAAGACGGAAATCCAGAAGCTAATGAGAAGTCAACACTAAAGTAGACTTGAAGCACACCCACCAAAACACAGGGAATTTTGTGGAAGAGGGGGCAGAAATAATGCAAGAGCCACAAGGTGGGAAGGAATAGCCAAAGGCATTGCCCACCCACACAATGACTGCTGTTCTCCCAACTCATAACCCACAACTCCACAGGGAATACCAGCAATACCACTGAGGAGGACTCTAAGTACAGTGGGGGCTGGGAAGAGAGGAATGATGTTGCCAACAGTTCATGTATCCATGCAAAGTTTCAACTTAATAAAAAAATACTTTATTTACATGCATAAGTTTTTCAAATAACCTATTGATGAACCTCCTCCGAGCACTAGAAACACAAAAACAAACCAGATCCTGAAATAAGAAGATAGAAAGAATCAAATTGGAGAAGCCACAAAACAAATGGACCTTTAAACATGTAAAAGAAGGACATAAGAACTGGTTTGAAAAAATAAACAAAATATACATTCTCATGCCTAGACTATCTAAGAAAGAAAACAGGCTTGTGTCAGCAAAATTAGAGAATAGAAAGAGAGCAGTGAAGACTCACATCACAAAAATACTTAAGGTATTAAGGCTATTGTGAGAAACCACAGGCAACACACTTGATGACCTAGAATAAATTGACAAATTACCATATTTCAGGTGACCATAACTTTATTTATTTCTGGGTCCTCAATTCTATTCTGTTAGTCTGGGTGGTGTGTGTGTGTGTGTGTGTGTGAGTATCATGCTGACTTGCCAGTTTTGCTCTGTAGTGTAATTCTAGGTCAGGAATTGTGATATCTCCAGCAGGGCTCTTTTGTGGGTTCACTTTGGATATTCATGGTCTTTTGTGTTTCTTTATGAACAACTGTGTTTTTCTTTCCAGTTCTCAGAATAAAATTATTGTAACTTTGATGGGAATTGTGTTGAATCTGTAGATCACTTTTTGTAATATAGCTATTTTCATGGAGCATAGAAGTTGTCTCCAAAGTCAGGTGGATTCTTTATTTCTTATTTTAGTGTCTTAAAATTCCCTATGTAGAAGTCTTTCACATGCTTGGTGGGCCTCATTCCTAGGTAGTTGTGGTGGTTTGATTCAGGTGTCCCTGAGAAACTTAGGTGTTCTGAGGACTAAGTTCCCCAGCTGATGGTAATTGGAAATTAAAGCCTCCTGAAGGTGGTGTGCTGTTAGGGGTGGGCTTATGGGTGTTATAGCCAGTTTCCCCATGCCAGTGTTGGGCACACTCTCCTCTTCCTGTTGTCCACCTGATGTTGGCCAATAAGTAATGTCACCCTCTCTCATACAATTGTTTTCCCTGCCATTCTGGAGTGTCCTGAGTCTGTAAGTCAAAATAAACTCTTTTTCCCAAAAGCTGCTCTTGATCAGGCGCTTTTTGTCAGCAATGCAAACCTGACTGCAACAGTAAAGTTGGTACTGAAGAATGGTGTCCATTTCTGCTAGACACCTGACTGTGTGGTTTTGGCCTTTTGGAGCTGATTTTTAAGAGGAATGTGGAAGTAGTTGAAACCTTGGCCTAAGAGATGCCTTGCAGTACTGTAAGTACAGCTTGATGGATATTCTGGTCAGATTAAGAAATATGTACTGTGAAGTTTGGCTTATGAGGGCAAGAATGAGCTTTGACTTGACTGGGCTAGAAATAATTTGTGTGAGAAGTTTGCTGTTGTGCCCTTGTCCTGAGAATTTGTGCAGGGTTGCATTGCATAGAAATGGACTGGTGTGAGCAGAGGGACATGGCACAGAAAAAATGAAATATTTGGCCTGAAACTGCTGCCCTTTCAGGTGCAATTATATGAGAGATTAAAACCTTTAAGTTTGGGGAAATAAAGAAGAAACTCTTGTAGGGGCCTGAGTGTTCAAGAAGTGTCCTGTTCTTCTAAATCTGCTTTATTCCCCCCTGGTTTAACAAAGTGACACCCTACCTGGTGTTATGGAACATAGGAAATGCAGAAAAGAGAGGGTCATTGAACTTGCAACACAGTCTTGTGATTTGGAAATGGCCATGGACAGTGTGAAGCAGGTTTGCTGGATAGCATGGAGACCTGACGGAGCCATGAGGATGAACCATGGGTTGCAGTGGAAATACCTGGACCACCAGACTGCTGCTAAGGAGAGTTGCTGGCACTAAATGAAGTTTTCCAGGACTCTGAGTAGCCTATCTGGAGGGGTGGAATTGGAACTCCAGAGACTTGTTGCTAATTAGAATTATCGGACTTGGAGACTTGTCACTGACTAGAGTTGTTGGACTTGGAGCCATAGAATTTGATGTTTGCCTTGTTTAAATCTTTTATTGGTTTGAATATTTCTTTGCTATAGTCAATGGCATCTTTTGCAGTGTGAGTGTTTATTCTGTGCCATTGTGGTTTTTTTGGCGGGGGAGGAGGATTTTTTTTTTTTTTATTGTGGATCAGTTAAAAAACCTTGGAATGGGCTGGAGAAATGGCTTAGTGGTTAAGCACTTGCCTATGAAGCCTAAGGACCCCAGTTCGAGGCTCGATTCCCCAGGACCCACGTTAGCCAGATGCTCAAGGGGGTGCATGCGTCTGGAGTTCGTTTGCAGTGGCTGGAGGCCCTGACACACCCATTCTTTCTCTCTCTATCTCTCTCCCTCTTTCTCTGTCACTCTCAAATAAATAAATAAAAATTTAAAAAAAATAAAATAAAATAAAAAAACCCTTGGATTATGGGGATGTTTGAACATCATTGGGATTGATAAAAAAAAAAAAAACTATGCGAAAAAAAAAAACTATGGGGATTTTAAAAGTTGGACTGAATGCATTATAGAATGCAGCGGTTTGATTCAAGTTTCCCCCAAAAAGTTAGCTGTTCTGAGTGCTAGGTTGCCCAGGTGATGGCAATTGGAAATTATAGCCTCCTTGAGGTAGTGTATTGTTAGGGGTGGTCTTATAGGTGTTATAGCCAGTTTCCCCTTCCAGTGCTGGACACACTCTCTTGTTGCTATTGTCCACCTTATGTTGGCTGGGGGATTATGTCTACCCTCTGCCCATGTCATCATTTTCCCTGCCATCAAAGAGCTTCCCTTGAGTCTATAAGCCAAAATAAACCCTTTTACCCCCACAAGCTGCTCTTGGCAAAGTGTTTTCTGGCAGCAATGTGAACCTGACTGCAACAGTACTTCATTTGTTTTTGTTCTTGAAGGGGGAGATACTGTGAATGAGATATTCTTTCTCAACAAGCATATTGTTGGGATATATGAAAGCTATTGATTATTGTGTGTTGGTTTTGTATACAGAAAGTTTGTTGAAAGTGTTTATTAAATCAAAGAATTTAGAGGCACTTATACATAAAATCATGTCATGTGAAAATAGGGATAGTTTCATTTCTTCCTTTCCTATTTTTATCACTTTTATGCCCTTCTTTTGTCTTGTTGCTCAGCCAAGACTTTAAAAACAATATTGAATAAGAGAGTGGGCAGTGGACACCTTTGTCTCATTATAGATTTTAGAGGCAATGCTTTCAGTTTTTCCCGTTCAGTATAATGTTAGTTTTAGGTTTGCCATATGTTGCCTTTCTTATTTTGAGGTAGGTTCAATTTATTCCTAATTTCTTCAGAAATTTCATCATAAAGTATATTGAATTTGTCAAATGCCTTTTCTGAATCAATGAAAATTATCATGTGATTTATGTCCTTAAGTTTATTTATACGTGTTGAACCAACTTTGCATACCTAGAAAGAAACTTACATGATCACAACATATGGGTCCCTGGTTCCTCAGGGGTCCATCTCACACTGGCTCTCCAGAGGCATCCAGGCAACTGTGGAGCAGGGTCTTGAGTGGCCATGAGTGTGTTGGAAAGAAACACCTGGAAGACAGCTTCAGAGAACAGCTCATTTATTTGTCAGGGGACTGAGTTTTTAGAAGCAATGAGAGCAAGAGCATGGGAAGAAAGTCCTAAGGGGATTGGTGTTTTCAAAGGTTGCTTGCCAATGCTTAGTTGGCATATAGGGATGTTCATTCCGTCACATAGGGAGAGAGTCAGGTGATATATATAGTGGTGGGCAGATGTATAAAGTATAGGTCACGGGGGATGGGCTGTGTGAAGGCTGCTGGCTAATACCATATAATGAGTTTCCTAGGCTACTGACTAAGGGTCACAGGGCTATGAGTGAAGCCTAAGTCTTATCAGGATGTCCAGGTACCCTGGGATGGGGGGGGGGGGGGAGTGGCCCTACTTCTACCAGTCTCAGGGCCCAAGATGGCCAGGGGTCTGGGCTCACTTCAATCCTGGAGAAGGGGGAGGAGCCTTAAACCTTCTGGGCCTGGCATCTGAGATTTGTCTGGGGTTCAGGCTGCTGCAACCTCTCTGTAGCCTGGGGTCCTAGACATGCCTGATAGCTTAGGCCTGCTTTAACCTGGGGCCCTGCCTGTGTCTGAAAGCTACCCCCTTGTTTTTATAATGGGGCAGTGCCATCATATTTGGTGATATTTTTATAGTCTATCATAGGTTCAGATAGAGCTAAATGGTGCACAAGGACCTGATTAGTAGCTGTTTTGGCAATATTAGTTGTCTGAGAAATTTGATGAGGCAGGGTGCTACAAGTAATAGTGGTCCTATAGCAAGGAGGCGGCTAAGGAGGAGGAGAAGCCAAGTGACTAAAGGGTTAGATAACCAGGTGATGGGGATTATCAGGCTTGTAGGGGTAAAGCAGCTCCTTGAAGAATTTTTTTTTTTTTGAGAGTTTTAACATTTTGTTCAATGATCTTTGATTCATTAACCAAAAAAAAAAAAAAGCAACAACAAAAAACATTCTTCTCCCAAGACCACACATGTCCCCCCATGTCCAGCAGTAATGAGGTCTAAGGCTCTATGGTTTTGAAGTAGCACACTCACGAGAGAATTCAAATGACTCTGGAGAGATTTGAGGCTGTTGGTAGTAGATATCATGGCCCAGTCAAGCTTGTTTTGGAAGTCTCCTGCAGATGATTAGTCTGAATAATAGTAGCTCCTGTCACACCAGACGCACCCAAAGATAGCGTCACACCGAGGCCCACCAGCAGATGGATGAAAATTTCTCTCAGTTGGCAAAGAAGGAGCTGTTAGGCTACTTCTTCCTCATAGAAATACACCTGTGGGACATTCAAGACTGGGGAACAATAAGTGGGAGAGGAAACAGTTATGCATGGGGTGGTTACTCCTTTGCACCAAAGGAGAGTGAGTGTCTTGACACAAGTGGTCCTGGTTATGGAAATATTGAGGATGCATTCAGCTCTGGTCTGATTGATGCTGAACAGTCAGAGGCACACCCTGACAAGAATCAAAGAGGAGAATATCAGTAAGGTGGTGGTGGGGGGAATAGCTTGTTATAGATGTAGGGTATCCAACAGTGGCATTAATAGGGACTGTAGTTATGGGAATGGGTAGGGGATTTACAAAAGAAGTAGTTAGAGGCATTAAGATGGTTAGTAAAGGTGAGATGGTCAGCCACATATTGGATATATTGTGCCTATGTTACAGTGGCTTGTATTTTTTCTGTGACTTGTTTTTCCTATGAGAGAATATGACAGTTAGTTTGCACTGGGCAGGAAGCAAGGATATACTGTCTAGAAATATGAAGAGTACCAGAGGGAGATGATGGCTAGTAAATATTAGCATAGAGTTTTCCCATTACCACTATCCTGAACTGTTCATTCTGGGGTCTCGTATGGAAAGTCTACATTCTCTAGTTTTCCAGAAGGCTTTAAAGACAGCGTCTGGACACGTAAAGCTGTTAATGACACAGTAATCATATTGGCATTCTCCATAATAGTCCTGGTCTTTAAGGCACACTTTGATAGGTGCAGTATGCCATGCTGTCCACACAAACCACAGACTTAGGATAGACATGGGTGAGTGTCTTGGCAGCCCTTCATAGGGCAGTATTCTGTGACAATGATTTTATTGACCCCTTGATAGGTCTCTCAGTCTTCAAAGTGCCATCCTGCACTGGGGGATGGATGAGACAGGCAGTGAGAGAGACATTTGTATTGGATTGTAAGATCGTTAAAGCCTCCCACAAAATGGCCGAGAGGGAGGCCTGTGGTGGACATATGGCTTTGGCTGTGTCCATGAGGTCATGCACATCCCCCCAAGGGGCTCACTTTTTCTGATTTGGGCAGTGCCAGAGGGGACGGCACTTTCTCCATTTCTTCCATCTCTGATCTGTCAACATCAGGGGGACCATCTCTTTGGTTGTGTGGAATTGCACATTTTGAGCCAGTATCCAAATGGGCCTGGGTTGGTCCTGTGGGAAGACAGAAGCAAAAAGCAAATCCCCTTCCTGTGGGGAGGGGGGATCTGGTCCCTTCCATAGTCCATCTAAGGGATCTTGCCATCACACCAGAATGGAAGGATCAGTCTCTGGTGTATGCCAGTGGAGGGTGATAGGAGTGTATTGGGGGTTTTTATATATACTGAAAATGTTTAACGTAGTCAGGGCCATGGCTATCTGAAGGTTGGGTGGATAAGTATTGGACTGTTGTTTTTAAGTTGGGCTTTTAAAGCTTGATGTGTCCTTTCTATTATACTTAGGCCTTGTGGGTTATGTGGGATTCCTGTATGATGAGTAATCTTCTATTGCATGAAAATGGCTTTGAATGAGGAACTGACAAAAACTGGGCCATTATCAGTTTTTGTTTGATGGGGGAGATCCATAATGGCAAAGGTAGAGAGCATATGATGTATAAGTTCTTTTGAGCTCTCTCCTGTTTGTTCCATGGCCTATATATAATTGCAGTAAGTATCCACTGTCACAAAGACATATTTCTGATGACCAAATTGGGGACTATGAGTGACATCAATCTGTCAAACGGCATTGGCCTTGAGGCCTTGGGGGTGCCCATTGTCTGAAAAGCAGGTGTTGTTATTAGTGAGGCACAGTACTGACAGGTTTTTAGTATACCTTGGAGTTGATTTTTGGGAATCAGAGGGAAGCATAATTGGAAACCTTTAAGGTTTACATGGGTGTTAGCACGAATTTTTTTGCTTCCTCAAGGGTGGCCAAGAAGCTATCTGTTGGGTCTCCATAGAAGGCCACCTGGTCTGCTAATGTGTTTCCATTGGTGGGGGGCCAGTTAAGTGGCTGTGAGACCTTATATGTTGCACAAACAGGGGTGCCCTTCTTTTGCAAATGAGGTTGGAGACTTTTATCAACAGTGCTAAAAGAGGATTTTCATCTACTTAGATAATGTGAGAGAGTAAACCAGGGGAGTAAGTTAACAGCATAGATGCTATCTGAAAAGAGATTAAAGGGGCCTCCTTTCTCTAGCAGTTCCAGATAGATGGCATACACTTCCTTATATTGTGGGAATCTGTCAGGAAGTTCCTTAAAAGTGATGGTGGGAGGTTGATCCCCTAGGTGGTAAAGAACTACAATTTCTCCCCTCTTTTCCCTTCTGTAAAAATGGCGTGGTGGGGGGGGGGACTGCAGGGATTGATTTTTTTTTGAAAAGAGGCGGGGTGGGAGCCATTTTAAAAGGGGTATTGCAGGAATCCATTTTTCATTAGGGTAGTGGTTGTCAACCTTACCAGGGAAGCCTATTTGGCTGATTGCAAATCATGATTGGTTCCTGAATAGCCATTGTATATCAGCAAGGGAGAAGAGGGTTATGATAGTTCTTTGCTCAAGGTTTGGTGAGCCTAGTTTTGATCATGGGTGTGAGGGTGTCAGTCTCTGTTAATATGCATGGGACACTGCCAATGGAAGTGCGGAGCCATTCCACGACTCCTTGGGGTTGGTATAGCACTCCCATGATGGTTGGGGAGGAGTTAAATATTCTAAGCTGAGTTGGCTTCTCTGGTGAGTACTGGGGAAGTGCCAAATCAGAAAATATGTTATTAATCTTGGTTAATGCCTGTTTTGCTTCTGGACTTACGAGGTGGTGGGGGGTGGTCTTTGCCACCTTTTAACATGTCAAACAAGGGTTGTAAATAACTGGTAGGGATAGGAAGCCATGGTCAGGGCCAATTGAAGTTCCCCAGAAAGCTCTGAAGCAAGGCCAATGTGAGCTTCTGGGGAAAAAGGAATATGGTTTTAAGAGGCTGGGCAGAGGTAAGGAAGAGTTATGTCCTCAGGAAAGTTATAGGTGGGATAAGTTGAACCTTATTTGGGGCAATTTTGAAGCCTGCCTCAATAAGGAAAGGTATTAATTGATCCCATAGCTCAGCTGGTGAGATGGAGGGGTCTTTCCATACTAGGATGTCATCCATATAATGATAGATATTAAGGTCTTGATCTAAATGTGGCCTTAATGCCATAGCAACTGATTCTTGGCATAGAGTGGGACTATTAGCCACATGTTGGGGCAGAACCATCCACTCAAAGCGTTTGGTAGGACCTACATTATTGATAGAGGGGACCAAGAATGCAAAGAATTGCTGTTCTCAGGGGTGCAGGGGGATAGAAAAGAAACAATCCTTAATATCAATAGCAAGGAGGAGGGTGTTGACTGGAATGGATGACACAAAGGGCAGTCTCTTCTGAGGGGCACCCCAAATGAGCATGGCTTTATTGATGGCCCTAAGATGTTGTAGTTACCTCCATCCTCCTGAGTCCTTTTGAATTACAAACACAGGAGTGTTCCATGGCCTCTGTGAGGGGCAGATGTGATTAAGTTAGAGTTGTTCTGTTACTAACTGATTTAAGATTTCAAGTTTCTCCCTTGGCAGAGGCCACTGTTCAATCCAGGTTGGCTCATCAGATAGCCACTCTAGGCAGGGAGTTTTGTACTTAACTGTGGCCTTTAGTATTGGGGGGTGACATTAGCAAAGGTATCTATCTCTCATAGCCTTCTATCTCAATGCATTCTCCTTCTATAACTACATCTAGGGCCTCAAGGCTGTCTCTCCCTAGCAGGGTAGTTGTTACATCCACCACTAGGGGTCGGATGAGACCTTTACTTCCATCTGGGTCCCTCTACTTAAAGGCTTCTTTGGTAACATATGCCTGTGAAGGACTGCCTACCCCCATAAATTGGGGCCTGAGCACTAATTCCCAGTGTTGAGGAACTTCAGATTACTTTAAGATTGTCTTATCTGCTCCGGTATCAATTAGACATTTGAAAATTTTTCCTCCAACCTCTACAGCCAGCCTTGGGTGGGGCCCCTCTAGGATGCTTGTTAACCATTGTATATTATGGGTTTTCCCTTTTATTGGTGGGGCTGAGAGTTGCCCCCTTTGAAGTTTAAAGGCTCTAAGCATTTGCCATCTTTGTCATAAATAGAGCAGTGTTTTTTTTTTTTCCCCTGGGGGGTGTTTTTTTCTTTTCCATTGATACCCCTTGTGACATATAGGGCAAATTATTTTTGGAGGGGGGGTGCCTTTAGTGGCCTGATATTCAGGGCATTCCCCTCTCCAATGTCCTTCTCTGCAATTAAAGCATTTGCTCTAGGTTTTAAGGCTGCCACAAAGGCCTGTGCCAGAGAGGTGGCCTTATATGAGGCAGTCCCAGTGTCCTGAGAGGCAACTATCCATTGATCATAATGTTTATCTTTGAGGCTTTATCAAGTTAGCCTAAGTTCTGAAGTCATGCTTTCCCTAATAATGCTTTTGAGAAAGAGGTCCCTGGCCATTGGGTCGGGGATGTTTCTCTCTAAATTGTTTTTGCCCTTAATATAAAATCAGAGAGGTTCTCCATCAGCTTCTGATGAAGAGACAGTTAGGAAGAGGTATTGTCCTGGGTGTTGGGGGGGAATTTCTCTATCCCATGCCTGGAGGGCACTAAGGGACACTTGGTCATAGAACCCTGGGGACTGTTAGACCTGTTGAAGGCCTGTGGAGAAACTTTCCTATCTGAATAATTCATCAAATCCCCAGGGAATGTTCTGTTGGATTTGGTTTCTTTTTATTTGTTGGAGGCATTCGTCTCTGTAGATGGTTTCCCATTGAAGGAACAGGGGACTATGCAGAGAGAACCAGAAGATATCGCTCCAGTCCTGGGGTTATTAGTGGAGCTCCATAGGCTCAGGAGCAGGGATTTAGTCTATGGTGCATGGATCCAATTCTCCCTAACAGCCTGTCTGAGCTTGTTAAGATCACTGGCTTGATAGGAGTACCAATCTAGGGGCTGAGACCAAGTTGGTTGAATATTAATAGGAAAGGCTGCTACTTCCTGATTGAATGCCTTTTTATTGTTATCTCAGGCCTCACATAGTTGTGGTGTGATCATAAATGGGTGAAGGGATGGAGAGGGGTTCTGGCCAGGGGAATTTATCATGTTGGGATTCTTTTGGCCTGTGTAACATGAGTCCAAAGGGGGGCAGCCCAGAACATGAGGCAGGTATGTTGACAAGGAAGTGGGTGTAGGGGAATTTGGGGTCATATTTTTTTTCTAATTTCTTCTATTGGGTTTCCAAGGGAACTGAGGTATGCCATTAGCTGGTCCTCAGGACTCTCCTCATCAGAGTCATCATCTGATATCATCTGATTTTTGAGTGGAGGTGGTATTGGGGAGGGGGGTCTAACACATTGCCTAATAGTTGGTATGATTGGGAGAGAAGAGAGAGAGGGACTTTTCCTTCCCAGACCTCCCATCTCCTGGCTAAATAAGCTTTGTGACCCACATGTCTGGGTCATACGGATCCCCCAAAATCATCCATGGGGTGATCTGGAGGACTTCTTCCCAGAAGGAGGTAACCTCTCTCTAGGAGAGCTTAGTTCCCCTAGCTTTCAGGAGAGCCCATAATCCATGAATCTGTGATTACTTTTTGTGGTAGGCAATATTGCCCATGATAGAAAAAGAGTAGAAATGCCAAGACTAGATGACAATGTTCCTGAGGACTGAATAGCACCAGAGGGGATTTCCCAAAATTCTGGACCCAAAGTCAATATGCAAATTTAAGAGACCAGCAACCTGCCCTACAGGCTTTTAAGAGGTTTATGCATTACTGGTTTTTGCATTCAAGAGAAATAAATAGGGGGTTGCCAACATCTGAGGGGGCTGTTGGGGTCCAGACGGAGGACTAGGGGCCTTCAGTCAATGCCAAAGAGTGGTCTCGGCCAAGAGACATCAGTTGTCTGTTCATCATAGCCAGTCCCTTGTGATGGCATGAACCAAAAGTAAGGGAGGAAAGAGAGAAACCTGACCATCCTCAGAACATGGAGACATGGGGCACAGGGGCTGATGTCACCTTGTATGATGAATACCCCCCTGGGGAATCACTCACTTACCCTCAATGCATCTCAGAGAGTCCCTGTTCAGGTGCCAGCTGTGGGTCCCTGGTTCCTCAAGGGCCATTGCTCACCCACACATGGGAGGCGTTGTCTAGACAACTGTGGAGCAGGGTCTTAAGTGGCCATGCATGCAATGGGAAGAAACACCCAGGAGACAGCTTCACAGAACAGCTCATTTATTTGTCAGGGGACTGAGTTCTTTTTTTTTTTTTTTTTTTTTTTTTTTTAGAGTGACAGACAGAGAAAGAGGCAGAAAGAGAGTGAGAGAGAGAGAGAGAGAGAGAGAGAATGGGCACGCCAGAGCTTCCAGCCACTGCAAATGAACTCCAAACACATGCACCCCCTTGTGCATCTGGCTAACATGGGTCCTGGGGAATCGAGCCTTGAACCAGGGTCCTTAGGCTTCACAGGCAAGCACTTAACCACTAAACCATCTCTCCAGCCCGGGACTGAGTTTTTATAAGCAGTTGAGAGAGAGAGAAAGAATAGTAATAGGGTCCTAAGGGGATTGGTGGGTTCAAAGGTTGCTTGCCGATATCTACTTGGGATGTTCATTCCAGCACATAGGGAGAGAGTCAGGTGATTTACATAGTGGCAGGAAGAGGTATAGGGTATGGGTCACAGAGGGATGGGCTCTGTGAAGGCTGCTGGCTGATACTAAATAAGGAGTTTCCTACGCAACTGGCCAAGTGTCACAGGGCTATAAGCAAGCCTAAGACTTATCAGGATGTCCAGGTGCCCTAGGCTGAGGGGAGGAATGGTCCTACTCCTGCCGGTCTCAGGGCCTGAGATTGCTGGGGGTCCAGGCTCACTAAGACCCCCAAGAGTGGGGAGGAGCATTACTCTTGCTGGTTCTGGGTCCAAGGTCCGGAGATATGTCCAGGGTTCATGCTGCTGCAACCTGTCCATAGTCTGGGGCCCTAGTCATGTCTGATAGCTTAGGCCTGCTTTAATCCAGATCCTTACCTGTGTCCAACAATGACATGTAATCTTCTTAAAGTGTTCTTAAATTGTGTTTGCAAGTATTTTGTTGAGAATTTTTTCATCTGTGTTCACAGGAGAAATATCTAATTTTATTTTGTGTTGTGTTTTCATCTGTTTTTGGCCATACGGCTTCATAGAATCAGTTTGGTAGTATTCATTCCTCTTGTGTATAGTGGGATAATTTTGTATTGATATTAAATCGTCCTTAAGAGTTATCTTGAGCTGGGTGTGGTGGCACACACCTTTAATCCCAGATCTCAGGAGGCAGAGGTAGGAGGATTGCTGAGTTTTTGAAGCCATCCTGAGTGTACACAGTGAATTCCAGGTCAGCTTGAGCTAGAGTGAGACCCTACATCAAAAAATAAAACAAAACAAAACAAAACAAAAAAGAGTTATCTTGATAGAATGTATCTCTGACTCCATCTTGTCCTGGGATTTTCCTAGTGAGGAAATTAGAATTTAATTTCAATCTCAATGTTTCTTATGGGTCTGCTAAATTATTTATCTTTTGGCTTTAATTTTGATAGAGCATATATGCTTAGAAATTTATTCATTTCATCCAGGTTTCCCAACTTTTTGGACTGTAAGTTTTTTACACAATTCCCTAGTCATCTTCTGGATTCATTGGGGTCTGTTGTGACAATTCCTTTTTTATATCTAATTTTATTTATTTGGAATCTCCCCGCCCTTGCTTGCTCACTCTCATTAGTTTGGCTAGGAGTTTGTCAATCTTAATTTTTTCAAAGAACTAACTCTTTAGTTTGTAATTTTAAGATCTGTTACACTAACTTCTGCCTTAATCTTTATTCTTACTGCATGCTGGTTTGAAATTGAATTTTTGCTGTTTTTATAGCACCTTAACTTGTATCTTCATAATGTTTATTTGAGGTATGTGTGAATTTTTACTATTAGCATTTGTGAATATAAAGTTTCCTCTTAGGAATTTCTTTTTTAATATTTTATTTATTTATTTATTTATTTATTTATTTATTTATTTATCTGCTTAAGAGAGAGAAAGAGGCAGAGACAAAAAGAGAGAGAGAGAGAGAGAGAGAGAGAGAGAGAGAGAGGGAGGTCATACCAAGGCTTCTAGCTACTGCAAATAAAGTCCAGACACATGTGACACTTTGTGCATCTGGCTTTACATAGGTACTAGGGTCCTTAAACTTTGTACACAAGTATCTTAACTTCTGAGCCATCTCTCCAGCCAGGAATTTCTTGATTATATCTAGAGGATCCAGTAGGTTGTGTTAACATTTTCAATAATTTCTAATATATTTAAAATTTCCTACTTTATTTTTATCAATGGTACACTTACACTGTTCATTTATTAGTATATTTTTTTTTTTTATTTTTTTTTTTTTTAGAGTGACAGACAGAGAAAGAGGCAGAAAGAGAGTGAGAGAGAGAGAAGAGAGAGAGAGAGAATGGGCATGCCAGGGCTTTCAGCCACTGCAAATGAACTCCAAACACATGCACCCCTTGTGCCTTGGCCTAACTGGGTCGGGGAATCGAGCTTGAACCAGGGTCCTTAGGCTTCACAGGCAAGCACTTAACCACTAAACCATCTCTCCAGCCCGGGACTGAGTTTTTATAAGCAGTTGAGAGAGAGAGAAAGAATAGTAATAGGGTCCTAAGGGGATTGGTGGGTTCAAAGGTTGCTTGCCGATATCTACTTGGGATGTTCATTCCAGCACATAGGGAGAGAGTCAGGTGATTTACATAGTGGCAGGAAGAGGTATAGGGTATGGGTCACAGAGGGATGGGCTCTGTGAAGGCTGCTGGCTGATACTAAATAAGGAGTTTCCTACGCAACTGGCCAAGTGTCACAGGGCTATAAGCAAGCCTAAGACTTATCAGGATGTCCAGGTGCCCTAGGCTGAGGGGAGGAATGGTCCTACTCCTGCCGGTCTCAGGGCCTGAGATTGCTGGGGGTCCAGGCTCACTAAGACCCCCAAGAGTGGGGAGGAGCATTACTCTTGCTGGTTCTGGGTCCAAGGTCCGGAGATATGTCCAGGGTTCATGCTGCTGCAACCTGTCCATAGTCTGGGGCCCTAGTCATGTCTGATAGCTTAGGCCTGCTTTAATCCAGATCCTTACCTGTGTCCAACAATGACATGTAATCTTCTTAAAGTGTTCTTAAATTGTGTTTGCAAGTATTTTGTTGAGAATTTTTTCATCTGTGTTCACAGGAGAAATATCTAATTTTATTTTGTGTTGTGTTTTCATCTGTTTTTGGCCATACCGGCTTCATAGAATCAGTTTGGTAGTATTCATTCCTCTTGTGTATAGTGGGATAATTTTGTATTGATATTAAATCGTCCTTAAGAGTTATCTTGAGCTGGGTGTGGTGGCACACACCTTTAATCCCAGATCTCAGGAGGCAGAGGTAGGAGGATTGCTGAGTTTTTGAAGCCATCCTGAGTGTACACAGTGAATTCCAGGTCAGCTTGAGCTAGAGTGAGACCCTACATCAAAAAATAAAACAAAACAAAACAAAACAAAAAAGAGTTATCTTGATAGAATGTATCTCTGACTCCATCTTGTCCTGGGATTTTCCTAGTGAGGAAATTAGAATTTAATTTCAATCTCAATGTTTCTTATGGGTCTGCTAAATTATTTATCTTTTGGCTTTAATTTTGATAGAGCATATATGCTTAGAAATTTATTCATTTCATCCAGGTTTCCCAACTTTTTGGACTGTAAGTTTTTTACACAATTCCCTAGTCATCTTCTGGATTCATTGGGGTCTGTTGTGACAATTCCTTTTTTATATCTAATTTTATTTATTTGGAATCTCCCCGCCCTTGCTTGCTCACTCTCATTAGTTTGGCTAGGAGTTTGTCAATCTTAATTTTTTCAAAGAACTAACTCTTTAGTTTGTAATTTTAAGATCTGTTACACTAACTTCTGCCTTAATCTTTATTCTTACTGCATGCTGGTTTGAAATTGAATTTTTGCTGTTTTTATAGCACCTTAACTTGTATCTTCATAATGTTTATTTGAGGTATGTGTGAATTTTTACTATTAGCATTTGTGAATATAAAGTTTCCTCTTAGGAATTTCTTTTTTAATATTTTATTTATTTATTTATTTATTTATTTATTTATTTATTTATCTGCTTAAGAGAGAGAAAGAGGCAGAGACAAAAAGAGAGAGAGAGAGAGAGAGAGAGAGAGAGAGAGAGAGGGAGGTCATACCAAGGCTTCTAGCTACTGCAAATAAAGTCCAGACACATGTGACACTTTGTGCATCTGGCTTTACATAGGTACTAGGGTCCTTAAACTTTGTACACAAGTATCTTAACTTCTGAGCCATCTCTCCAGCCCAGGAATTTCTTGATTATATCATAGAGGATCCAGTAGGTTGTGTTAACATTTTCAATAATTTCTAAATATTTAAAATTTCCTACTTTATTTTTATCAATGGTACACTTACACTGTTCATTTAATAGTATATTTTTTAGTCTCCATGTATTTGTGTATTTAATGAAGCTTTTCTTGGTGATTTACAGTTTATGCCATTGTGGTCAGATAAAACATAAGGAAGTATCACATTTTTAAGGCTTCCATTGTGATATCTGCTGTGGTCAATTTGGGAGAAGTGTCATAGTATGGCTGAGAAGAATGAGTATTTCCTACCTCCTTGATGGAATGTTTTGTATATGGCTCTTAAATCTAGCTGGTCTTTGGTATAATTTAGCTCTGCAGTATCTTTCCTGGCTTTTAGTTTGGAAGACCTATGTAAAGGGAGTGAAGTGTTAATGTCTTTCACAATTATGGTGTCAGGAACTATGTATTTTGTAAAATTTGTTTTATATTATTGGGAGACCCATTATTTGGTGCATCAATATTTATAAGTGTTATGTATTTTTTTGTTGTTGCTTGTTTTGTTTTGTTTTTGTTTTTTGTTTTTTTTTTAAATTTTTTTTTTTGGTATTTTTATTTATTTATTTGAGAGCGACAGAAAGAGAAAGAGGCAGATAGAGAGAGGGAGAGAGAATGGGCACGCCAGGGCCTCCAGCCACTGCAAACAAAATCCAGATGTGTGTGCCCCCTTGTGCATCTGGCTAACTTGGGTCCTGGGGAGTCGAGCCTCGAACCGGGGTCCTTAGGCTTCACAGGCAAGCGTTTAACCGCTAAGCCATCTCTCCAGCCCCTGTTTTTTGTGTTTTTTGAGGTATGGTATCACTCTAGTTCAGGCTGCCCTGGAATTCACTATGTAGTCTCAGGGTGGCCTCAAACTCTTGGAGATCCTCCTACCTCTGCCTCCCAAGTGATAGGGTTAAAGGCATATGCCACCACACCTGACTGTTAGGTATTATTTTTTAAATTATTATTTTTATTTATTTATTTGATAGAGTGAAAGAGGCAGAGTGAGAGAGAGAGAATGGGCATGCCAGGGCTTTCAGCCACTGCAAACAAACTCCAGATGCATGCATGACCTTCTGCATCTGGCCCACATGGGTCCTGGAGAATTGAACTGAGGTCCTTTGGCTTTGCAGGCAAGCACCTTAACCTCTAAGCCATCTCTCCAGCCCTGTTATATATTCTTGATGAATTGTTCTCTTTATGTATATGTAGTGTCCACATTGGTCTCTGGTTGGCTGTTTGAATATAAATGGCCCCATATCCTCAGGTATATTTTTAATTTTTTAAATTTGTTTATTAGAGAGAAATAGAGCAAGACAGAGAGGGAATGGGAATGTCAGTGCCTCTAGCCACTGCAAATGAACTCTAGATGAATTTGCCACCTTGTGCATCTGGCTTACATGGGTACTGGGGAATGAACCTGGGTCCTTAGGCTTCACAGGAAAGTGCCTTAACTGCTAAGCCATCCCTCTAACCCAGCCTCAGGTGGTTTTTTGTTTGTTTGTTTGTTTGTTTGTTTGTTTGTTTTTTGATCTTTAGAGATAGGGTTTCACTGTAGCCCAGTTTGACCTGGAATTCACCATGGAGTCTCAGGGTGACCTCAAACTCACAGTGATCCTCCTACCTCTGCATCCCAAGTGCTGGGATTAAAACATGCACCACCACGCCCAGAGGCCTCAGGTATTTTTGATTGTTTCCTTCTTACTCTCCAGCACTCAGAGCTCTGTGTAACTGGGGTGTGTGTAACTGAGAGGGAGGGTGGATATTAACTCCATCCCTAGGTGTGTGTTCAGAGTCATCTCCCACTTGCTAGTGTTGGCTATTGTCTCTGTGCTATGGATGTGTGATGAAGGGAACCAGCTTCTTCTACTGTGATGAAGCTTCCCCTATAATCTGTAAGCCTGAAATAAATCTTGTCCTCCCAGAAGCTGATTTTGTATGTCCCAGAAATGAGAAGGTAACCGTAACATCTCTTTTGATTAACTTAGGTTTGAAGTCTGTAAGATATAATAGCCATGTACACTGGGATATGGTTTCCATCTGCTTGGTAGGTTGATTTCCATCATTGGATGTTCATGTTGCTAACTTGGTAGGGTCCTAGATACAAATAAATTTAGCTAAAATGGGTTTCTTGGAGAAAACAGATACTTGGGTTTTATTTTTTGTTTTCTTTTTAAATCCAGTTATTCTGAAACTTTTTTATTGGTGAGTTAAGACATTTATATTAAACATTATATTGAGAGTCTTTCCTATGATTTTTTTGAGATCACTGGTAGCTTGGTTATTGGTTTGTCTTTTTCAGCCCCTCTGTTAGGTTTGGAAATCTGCTGGCTAGCTATGGTGAACAAGTCTGCTTCATTTGCCCATTTTCTTTGTGCTCCTGTTCCTTTCATAGTGGATAACTTACACATGTTCTCATGGTTTTCATGGATGTGACTATTTTTCTGCTTCTTCTTTACTCTTTAGTAATGTTCAGTAGTGCTGGTTAAATTGTTTAAATTACCTTGATTTGTGTTTGTCTTGAAATATCCTTATTTCTCCGTCAATCTTTAAAGATAATTTTGCTTGCTACAGCAAGCTTGGTTGGAAATTGTTGACTTTCTTGGTGTGAATTGTATCATTCCATGCTTGTCAGAGTCAGCTTTATGTTGTTGGGATGAAATTCCAAACCAGGTACACTTCATAGGAGGAACAGGATTACTGAGACTTGTAGATCCAGAGGAAGTGCCATAATGGTGGAAAAACCTGGTCCCCTTTCACCAGTCCACACAGAGTGAAATAACACCACCAGTACCATAAACAAGCACACTCCGGGAACCCCAAACAGAGTTCAAACACTTTGCATATCTTCAGGCTGGAATTCAGACCAGCCCACAAACATACCTTAGGGCTAGACCCTAGGATCCACCCACAGTGACACCTTCAGCCTGGTGGCTAGAGATCTAAAGCTTTAATAAGCACCTGAGTCTATTGAGAGACATCTTTTTAAGCTATCACATATATTGCTCCATGCTTTTCTGGTTTTTATACTTGCTGATGGTTGATCTGGGTATTTTCTGATGTTTTTGTCTTGGGATGTGAGATAGAATTTTTTCCTTATAGCTTTTAATATTTTTTTTTCCCCTTTAATTGACATGTGTTTTCATGTCAACTTCTCTCACTAGGTATGAGATTCATTCAGATGTTATCACAGCTTTTTCTGTGACCCATGGGTTCTAAGGCTTAGTCTCTTGAGTGTATCCTAAACTTCATGGAAGCATTGTTCTTTTATTTTATTTCTTTCTTTATGTGTGTCTGTGTACATCATTGTTTCAATTTTCTCTTTCATCTCTGAGAATTTTGGTGTTATACATGATCTTGTCTGTTAATAATGTTCTATGTTATGATTTTATTTGAGAGATTTTCTGTATTCATGTCCAGAATTCCTGTTTGGTTCTTTTTCAATGTTTCCATCTCAATGCTAAATTCACACTCCATGTTTTGGACTTCAATCTCTAATTTGCTAATAACTTCATTCACTTTAAAAAGTCTTGACAAGATCTTGAATGGATTTCTTTAGCTCATTCCTCTGTTCATTTGAATCCTCTATGTGGTTATTGATCCTTTTAGAAATAGGGTTCTGTGTTCATTCTCTGACTTTTGCCCTATCATGGTGGTTATAGCTTCTGCTGCAGGGGAGTTGGGAAACTGGGAATGGGTGGATGGGTGGTAGCAGGTCATTCCCTTGTATTTTTCTCTTCCTTTGTTGTATTTTACATATCTGTTCCAGGTTTCATTTCCCCCCTTCTGCAGCAAGGGATGGTGACACAGGCACAGAGTCTGTTGTTTCTGGGGTGCAGCAAAATGTGGGCAGACTCAGTTCCTCCTTTATCTTGGGTGCACAAAAATAGGTGGCAGAGGTGGTACAGGGACAAAACTTTCAAATCAGGACACATGGAAAGTACTACATAGTATGTAGGACACAGGTGACATATTGAGAGATGGTATGGCCACAAGACCTCTTGAATCTTGGGTATGGATAATAGTAGACAGGCATAGTGCCTCTTTTACCTGGAACTCTTCAAGTGGTGGTTCATGTTCAGAGCCCAATTGTCATGTGGTACTGTGAACCATGGAATGGGTGTGTTGCCTCCTTTATAAGGGCCTGATAGAGAAAAGACAGGGACACAGTGTGATAGACCTGGGTAAATGCTACAAGAATTTTACAGAGCAACTTATATCAGCTCTAAAGTTATTCCAAACAGGAAAAGGAAAAGATGGGTTAATTCCTTCCAAGCAAGTTATATAGATCAATATACTTGATGAGAACAGATTCAAATATCTTCCACAAAATGCTAGCAAATCAAATCCAATAGCACATTAAACATACTGTTCACTAAGATCATATTGGATTCATCTCAGGAATGCTAGGATGAATCAGTATATGCAAATTAATCATTGTGCTGTACCATATCATGATAATGGAGGTCAAAGACACCCTTCAGTTTATGCAGACAAGGCATTTAACAAAATTTAACATTACTTCATGATGAAACTGCTGAAATAAAATCAGGTAGAGAAGGAGGAAAGTTTAATGTAAATCAACAACTGGCAATGTACTAGAGAAAAGGCTGGATGTTTTCAGAGATGTGAGACACTGCATAATTGCTCATATTTATTCAGCATAGTGTTGGAACTCTTAGCCAGAGCAATCAGGCATGACAGAAAAATAAAGTGGAACCAATTTGGAAAAGAAAAAGTAAAATTGACACTGTTTGCAGATGACATGATCTTATATAGAGAAAAATCTCAAAAATTCCACCAAAAAATAAAACACATACACACACACACACATACACACACACACACACACAGAGAGAGAGAGAGAGAGAGAGAGAGAGGAGAGAGAAGAACAGACAAATGAATTCAGCAGAAAGTTATAGGATACAATCAACATAAAAAAATGACAAACCCCACCATGTACCAAGATGTAATTATCAGCAATAAAAATTGACAAAGCAAGCCCATTAGCAAAGCTGTGAAAATAAAGTAAAATGGCTTAGATAAATTTAACCAACAAAGTACTGTAAGGGTCTGAGAATTGCTAAAGAAAGACCCCAGACTCAAATAGTATGTAAAAACAAAGAGCATTTATTCTGCAGAATCAGCCAGCATGCGAGGGTCAACCATTCATACAAAATGGCAACCCAGAGAGGAACATGCAGGCCTCTTTTAAGCACAGATAGGGGAATTCTAGGAGGGTTAGGTCATCTTCTAATGTGATTGGCTAAGTAAGCAGCAGTTACATTTGTACACCTTTGATTGGCTGTGGCCCAGATTTTACTGTCCTTGGGCATGTTTGGACAGGTTTCAGAGACTTGGCAGGAACTGACTCAGCCCTGGAACCTGCTATCTCAGCAAGTCCTTTTTTTTTCTCATAGTTCAGAGATATTGCAGGAACTGACTCAGGCCTCTGGGTTACTATCTTCCATAGCCACATGTCAGGGTCGCTGTTGATTAACAGCCCTTCGTTTATAGTTTTCTCAGAAATCTTGCCTGCCTCTCTGGGGAACTGAGACTTAGGCCTAGCTGTAAACTGGAGAAAATTTGATCTTCTCATTCCTCCCTTGAGATAGGTTCCATCTCAAGTCCTTGAGAGGGGTCTACAGGTTGATACTGGGACTTTAATACCATAAGCTGAACAGTAGATATGTGTTCTTTGACACACCTTATGAGGGTGTTAAGGATATAGGGCCCACACATGAGGGTGAGTATTAACTGTATCAGGAGTCCTGCCACTGCTGAAAGGAGGGTAGTGAGCCAAGGGGACCAATTAAAAAAGGATTCACTTCTCTTTTCAGATGGCAGTGACCTTGGGACAGCTCAGAAGGTATCATAGTGCTGGGAAAAGTGACTGGAGTACTGAGTAACATCTCAATTACACCTTCCAAGGCTCAGGGTCTAATGTGGAAGAGGTGGTGGAAAGAATGTAAGAGTCAAAGGAAGGGTAGGACTCCTTACAATGTGCTCCCTCCAGACATAAAATGGCCTGGATATCCATGACCTCATAGTGCCTGACACTACCTACGCAAGACCATCATAAGAGGAGGAAAAGGTCATGACAACAAAATAAAAGAGAGACTGATTGAGATGGGAAGGGGATATGATGGAGAATGGAATTTCAAAGGGGAATGTGGGGGGCAAGAGGGTATTACTATGAGATATTTTTTATAATCATGGAAAATGTTAATAAAAATTGAGGAGAAAGGGGGGCTGGAGGGATGCCTTATTGGCCAGTCTGTTTCCCTTTGCTCTTTTATTTCCCCCCTTTTGATGACCTGGGCAATGGATGATGGCTGTCTTGAGGGGCAGCCATATTGCCTCTAATAAGGCTAGGATCTCATCTTTATTTATTTATTTATTTTTCATTTTTTTTTTCATCTTTATTTTTTGATGGTCTTTCCTTCCTCTGTGAGCAGCCCCCTTTCCTTATAGAAGAGACTATGGACATGAGCCATGGCAAAGGCGTATCTGCTGTTCATGAAGATGTTTGAAATTTTGTCTTTGGCCATTTTAAAGGCCTGAGTCGGGGCAATTAGTTTGGCCCTCTGGCCTGAAGTCCTGGGTGGTAGGGCAAAGGACGTACTACAGAGTCAAGAGTTACTACCACAGTGCCTGCATACCTGAATCAGTTTTGCATGTAACTGCTCCCATATGTGAAGTAGTCCACCTCCGTATTTGGCCAGGGGATGTCTGTCAGGTCCAGCCTCACGTTTTGGACGTGGTTCAACATTATTGACCAGTCATGTGAAATGTCCTAGTCTGGGTCTGGCAGTAGTGTGGCTGGATTGAGGTATCAGATGTGGGGCAGGTTCAGAAGCAGAGACTGGTAATGTACCAATTGGTTATTAGAGATCCATCAGTCTGGGGGATTCTTAAATATCCCTTCAATGGCATGTGGGGTAATAATGATCAATTCTGGTCCCATAGTAATCTTATCTGCATCCTTAATGAGCAATGTGGTGGAAATTTTTGGACAGATAGGCTACTGGTCTTTTCCAAGGGCCTCAAGTTTGAGTCAGCACCCCCTTAGCTATGCCTTTATTTTCATCAACATGCAGGTGGAAAGGCTTGTAGATGTCTGGTAGGGCCAGTGCTGGGGCCTTAAGCAGTGCCTCCTTGAGTGGATGTAAGGCTCTGTCCATCTCTGGAGTCCAGTCCAAGGCATTCTCCTGCCCCTCTGTGGCCTCATAGAGAGGCTTAGCAATTTCTGTGTATCCTGGCACCCAGAGTCTACAGAATCCTGCCAAGCCCAGGAATTCATGAACTTGTCGTCAAGTTTTGGGAGTGGGGATACTGAGGATCATCTCTTTCTGGGCCTGAGATGGCAAGCATTGGCCCCTCTTGAGTATGTACCCAAGGTACGCTACCTCCCTTTGGCAGAGCTGTGCCTTTTTCGCAGACACTCTATCCCATCTGGTCCAATTCTCTGAGCAAGGAGTCAGTTGCCAAACAATAGGTTCCTTCATCTGGGGCAGCTATAAGGAGGTTATCAACATACAATAGGAGGGTTATTTGGGGATGTGCCTACAAGTACTCACCCAAGTCTTCATGGAGTGCCTTGTCAAAAAACCCTTGTGGTAGCCTAGTCCAGGTCAGTTGTCCATTGAAACCACGCTCCGCATTTCTCCATTCAAAGGCAAACAAAGGTTGGCTAGCTGGAGCCAGTGGCAGGCTGAAGAATGCATCTTTAATATCTAACACTGAATAGGCATCCTGCTCAGGTGGCAAGCTGCTCAGCAGGGTGTATGGATTGGGCACTGTGGGGTGAATGTCTTGTACTCTTTTATTAATTTCCCTTAAGTCCTGCACAGATCGGTAGTCCTTGGAGTGTTTTTTGTTTTGTTTTGTTTTGTTTTGTTTTTCACCAGCAGAAGGGGGGTGTTCCAGGCAGACTGGCAAGGAACTAATATCCCTTGTTCCCAGAGTTGGTTTATGTGAGGTGTTATCCCCATTTTCACTTCCCGAGATATGGTGTACTGACAGACTTGGGCCAGACTAGCATCAGCTTTCAGTTGTAACAAAATTGGGACCCGATGTTTAGTGAGCCCCATCTGATTTCTTTCTGCCCATACTCCTGGAATTTTCTCTCATAATTTTTCCAAGTATGGTTCCTTGTTGGTAGTCAGAGGGGATGGGCCATAGAGTTTGTATTCTTCTAGAGACACAGTCAGAACATGTATGGGGCCATTTTCATTAAAGACCTGTACTCCTTTGGTGCTAAAATGGATTTGTGCCCCATCTTGGTCAGGAGGTTTCATCCCAGGATTGGGTATGGGCACCAGGGATGACCATAAATGAATGGGTTATCCATCCCATTCTGAAGTCCACATTTCTTTGCGTAGTCCATGGATATTGGTTCATTCTGGTGGCCCTCTGGACCCATGTTTTCTTGTTAGACAGGGGCTCCATAGGTTAAGGATAGAGTGTTGTGCTCTGTGTTGACTAGAAATTTTACTGGTTTCCTCCACTTTTAGGGTTACCCAGGCCTCATGGAGGGGATGTGAGCCCTGATGCCCTCAGTCACTTAGATTTTCTATCTCCAAAACTTTTGGTCTTTCTCCCTCTGCTTTTTGGGGCAGTCATTCTTCCAGTGTCCTATTTCTTTGCAATAATTGCACTGGTCTTTTTAGAGATAGGCTCATCCCTCTTTTTTTTTTTTTTTGAAGGGTTTGTTGTCTTTCCCCCTTCCATAGGCTATATCTCCTAATTCTTGGGACTCAGATCTTTCTCTCCCTGTAGCTGCCAGTAGTACTTCAGCGAGTCCTTTTGTTTGTCTATCTCCTAGAGTCTCCCTATTGTTGTAGACCTTTTCTGCTATGGCTACTAGCTTTGCCATTTGCTTACCTGTGAATCCATCCAGTCATTGCATCTTTCTGCAGATGTCTGGCTCTGCCTGGTTAGCAAAAGCCATGTTCACAGCAGATTGATTTTCTGCTTCAGGGTCAAGGGGTGTATAAGTCTGTTAGGCCACCAGTAATCACTCTAGGAAGGCCCCTGGGCTTTCCTCCTTGTCTTGTTTGACCTGGCCTACCTTAAACAAATTTGTAGGCCTACTGGCAGTCTCCTGGAGACCACTCACTAGAATCTAAGCCTCTCCTTACCTGCAGGGTCATTAGGGTCCCAGTTTGGGCAAATCAAGGGAAAAGCCATGTCAATTGTCAGCCTGGACTGCTGTGGATTGGCCATTTGGCCCTGGGACTGACTTTTTGCTATGGTTTGCACGTGTTCTCTTTCCTCAGTTGTGAAAAACACCTGCAAAAGCTGTTGGCACTCATCCCATGTGGGTTGGTAAGTAATCATTACAGACTCTAATAGGTCTATCAGGGCAGAAGGTTTTTCTGAGAACCTGGAATTTTGTATTTTCCAGTTATATAGTTCACTAGTGGCAAAAGGGATGTGGGCCATATATTGTCAGCCCTACTGATCAGGGGGGGCAGTTGCTCATAAAGGCAGCATAATCATGGCAGAGTCTGCCTGTCTCATGGTTCGGGCCCATGTATGGGGGGTACTTATCATATTCCCTCTGTCTTCCCTTGGGCCCAGATCGGCAGTGACAACCTATGGTATGGATTAAAGCATGGGGTCAGGTATATGGGGAGAAGGGTAGAGGTCCTCCTTGGGAACGGAGGGGGGTAGGACTGCTGGCTTGTGGTCCTTTGGTGGCCCTGACCCCTTAATTGACAGGATCATTGGAGTCAGTGGAAAAAAGGTTTTAGCCAAGAGTGGGGGTGCTCTGCTCCAGATATTGCAAACAGTGATGTATGGGACCTGGTCAGATGCCCAGGATTCCCATACATAATACCTTTAACTTGGCAAATGATCGGAGGGTGGAAGGTGCCTCCCTCCGGCCATCCCACATTGAAAGTTGGTCATTCATTCCTGCAAAAGATGATTAGTTTTCCTGGCTGTACTGTTAAACCCAGTTTGTCTGCCAGGTGTCAGAAATCCTTGAAGTGTGACTAAATTAGACAAGGTCCAGTAGGGTGGAACTCACTGGTTGTCCCATGGTATCTCACAAGAAAGTAGAAAAGGACGAACAAGACACAAATACATAGACACAGAAACAAACTTCCTGAGGAGTGAAAAAGAAACCAAAACTATGCTGATGATGGCTTATCTCATAAATGGGCTCTGCCAGACAGGTGTGACCCATCAGTATTTATCAAAACCAGAGTCAGACTGGAACTCTCTGGCTCCAACAGATGGGGGTCTAAGGCATCCTAGGAGCCTCCTGGCCTGGACATAAAAATTGGCATTTCTTCCTGACCTTTGTGGGCCTCCAGATTGTGCCCAGACACCAGATCTACCTGAAAAACAAGGAACAGAGCAGAACAAAGACATAGAGTACAGAGGGGCGCCCCAACTCACCAATCAGCAGAGAACCAATTGCTCCCCTAGAAACACTCTACTATTGAGTCTGGTGGGCTCTTCAGTGATCCTGGGATGAGCCCCTAAATGTAAGGGTCTGAGAATCACTGAATAATGACCCAGGACTCAAATAGTATGTTAAAACAAAGAGCGTTTATTCTGCAGAGTCAGTCAGCATGCTGGGGTCAACCATTCATACAAAATGGCAACCCAGAGAGGAGCACGCAGGTCCCTTTTAAGCACAGCTAGGGGAATTCTAGGAGGATTACGTCATCTTCTAATGTGATTGGCTAAGCAAGCAGCAGTTAAATTTGTACACCTTTGATTGGCTATGGCCCAGACTTTACCATCTTTGGGCATTTTTAGACATGTTTCAGAGACTTGGCAGGAACTGACTCAGCCCTGGAACTTACTATCTCAGACAGTCCTTTTTTTGGTCATGGTTCAGTGGCATTCCAGGCCTCAACTGACTCAGGCCCCAGGGCAGCTACCTTCCACAGCCACATGTCAGGGTTGCTGTTGATTAACAGCCCTTTGTTCATAGTTTTCCCAGAAATCTTGCCTGACTCTCTGGGAAACTGAGACTTAGCCTTAGCTGTAAACTTTAGAAAATTTGATCCTCTCAGTAAAAGGGCCCTATAATAAAAATATTATAAAAATTCAAGAGAATACAAACCTGTAAAGATACCTGTGTTAAATGTAAAACATCCTTTATCACCTAAAGCTATCTACCAATTCAATGAAATTCCCATTGAACACCAATGCTATTCTTCACAAAAGTGGAAAACCTAATCACAATGTTTTTCATAACCAAAAAAACCAATGAATAGCAGAAAATATTTTGAGCAAAAGAACAAAGTTTGGATGCATTATACTCCTAAACTACAAAATACATAACCAAGAACATGTAATTAAAGCAACATGCTATTATTAAAATAGACACATGCATTAGCAAAACAGCAGAATCAATAATTACATCCATGCAGCTTTGTTGAGTGTTTCTGATAAAGGTGTTTAGAAACATATTGGATAAAGAAAAATCTCTGCCATGAATAGTTCTGGGAAAATCATATATCTATATCCAACAAGAAGAAAAGAAACTAGGCTATATGTCACCTGTTATAAAATTCAACTCAAAATGGATTAAAGACCTAAGTGTAGGACCTGAAACTATACAAATATAAGAAAATAGAGGGAAAATCCTTTGGAATCTTGCAATGGCAGAGACTTTTAGGGGCAAAACCTAAAAGACACTTATTCCAGCTCTTACCTATTATGAATTGAGCAGCTATAAACATGGTTAAGCAAATCTCTCTGGACTGAGGTGTGGAGCTCTTAGGGTACATGCCCAGTAATGGAATAACTGGGTCTGTTGGTTACTCTATAGTCAGCTTTTTTAGGAATCTCCATGTTGCTTTCCAAAGTGATTTTACTATCTTACCTTCCCACTAACAGTGGATGAGGGTTCCTATTTCTCCACATCCTCACCAGCATTTATTTTCATTTGATTCTTTTAATGTTTGCTATCCTTGCTGGGGTAAGATGGAACCTCATAGTTGTTTTAATTTGTATTTGCCTAATGATTAGGGATGATGAACCTTTTCTTAAGTGTGTGTCTGCCATTTTTATTTCTTTCTCTAAGAACTATCTGTCCAGTTATTTGCCCCATTTTGTGAGTGGGTTGTTTGTCTTTTTATTATTTAGGTTTTTGTGTTCTTTGTAGATTCTAGAGATTAGGCCCCTCTGTTGGTTGGATATTCAGCAAATATTTTCTCCCATTCTGTGGGTAATCTATTGGCTCTGCTTATTGTATGCTTGTCTGTGAAGAAACTCTTCAGCTTCATGTGATCCCACTGATTGAGTGATTGTTTAAGACACTGAACACAAGAAAAAAAAAAAGTAAATAAATAGGCTTATATCAAGTTAAAGTGTCAGTTACTGTCAAAGTCAGCTTGATGTCACTGGATGAACATCCAAACCAGGCACAGCTTATGGGGGAAGGGATTCATGAAAGCTTACAGATCCAGGTCAAGTTCCATAATGATGAAAGAGAAAACCAACCACCAAAAGCAAAAGCAAAAACCAGCAGCCAAATAGCAGGGAACCCCGGCAGAACTCAAACTGTTCTCTGCAGACCTTAAGCTGGAATCCCAGATCTGCCTCCAAACACATCTTAGGGCTTGACCCTAGAATATGCCCACAGTGACATCTCCTCCATCCAGGCTCCTAAATCTATTGGGGGACATCTATTCAAAGCACCACATTGCCCAAAGGAGATAATGATAAAAAAGATAACTTACTTATTGTAATATCCATTTGCAATGTACACATTGCATATCTAGAATATGTAGGGAACTCCAAAAAACTCAACATGAAAATAAAACATTTCTATAAACACAATGGACTATAGATCTAAATAGCCTTTTTTTTATTTTTAAGTAAAACATACAGGTGGCCAATAGGTACACAAAAAAAGCAATACTTTACATAAGTAATCATTATAAGAAGGCAAATCACTAGGTGATTTCACATTATTCCACTAAGAGCAGATCACATAAAAAATACAGAAATCATGTGCTGGAGAAGATGTGAAAAAAAGAGAGTCCTTGCACACGGCTGTTGTGAGTATAAATGAGTGCAATCATTACTGAAATTTGTATAGAATTTCCTCTCAAAATTGAACCACCATATAATCAAGCATTCTTCCTCTGGGTACATATCAGAAGGAAATGAAATCAGTGATATATCAAAGAAATATCTGTATGCCCATGTGCACTGGCAGCATAATTCACAACTGCCAAGCAGTGAAAACCACCTGAGTAACAATCAATTTAACTGATAACAGAAATGCTTTAAGTATACACTATGGGGTACTATTCACTTATGAAAGATGACATCTTGTTATTTTTCATATTAACGTACTTGAAAGCAATAAGTTAAATAAAAAAGATAAGTGTCATTTAAAACAATTTTTCTATTTATTCATTTATTTGAAAACTCAAAGAGATGGAAATGAGAGCGAGAGAGAGACAGCAAGAATGGACATATCAGGGCTTCCAGGTGCTAAAAACAAAATCCAAATTCATGCCCCACTTTGTGCATCTGGCTTTACATGGGTTCTAGCGAATTGAACTGGGTCATTAGACTTTGCACACAAGTGCCCTAACTACTGAGTAATCTCTCCAGCCCAAATGCCACATGTTATAAGTAACAAGGGGAAGAAGTCAATGAGATGGACCAGTTTTGAAAAGGAAAAAGACAATATGGAGAATTATATTCAACCAGGTTGAGTTTTACATACATCTACTATAGGTAGGTGTAGATTACAAAAAAAAAAAAAAAAAAAAAAAAAATCAAGCCAGGCGTGGTGGCGCATGTCTTTAATCCCAGCACTCGGGAGGCAGAGGTAGGAGGATCACCGTGAGTTTGAGGCCACCCTGAGACTCCATAGTGAATTCCAGGTCAGCCTGGGCTAGAGTGAGACCCTACGTCAAAAAAAAAAAAAAAAATCAGAATAGATGAAATTTAGATAATGGGGAAGGGTTGAGGACTAAATTAAAACATAACAAAACGCACAAAAACAAAGCTAAGAAGTTTAATGGGGTGAAAGAGGCAATTAGGCAATTATTTAACATGGCCATAGTGATAAGAAGAAAAGAGTGCTTTCATAGACACTATGCATGAAAGTTTCAGTGTGGGAAATGTGAATGATCACATCAATCATGGCAAAGGTATAAGTCATAAAAGGTATCCAAGAGCACTGGCAATCCCCAAGGACAGGGTGGCCCTATCAACGAGACTTTCACTGTAATGAGAGCCAGGTTGGTGTGGGGTGAGAGGGAAACAGATGGTGAGGATGTCTAGACAGCTCCTTTGTGATCAAGTACATGGTGCTGTTTTCTCAGGTTTCACAATTGTTTTTTGTCACTAAAAAGCTGTGGTAGACTTTGGAAATCATTCACTGCATTTATGTTTTGTTTGTCATCTCAATAATGGTTTCACAATAATGTATTTGAATATTGTGAAGAAGTGAGTTAATACCTAGGAAATGATTAGAATATTAACTGGCACAAAGTCATCAGTTAACCTCGATATAAAGAGATAAATTCTCACAGTATATTTTAGAAGAAGTTTTCTGGTAAACAACTATAAAAGAGCATATTGGCACATATAATTTAAATGTTTGTTGGAGAACAAAGGCATACCATCTACAAGTATTTTTTTTTTTTTTTTTGGTTAGGTTGTTACAGTTCATTCCTCTTAATATAGCCACAATCTAGAACACTAAAACATCAGAGGTTGTTGACTATGGCAAGTAATAGGAACTCCCATTCATTGCTGGTGGGACTGCACAAAGGCCAGCCTCCTTAGAAGATATTAGGTTCATTTCTTGGGAAAATTTGCATCTCTTTGCCACATGCCCCAGTCATCATATTTGATATTTTCCCCAAGATGAGAAAAATATATGTCTATTCAAAAATAAAAAAAAACATAGGTTTGTATAGCACCTTAATTTATAATGACCAAACTTGGAAGCACATAACACATCCTATAGCAGGTAAAGGGATAAATATAATGGCTCATTCAACTCTGAAGAATGAACTATCAAGTCACAAAATGACATGTAAGAAGTTTAAATGAATACTATTAAGTAAAAAGTGCCAACTTATCACTTCCCTGCCTGTTGGCTAAGATCAAGAGTAAAAATGCCAACTTGACAAGAGTGTACATTATATGACCTACATGATGTATTCGTGAAGTGAACTATGGTGACAGTAAAAAGATCTATGCCAAAATCTAGGTAGGTGGAGTGGGTGTCGGCTGAGCAAGAAGGGTTTTTAGGGTAGTGGGTCTATGTATCATATCACACTGGATAGGATATATGTCATTTGACATTTGTTCTGAGCTACAGGATATAAACCACTAGGAATGAACCCCAGGGGTGGAGGAGATAGCTCAGTGGGTATAATACTTGTCTCACAAGCATGTGGACCTGAGTTCCATCACCAGAACCCATATACATATAACACATATGGTTTGTAGTCCTAGCACTAGGAAGGCAAAGATAGACATATCCCAGGACTCATTGGTCAACAAGTTAAGCCTATTTGATGAGCTCCCGACCAATGAGAAATGCTGTCTCAATAAAAGATGTATTATGTTCCTTAGAACTACAACCTGAGGTTGTCTCTGGCCTCCACATACATAAATGCACCCACACATATGAACATGCACACATACAAACATACAAACATGTAAAAATGCAAGCCGTAAAGTAAATGATAAACTTTGGGTGATTCTGAGTGGTCCAAAGGGGTTCATTAACTGGAACAAATATTTAGCTATGGTGGTAAAGTGTTAATAATAGAAGCCTGTCCAAGTTTGAGGGTTGAGAATATGTAGGAAACCTCTAGCCAGATTTATTTGTAAAACTAAAATAAATTAACAACCATCATAGTTTGTATTTAATATTTTAATTTTATATCTCAATTCCACAAAGTGTTTTTTTAACTTTTAACTCATTTCCTTCAAAGCACCTCTATAATATTTTGTGCATACAAATATAGCCTTATTGTTTTAAGTGACTCTGTGTCACACATTCTGAGACTTTAGATCTTACTTCTACTTAAGCTTAATACATTTTAAATTTTCTACATAGAAATTTAGACAATAAATTATGTCATTATTTAATTTGATTTCTTCTTTAATTAAAGTGTTATATTACAATAATTCATTCTTCAGCATCATGAAGTGTTGAACTTCTTTTAACATTGTAGGTTTTGGATCTTGCATAACTGTGAAACTGCAATGTTTTAAGTGTGAAAGCATGAGAGTCTCGAGTTTGATTTGGTATGAATGTTTTTCTTTGGCAAACCTTCAGCTTCAAAGACATGCATGCCTATTTGTGGTTTCTTATGGCTCTGAGCCTCTTTGGGGAGGTGTGGGGAGGTTGGCTTAGTATGGTGAAAAGTGTCTTTGTGGGATGCTGGCAGGTAGAAAGGAAAACACACAAGAAAAGAATTGCTAAACAAAGGATTCTCCAAAGATATCCCAAGGGAGAGAGCACCATTATTTTAACTATGTTAAACAAAATACCCATATTAGGTACACTTCATACTTGACAAAACTGTACTTGATATTTATTTTAGCTAGATTTGCCTTGGTATTAATCCAAAGTATTCAATTTCTATTTCTGGATCTTATTGTTGGAGTTTTCTTTACATTAAAAAAATCATTTCTCCTGAGCAATTCACAAGAACCTCAAGCTCAAATATCCAAAATATATAATTATCAGATCAAATTTGCCACTCCATCTCAACTTCCCTAAGTGGATTGTTATTATTATAGGATTTTCATTATCTCCTCTACTTGTTTGGCACAATAATTCAAAGAAAATTAGAAAAGCTAATATGTACTACATATTTTGATAGGTTTCAGATGATAAAATTTGTTCAAGGATTCCACACGGGATATTAATCTAGAAAGGAGTCAATTCAGAATAGTTATTTGAAATAATTATAACAGTACATTTACAGTGAGATATGATGTGAAGGAATTACAGACAAATCTATTCTGTCAAAATCAGACAATAAAACTAAACTGGGAGGAAAACCTGAAGTAGTAAATATAAAGGAAATATGTGTATAAAGGAAAAGGTGTTTGTGGAAGCATAATAACACTAGTAAGGCTAGAGTTACCCCCTGGCTAATAGATTGAATCAGAATGATATCTTAGTGTTAACTATGGGGATAAAGGCAGAAGTTATGTCATATAAACTTAATACTCAAGATAGTTACTGAGTATCTTCTGGGCAATAATCTAAATCTAAAATTAAATTCAGTTAATCTTCACAATAATGCTAGTCTGCATATTTTTCCTATTGTACACAGGAAAGAACTTGGCAAGGAGAAATAAATAACTTTCCCAACATTATGTACTTAGCAAGCAGGAGAGCTTGGACTTGAAGAGGCTCCAGAGTTTGTTTCTTAGCCAAAGAGTTTAATGTCTAACTGGCCAGACTGTTGAGGGATGCTGATGTTTTAACATTATTTTTACTTTATTATAAATGCATTTTTAAAATTAGCATGAGTGGCTACTGAAAATTTTTAAGGAGAGAAGCAAGCAACACAGTAATTGTGTCTGCAAAGATACTTTAATGATTCATCATTGAATTGAGTGCAGGAGTTTCATGTGGGTGTTACAGTGATTGTTTCACTCAAGTGATAGTACCAAAGGTCTAGATAGATCTTAGATTACTCCAAATTTAACGACAAAATGGCTGAACATGGGTGTGATGGTACACATCTTTAATACAAGCTCTCAGAAGCAGAGATAGGAGGAGGGCTGTGAGTTTGTGGCCAGACTGGGATTATACAGTGAGATAAGATTGAGGGAATAGTTATATAGACAGAAAGCCATAGCAAGGTCAAATTAAAATTCTTCATAATTCTAAAGCCAAGATATTTGCACACACACACACACACACACACACACACATATAAAACAGAAGTATCACTGACTAAATTCTTTCAGAAGCCTAAGAAAAATAATTAGACAAAAAAAGAAAAAAAAAATCCCTGAGGACAAGGTATCCAGGAACTAAAGAATGGAGGTAAAGAGAAAATAGGACAATACAAAGATTAACACATCCTCCTAGACTATTTTTCTTAGTTACTAGACTCCTTATGAAAAATGTTCAGGAAACCAGGTGTGGAATGGCAGAGCGGTAAACATAAGCAATAATACAGTGCTGGGGAGACTAACAGAAGAGCCCAGGGTTTACTAAGAAGGAGCCTGGACCAAGGACTGTTTCCTCAGCCATAGGAGAAAAGACACACAAGCTAAATGACAGCTCTGACTCATTAGATGATCATTTGTTCCCACATAGTGTCAGAACTGCTGACTCTTCCCTCAACAACATAACAGAACACAAATGATAAATAATGTTATAGATAGTAGTCATTAAATCAATAAATAAAGACATATTAGTAGAATTAATCAACCAAAAACTAGGAAACAGAACTGAAAATAGAAGTCACAAAAAGTTCTGTTTTTCAAAGACAAATTTTAAAGAAAAAAGTGTCTGTAGTCTGTTCAAAGAAATACATGAAAAACTAAAAACAGAAAAGGGATATAAAGTCACAGTCAGCAAAAAGGAAGAAGTTCTAGTGTTCTTTTGCTTACAGGGTGATTATATCCAACAAAATGGTGCCATGTAATTTGAAACAGCTTCAAGAATGGACTGTAAAGGCTCTTTTTAATCACAAATTAAAAACAAATGGTTAAGATGACAAACAAGAACCTAATTATCCTGAGTGGACCATGAAAATGTAAAAATATATTGATAAGTCACAGTAACCCCTGAGCATTTGTAATTGCCAAAATGATAATAAAAAATGATTCTGCATTGGTCATATTCCCCCAGTCGCCCATGTAGCACCTTCTGGCACTAGACGCACTGACTGTCTGGGGACTGACTCTCTTCCAACTTCCAGCCATGCCATTCTAATTTGCATGTCAATCACATAAGGTGCCTTCAGCAGTAGTGTCTTATCACTAGCCTTTGGTGGGTCATCAAGTACTCTGACAGAAATCTGTCTGTCTTTTAGGAAACCTTGTAGGTCTCTCTGATCAAAATCTCATTGTGGATGATAGCCCCATGCTGGTTCTGGGAGTTACATGTCAGTGCCCACTAAGAAAATGAGGAAAAAGATAACTAATATACAAGAGTTAGAGATAAAAGAGAGAGAGGGAGAGGGGAAGTGAGGGAGGGAAGATGAAGAAGATTAAGGTTAGTCTTGATCTTACCCTCTCCAGTGTCTTGTGGTTCAGGTGTTCTCTGTAAGGGCTTGGTGAAGGATCAGCCATTTGGTCCGTCTTTTAGTAATTAGAAAATTATGGTACCATTGCCATTTGGGTCTAATTTGTGTTTCCCAGCCCTTTGATGCCCTCCCCTCCCTCCCCTTCCATCCTAGTGGCTATTCTAGGAGGTGCTTCCTGGGTATGTAAGGTATCTTGGGTAGATTCAGTTTAGGTGCTGTAGATGAGTGAGACTATGAGGCGATTTTTTTTCTGTGATTGGGTAAGTTCACTGAGAATGATCTGTTCCAGGTTCAACCATTTTTCCTCAAATTTCATTGTGTGATTTTTTCTTACTGCTGTATAGAATTCCATGGTGTAGGTATACCACATCTTAGTTATCCATTCTTCTAGTGATGGACATCTGGGTTTATTCCAGCTCTTAGCTATTACAAATTGAGCTGCTATAAACATGGTTGAGCAAATCTCTCTAGCCTGTGGTTTGAAGGTTTTAGAGTAGATGCCCAGTAAGGGAATAACTGGGTCTATTGGTATCTCTATACGCAGCTTTTTCAGAAGTCTCCATATTGCTTTCCAAAGTGGTTGTACCATCCTACATTCCCACCAACAGTGGATGAGTGTTCCTACTTCTCCACATCCTCGCCAGCATTTATTTATTTATTTATTTTTTTGATGCTTTGATATTTGCTATCCTTATTGGGGTAAGGTGGAATCTCATAGTTGTTTTAATTTGCATTTCTCTGATTATTAGGGATGATGAACATTTTCTTAAGTGTATGTTTGCAACGCATGGTCTAACCTACTTAGCAGCAGATAACTTGTTGTGATGCCCACACAAGTGCAGTGGTGGCACACAGCCATGGTGGGGAACCAACTGCTCTCAGTTCGGCTAACTCATCCCCTCACTGGTATGAGACCCATAGCTGGAGCTGGGAAACAAGTCAGAACCATATCCAAACATAAACCCACTCTCCAATATCAAGCTACTGTCAATTGTGGGCTACAAGAGGGCCTACACCTATTAAATTCTCTACAAAAAAAAGTAAGGGTTATCTCAGTTGTCCTGATGCTAACTTACTCTCTGTTGGAGAATCTGCTTCTCTTTTTCAGATAGATGTAGATCCTAAGAAGAGAGCCACCCCATCATACCTCAAAAGGGCCCTGGCTGAAACTAAGAAAAATTGGAGAAACAAGCAAGGGCGCTGTTTTCCTGATGAACCAGATACCAGCACAAGGGGGAAGGAGATCAGCACAGAGAAAAATCAACTCCTACCAAATCAGAGAGCCAGAGCCTCAGAGCCCCCCAACACCTCATCACTGAAGCAGACCCAACATGGCTCAGGGAAATTTTGTGGAAGAGGGGGCGGAAAGAATGTCAGAGCCACATGTTGGGTCTTGATATGCAGAGACATTTAGCTTACCCATAACTGTGGGCTAACTCCACAATGCATGACCCATATACCTCAACAAGGAGAGGCCAATGGGAGGGGGTAGGTCATAGATGAGCCTAATAATGGTACCAAACTGACTGTAAAAAATAAAATAAAATAAAAAATAAAAATGAAAAAAAAATGATTTTGCAAAAACCTACTGAATGAATGTTGTATTGCTGACATTTCAAGAAAGCACCTTTAACTACAAATTCATCATTCATCTTCAGGATATTCCCCTCAAGATGCCTAAGAGTAGGCTGACGTCAGAAGTATCTAATGGTGAGTGGAGTCATCATGGATAACTAACTGGTCTCAGGACCAGGCATCCAGCAAACATGGTCCACCTGTCTTGGACATAGTGCAAAATGTTTCATATTCTGTGGATGAGAGGAATTGTTTACTTTATGCAATACAAGATAAATTGTAAAATGTAGACTACATAAAACTGAATATTTGCCTAAATCTCAGGTGATGTTCATAATATATATTTTGTTTGACCAACTTGTCCTCTAGAGTTATGGTCTGGTCAATAGTGAGAGACATAATGAAAGTTTTATAATTCATATAAAACTCACAAGATAACTATGCACTTATCTAGCTGATTTCCCACACTCCCTAAGAAGTCAAGAGACCCTTTCTGCAATGTTGCTGTACCTCATGTGGTTATGATTAACATTCTGCAGAAAGAAAGTGCTTCAGATACAATGTTTTCACAGGGTTGTGCAATTTTCTGTGATATGGCCACCCATGAGGCACAGACTCCAGAATCCACATGGAAGGATGGAGGCTAATGAACTACCACTATTAGTTTTGATATTAGCTAGCACTTCATCAAAGTTCTGATCATTGGAGCTCTGTTTCTCAAAACACAGGGAGACTACAAGATATTCGAGTGTCTCTGGTTCACAAAGCTATGTTCATGTGCCTCCGGGGAGGCAGCGATCCTTTATCACTTTGTCAGGATGCTCACTGAAGCAGAAGCTCCTGAGATGACCAGAATGCACTCTTAGAACCCTTTAAGCAACTGGAGAAGTAGCAGATTTCTATGTTAATTGGCTATATTTACATATTCAAGCTTCAAATGACTTGTTATCAAATGCCATTTATTTTGCATCCACTAGAGTTTGAACACATGATTATGGCATTGTACCCATTACTATTTCAACCCAAATATAATATTAAAATTTTTATTAGAAAGTATTGAATGGAGAATATTTTGGACCCATATACATTAGAAAGCTAGTGTAACAAGTAATATGTTAAGACTTTATGTGAGATCAAGATTTTTAAAAGTTGCTATCAGTTTAGTTGCTTTATGATAGACCTGAAAACTGTGAAACATCTTGTAATCAGAGATTTACTTGGCTGATGTCATGAAAATCAATTGCTTGTTGATAGATTTTGTTAGGGTGAGTTTAAAATAAGCCTTTCATTGTGTAAATTGTGTCAGATACCTTCAACTTCAGTTCTTCGTTTGTTGTTGTTGTTGGGGTGTGAATGTGTGTGTGTGTGTGTGTGTGTGTGTGTGTGTGTGTGTTTTATGGACAGAGCCAAAGAAGGCTATGAATATTTCAGATTAAGTGCCTTATGCCTGAAGCAACCAACAACTTTCATTTAGACCTTTTCAGCAAGTATCATAGAATAGCACTGTATGATGTCAGAATTTGTCCAGAGGAATGTTATGCAATATTCTTAAGGAATATGATTTAAAAAAAAACCCACATATAACATGAGAGGTAATGCTGCAGTCTACACTGATTATAAGTTCTCTCTTTTGTCTTCAGTAACTAAATTGAATAATGTAGTGGTCCTAAAATAGGGGAAAAAATGTAGTAATAGGATATATCTTTTATTTTTTAGCATTTTAGTTTGGAGGCTTTTGCAGAAAAGGTTAGCAAGCTGTAAAGGAGTAGATGAGCTTTTAAAAAATAAAATTTTATTTTATTTGAGAGAGAGAGAGAATGAGTGGGCTCGCCAGGACCTCCAGCTACTGCAAATGAACTTCAGATGCATGTGCCATCTTGTGCATCTGGCTTACATAGGTATTGGGGATCAAACCTGGGTCCTTAGGCTTTGCAGGCAAGCACCTCAACTGCTAATCTATCTCTTCAGTTCAGATTACCATTTTTTAAAAGGTTAACTTTAAAACAATTATTTGAAAATAAGATAAAAAGTACATGTAATATTTATTGCTTTATATGTGTGAAAAAAGTGATCTATCCAATAGTCCATGTTATTAAAAATTATCTTTATGACAAAAATAACAAAGGTTATTCAGAGATATTTTCAAAGAAAGAATTCCACTGACAGTCACTCAATGGAAAGTTACTGAGCAAAGCAAAGCACCAGAGGAATTCAGAGAGATTGCAGAGGACAGAACTGATCAAAGGATGTATAGCCCACTGGGTTTTGTGTTGTCAATTTCTAAAATGATTTATTTATTTATTTAAGACACACACACACACACACACACACACACACACACACACACACATATATGGAGAGAGAGAGAGAGAAGGGACATGCCAGGGCCACCCACCACTGCAACGGAACTCTAGAAGCATGTACCTCCTTGTGCATCTGGCTTGTGGTTACTGGGAAATAGAACCAGGGTCCTTAGGCTTCACAAGCAAGTGCCTTACCACTAACTAATCCCTCTAGCCCTGTTATGTAAACTTTTAAGAACTATAAATGAATATGAGGAGGTTGGTATCTTCATAGGGGTAAAGTGGACCTTTTTCCTCTACCAAATTCTGGTGGATCAGTTCTTTTGAATCTATCCTCTTGAAAAGCCCACAAAAGAAGATCATAACTGATATTAGAGATATTAAAATGAACCAGTTATTTAAGGATACCAGCCCTTGATCAGTGATCAAGTATGGGAATTGGGAAAGTGCCCTGATACCTTTATGATATAATGGGAGTAAGTTAACTACTACATCTTTGAGACTACTTAAACTTAAGAGGGCATACTGACCATCAGAAGATAGCTACATAGCTTCACATTTGCTTGCTTACTTCATGTCTAGCTCTCTACTTAACCCAGTCTAAGATATACATGCATGCATGCATACATACATACATATATACATACATTTTATGATTTTGTGATTATATCATGTTCACAGAATTTACCTCAAAGTGAGAAATATAAATGCTATAAATCATGATTATTTACATTCATTTTCCCATACATAATTTAAGATGCTAAAAAGACATGATAAGGAGTTCACAAGATGGCATCTGCCTAACTGTGCCTCACCTGCCGAGGAAGGAAAGGCAAGATATTAATGGTTCCTTGGGTCTTCTAGAGGGGAGGAGACTCTAATAGACCTCCACTGAGAGGACACTGAGGGGAAAGCAAGGGAATTGGCTGATTCCATGCTCTCGGGTAGCCCACCAGTCCCCCAACCCCCTCAAGCAGGCATCCTAGACATAGTCCCAACTACTGGTTCCTCCTACACTAACTGCAGGCAAGGGGGCACAAGAAGCTAACAGAACTTCAAACAGATTGGGCCAAAGGAGAAACTGTCCAAGACATATTGTCATTAATATTCTAAACATGAATACCAAAGAGAAAATTATAAAAGCAGCTAAGGCAAAACAACACATTACACTTTAAGGTGTGCCCTTCAGAATTACTTCAGACTTCTCAATGGAAACCCAGAAAGCCAGAAGGGTTTGGAACGGAACACTGCAAAATCTAAGAACCTATGGCTTCTAACCCAAACTACTCTACCAAGTAAAAGTATCCCTCATAATAGATAGTGAAAGAAAAACTTTCCACAACAAAACTCAGCTTTACAAGTATATGAACACAAAACCAAACATACAAAGACTACTTCAGGAAATTCTCCACACAGAAGAATCCCATAACCAACCTCAAGTGCCTACAAGAAGCAGATAACAATAACCAACCTCAGAGAAGGCACAAAAAATATCACAGTCCAGGAAAACACCAAACCCCATAAACCAAAACAATATGGCAGAGATCAAATAAAACCTCACAGTAATTACAATAAATATTAATGGCCTTAATTCACACATCAAGAGACACAAGCTAACAGGGTGGATCAGAAAATTAAACCCCTCACTCTATTGCCTTCAAGAAACCTACTTCACCACCAAAGGGAGACACCTCCTGAGGGGGAAAAGGTGGAAAATGATATTCCAAGAAAATGGGAATAAGAAACAAACAAGCATAGCTATACTAATATCAGATAAAATAGACTTCAAACAAAAAGTAATTAAACAAGACAAAGAAGGCCACTTCCTACTTATCAATGGAATGATCTATCAAGAGGATATCACAATCATAAATCTTTATGCACCAAACACGGGGGCACCACAGTTCATAAAACAAAACCTATGTGACAATAAAACAGAAATAAGCACCAACATCATCATAGTTGAGTCTTCAATACTCCATTATCAGCAATAGATAGATCATGTCAGCATAATAAAGGCTATATATAAAGCTCCTAAAGTCCATATAATACTTAATGAAGAGAGACTGAAAGAATTCCCATTGAGACCAGGAATAAGACAGGGGTGTTCATTCTCATTTCTGCCCTTCAATACAGTACTGGAAGTCCTAGCACAAGCAATAAGACAGGGGAAAGAAATAAAATGGATACAAATTGGAAATGAAGATATTTATACATAAGAGACCTGAGAGCCTCCATCTCAAAATTCTTAAAGGTTATTAACTCCTTCAGCAAAGTAGCAGGATACAAAATCAATGTACAAAAATCAGTAGCGTTCCTATCTGAAAATTACAAATATACAGAGAAAGAAATAAGTGACATTGTCCCATTTTCAATAGCAACAATAAAAAAAAAATATTTCGGAATAACATTCACCAAGGAAATGAAAGAGCTATACAAAAAAAAAAAAAAAATCACTCAAAAAAGAAATTGAGGAGGACTTGAGAAAATGGAAAGACCTCCCATGCTCCTGGATAGGCAGAATTAACATTGTACAAATGGCAGTCCTACTAAAGGCAGTATGCAGATTTAATGCAATACAATTCAAAATCCCAATATTTTTCTACACAGAGATAGAAAATAAATGATCTCAAAATTCATATGGAAAGGCAGAAGGCCTCGGATATCCAACCATATCCTCAGGAAAAAAAAAAAAAAAAAACACCTCTGGGGGCATCACCATACCTGATCTAAAGCTATATTAGAAAGCTATAGTAACACACACACACACAAAAACACTTGGTACTGACATAAAAAGAGGAGTATAGACCAAGAGAACAGAATCAAGTGCCCAGACTTTGGGTCAAGTAACTATAACTACTTTATATTTGACAAAGGCCCTAACAATATAGGCTGGAGAAAAAGACAGCATCTTCAACAAGTGGTGCTGGACAAACTAGATAACCATATACAGGAAATTGAAACTTGATACATACATCTCCCCATGTACATCAATCAAGTCCAAATAGATCAAAGATATCAATATAAGACCATAATCTCACTTAGTACTGGAAGAAAAAATAGGAGGAACTTTCCATGATATAGGAATGAAAAAGACTTCCTAAACAAAACCCCAGTAGCACAGGAACTTAAACAATCAGTCAACCAATGGGATCACATGAAGCTGAAGAGTTTGTTTACAGACAAACATACAGTAAGCAGAGCCAATAGATTACACACAGAATGGGAGAAAATATTTGCTGAATTCCCAACCAACAGAGGCCTAATCCCTAGAATCTACAAGGAACTAAAAATCCTAAACAATAAAAAGTCAAACAACCCACTGACAAAATGGGGCAAAGAGTTGGACAGGCAGTTCTTAGAGAAAGAAAAAAAAAATGGCAAATGCACACTTAAGAAAATGTTCATCATACCTAATCACCAGGAAAATGCAAATAAAAACAACTATGAGATTCTGTCTTACTCCAGCAAGGATAGCAAACATTAAAAAATCAAATGAAAATAAATGCTGGTGAGGATGTGGAGAAATAAGAACCCTCATTCACTGTTAGTGAGAATATAAGATGGTACAACCAATTTGGAAATCAATGTGGATACTCCTAAACAAGTTGACTACAGAGTTGCCAATAGACCCACTTATTCCTTTACTGGGAATGCATCCTAAAAGTTCCAAGCCTCAGTTCAGAGAGATTTGCCTAACCATGTTTATAGCAGCTCAATTTGTAATAGCTAAGAGCTGGAATCAACCCACGTGCCCATCATGAGACGAATGGATAACTAAGATGTGGTATATAACTACATTCTAAATAGCAGTAAGGAAAAATGATACAATGAAATTTGAAGAATAATGGTTGAATGTGGAACAGATCATTCTCAGTGAACTCACCCAATCACAGAAAGATAATTGCCACATAATCCCACTCTTCTACAGCTCCTAACCTGAATCTACCTGAGATGCCAACATCCCTACCAAGCATCTCGAGGACCAGACAATAGGGTGGGTGGGGAGGGAATGGAGGGTAAGGGTGGGGGATGCAAAACTGTACCTAAACAGCAGTGGTACAATAAAATTCTACATCCTCAAATACAGACTAAATGGTTGAACCTTCACTAGCCCCTTAGAAGGAATACCTGAATCACAAGGCCCTGGACAAGGTATGATGAAGACTAACCCTAATCTCCTGTTTCTGTTTCTCTCTCTCTTTATGTCTCTCCCTCTTCTCCCTCCTTTCTCTATCTCTTTTATATTACTTATCTATTTCTTCCTTCTCTTCTTGGGTGCTGACCTGTAACTCCCAGTACCCAAATGTGGCTATCATCCACTGATCAGAGAGACCTACAAGGTTTTTCAAAAGAAGAAAGATTTCTGTCAGAGTACTTGGTGATCAGAGTACTTGATGATCCACCAAAGGTTAGTGGTAAGTCCCTATTGATGAAGACACCATATGCTGTTGGTACGGAACATGGAGTGCCATGGCTGTAAGCTGGAAGAGTGTCAATCCCCAGACAGTTAGCTTGTCTAGTGCTACACGTGCAATTGGGTGAAAATGACCAATATCTGTCCATGCAACTCATGGTCTAAAGTACTCAGCAGCAAATAACCTGACTTGCTGCTCACACAAGTGCAATAGTGGCTCACAGCCATGGTGGGAAACCAACTGCTTTTGATTTGGGTAATTGATCTGCTCAGTGGAATGGATCCCAAATCTGGAGTTGAGAATCAAGTCAGAACCATATCCAAAATGAGCCCGCTTTCCATTATCAAGTTCAGGTCAACTGTGGGCTACATGATGGCCTACATCTATTACATTCTCTCTAAAAAAACAAAGTTTATACCATTTATCTGGCAGTAATTTCACTCTCCATTGGAGATTTGCTTCTCCTTTTTCATATGGATGCATATTCTAAGGAGAGAACCAACCCAGCACACCTCAAAAGGGTCCCAGCTGACACTAAGAGTAACTGGGGAAATGAGTAAGAGTGCTGCTTTCTTGATGAACCTGGTACCAGCACAAGGGTAAAGGAGATAAACACAGAGAACATTCAACTCCTATCAAATCAGATACACAGGGACACAGAGGCTCCCAAGATATCATCACTGAAGCAGACCTAAAATGAACCCAACATGGCTCAGGGAAATTTTGTGGAAGAGGGGGCAGAAAGAATGTCAGAACCACATGTTGGATCATGATACACAGAGACATTGCCTCCTACCCATAACTGACGGCTAACCCCACAATGCATGACCCATATTCCCCAACAAGCTGGGTGTCTGCAGAGGGGGGAGGACAGGGAGGGGCTAACAATGGTACCAACTTAACTGTCTGTGTACACTGAGTACAAAACTAATAAAAAAAAATAGATGTTAAAAAAAGACATGTTCAACTGTCAAGGCTAAATTATGAGCTGTATTGGGAAAATAAAATATTATTTTCTACTAAAGTAAGGGCTTAAATATTGTGTCTTTGATTTTTACTTTTCTTGCTCACTTATTTTTGGTATAGAAGAACAGGATCAAGAAAACATTTTTTACTTCTTAAAGATTACCAGCTGGACATATTTGCTTATCTAGTGTTTCCCTACCAGAAATTTGAAAAATAAAAAAAGTTGACTGAAAATTAATTTAATAAAGGCAGTAGTAACAATAATAGCCAATTTTTCAATATAATTAACTTATTAAGATCCAGATGATATATTCAGGGATTTCAGATACAATTTAATCTTTATCTCACCACCATGAGATTTTACTCTATTACAGTGAGGTAAGTACCTTGCCGAAGGCCATGCAGCTGCTCTGAGAAAATGATTTTTAGAGTTAGGAAATCATTGTTGCTTTGTGCAGGGCTTGATATAAAGCATTTTAAGTTTCAGAGCCTGACAATAGGGCATTTTTGAAAATGATGTTCCATGGCTATTTGTTTCAAATTTTGAGCTGGAGAGATGGCTTAATGGAACTTTTAGTTTATTACCACAAAAACATTAGGATGATTTGAATTTACACCTCTGGTCATAAATTACTAAATGGTAGGATCTTAACAAGTTCATGATATTGATGTCCATTTACTCAATAATGAGTTCCATAGAAAGAGAAAATCTGGACACTGAGAATGTGATTGTGAAACCATACAGTGTCTGGAATCTTCTGGAGACTACATTCCAGGAATGGAGATGTGAAAAAGCTAACATAAAACTACAGAAGGTCATTTTAGGTACTTAGCACACTTTAATCTTAATTTTCTTTTCTACAAATTAATAACACTATCTACATCATGGCTGCTGCCAAGATTTATTAACAGTGAAAAACATGTAATATAGCAAGAATTGTAGCTTTCCTGTGGCTGTAATAAAAACATATACATAACTTTTGTTTGAATAATTCCCTGTATGAAGTATTTTTTGCTTATTTGCTTTTATCCTTCTTGGAAATAATGCACATACTTCAATAAGTTTTAAACAACCTAAGTTATTCTCTTAAGAGCTCTAAAATATAAATTTCAATTTATCTTTGAAGATTTAGCCCCCTGGATGTCCCCTATCCCCAGTGCTAACAATATTCCATTGCCTATTCAAAATTGTTGTCCTTGTTAGTAGCTTTAAGGACTCTAAGATAAATATTTACATAAGAAAGAGATTTATTGAAATGATCCCAAATCAACATATGCTTTCTCATTTGCAATATTCCCCCTAGGAAGTGGAATGAATAATAAATGGCCAGCCAGATGTTGGGCTTACTTAACTACTTAACAGAGAGTTTATATTTGAGGCAGTTAGCCTTAACCAAACCTCAGCTGTGTTTTATCTTATGATACATATTTTCCCTAACTTCCTGAATACAGAGAGCTCCAAACATCTCTGACTGTTTCAGTTTTGGCTCAAATAGCATTCAGTAGAGTACACATAGCTAAAGCATAGTAAAGAAAATAAATTTTGTTCTAATCTGATATGATACATGGCAGGGTTCACAGTGAACTACCTGTAGGCTTCTTATAAATATGAGAGCACAGTGAATTATAAGATATGCCTTGAGGTACTTTTCGTGGTCAGACTGAAACAAAGTGCTTGTAATCTTAAACATAAGTAAGATAATTTCACTGTATATACTTAAAAACAACTATGCTGAAGGTTTTATTGATGGCAATCTCAGCATATTTGGTGTGTTCTAGACTCTCTTTCAATCATTTTTCAAATATCAGTTTATTTTTACACAGTACAACAGAATTGAGAGAGGTTCTAATTTAGCCCTTCTTTGTACATAAGGAAATTGAAGCCAGAGAAATAAAGCAAATTTCCCAAGGTTGTGTAATGAATCAGTGCAACCAAACTGGACTTAGCAATAGCAGATAGGTTCTTAGCAAATGTTCTTAACACTGCTCTTAAGTGAAACCAAGAATTAGAAGTTCTTAACCACTACCTTCTGCTGTCTCTTACTTAAAATATGTGAACATGGGGACCATGTGACTTATTGGTAGTGAAAGAGAACTCAAATAGTTTTGCTTAATGCTCATAATTACTGGATCTTTGTGAAAACGCTGTGTCTCATACAACTAATATATTTTAAAACACTTATTTTTCAATAACTATCACTTCCTCTACTTAGTTACTGTTGCAGTCAGGTTCGCATTGCTGATAGAAATCACCCAACTAAGAGCAGCTTGTGGGAAAAAAGATTTATTTTGGCTTACAGGCTTGAGGGGAAGCTCCACGATAGCAGGGGAAAACGATGACATGAGCAGAGGGTGGACATCACCCCCTGGCCAACATAAGGTGGACAATAGCAACAGAAGAGTGTGCCAAACACTGGCATGGGGAAACTGGCTATGACACCCATAAGCCCGCCTTCAACAATACACTACCTCTAGGAAGTGTTAATTCCCAAATCTCCATCAGCTAGGAACCTCACATACAGAGAGGTATGCAGTAGTTCTAGCTCCCATGTGGAGATGCCAGGCCTTCATTCTACTACTCACACAGTTTCTGTACCTTGCCCTTTCTGCCAAGGATGGCAGCTACCTTCTTCCCTAGTTAAATCATGTGTCCCCACTGTTTCCTATGGATCCTTGCCCTAGACTATCACCTGTGTAAACAGTTGTTTCTGTTAAAGGGACTTGATTAAATTTGATCAGTGAAGTTTTTGTGTTATGGCTAGAACTTGGCAATTTTTGTGCTAATTGAAAGTTATTTTTATAATTGAAACCCTTTTGCATAGAGTATAGGAAGAGAAGGGAAGAGAAGAACAGAAAGAGAAAAGCAGGTAGTGAAAAGCAGGGACAGAGATAGATTCTGCAAATATGCCATACTTAAATGGTTATGCATAGATTTCTAAGGCTTAATTGCCTTCAAGATTGTATTTCTATGACAATTTTTTGAGCTTCATTTAATTTTTTTTTTTTTTTTTGGTTTTTCAAGGTAGGGTCTCACTGTAGCCCAGGCTGACCTGGAATTCACTATGGAGCCTCAGGGTGGCCTCGAACTCACGGCAATCATCCTACCTCTGCCTCCCGAGTGCTGGGATTAAAGGCGTGCACCACCACGCCCAGCTCATTTAAATTTTTAAATTCAGTTTTTCTTTTTCATGTTCTTTCTGATATTGTAACAAAAGAATGTTAAGGAATCTTATTTATGAAGGAAAAAGTGATTAGCTAGTTTCTTCATGGCTGTGAGTACAGCGGCAATCCCTTATTGCTTCTCATTTCTCATTTGAATTTATTTCAAGTATTCTTCAGTCTTGCCTAAAATAACATTGCTTACTTACTCATACATTTTTGAGGCAATTCAAAAATTATGTGCAAAATCTGATTTTGTCAAAGAAAGATACACTTTCTTTTTAATGTCATTAATATTAATCCCTGCTAGATGGGACTGATATTAACATAAAGGGAGTATGTTATAGATATTATAAATCTATTTAACCTTATGGCAACCTAACAGCTATACCATTCCATATGTGCTCCAGATATTTTTTTTCCCAGAATTTTTTAGTAGGAGTATACACAATATTAGTGTGTTTATTAAAAATTTACAAATTTTTATTTTTAAACATTTCATCCTCACAAGCCATATATCAAGAAAAAGACCTGTGATATGTAAGCTGTAGCCCTTGAGTAGCAGAGGTATGTTCATGGAGACCTCAGGTTTCCTTTTCCTAAATATGTATGTCTCATGCACAACACAAAAGAAGCTCTAGAGAAGCAAACTTGATTTTTTTTAAATAGGCAGAGGATCGTGTGGATACATATATTAATACCATCATTTCCCTCCTCTCTGACCCCATTATGCAGAGGGCTTTCCTCAGTGGAATTGCTGATATTTCCCCTAGGTTTAAAAGTTATGAGATGTGAGAACATTAGTCACTCATTGTAAAGGGGGACTGTGCCTCTGGACAGTTCCTTCTACTTTATGGCTCTTACAGTCTTTCCACCCTTCTTCTGGGAAATTCCCTGAGCAGTGGTGGGTGTGTTTTAAGTCTACTTCATTGTTGTGCTCTCAGCAGGTTCTGGGTTTCTGCCTTGGTGCATTTTGAGTATCCTCAGTGTCTCTCCATGACCCTGACACTGGTAGACAGGCTAGCTATTGAAGCAGAACTCCTGCCCATCTTGCCAATTCCTCTGTGGTTTCATCTGGGCCTTGGCTGATGTGCAGGAGTGGTTTATCTCCTCATTCTAGTTACCTTCTGTAAAAGAAAGTCAGATTATCCAAAGGAGACTGAGGTCAGTATAGGTTCAATGGGATAAGTATTAGTAATTTAGACAGAGTTTGGTGGACATAGCCTGCCTTTCAGGCTAAAGACTAAGGGAAGCTTCCTATTGAAGTCCATGATTTTGAGCTGAATAGGATTCTGACTCTGTTCCAAGTTCCAGCTGAGGGTTCCTTGCCAACGAGCATATCTCTTAGCCAATCAGAGAGCCATTGGCTACCTACCTAGGATGTGTACCACTTTTGCACAGGCATATATAAATTGTCAGGCTGATTGCTTTTGTATAGCAGTGTCCCCTGTTACCACACAATGTAGTTGGCCATTTTCCCTTAGAAGCTCATGTAGCACTTTCTAGCACTATAGGGAGCAGACCCTCTGGGAACTGGCTTCCTTCCAGATTCCAGCCAATCTCTCTATCTTCTGTGTTGCCAGCATGGTATGTCTTCAGCATTAGGGTCTTAGGTTTTACTTCAGGTGGGTAATCAAGTGCTTTGGCAGAAGACTGACATGCTTTTGGGACCTCATAGGTCTCCCCAGTAAATAGTTCAGTGTGGATTGTAACCAATTTCTGATACTGGGAGTTACAATCCAGAGCTTAATGTCTCAGAGTTAGGCTTCATCCCACCCTCTCCAGGGCCCTTCTTACTTGATAATCCCTGCATGTTCCTGTTGATGGTTATATTTTGCAGTTTACTATCCAGAAGAAAAGTTTTTGTGGAACAAATTAATTTTGGATTTAGTTTTGTGTGTACTCCCCCACCCTCCCATTCCCCTTCACCAACAAATTTCCATCCCTATTATCTGACCCTCAAGTTGCCTGTCAGGTATGCCCACAACTCAAGGTTTTCCAAGTGAGGAACCACAGATAAGGGAGAACATGTAGTGTTGGTCTCTCTGTGATTGTGTGAGTTTGCTTTGTATGATCTGTTCCAAGCCTGTCCACTTTCATACAAATTTCATTGTATCATGTTTCCTTCTTGCTGAATAGAATTCCGTTGTGTATATGTACCACATCTTCATTATCCAATCATCAAACGATGGGCATCTGGGTTGATCCCAGTTTTTAGTATTGTGAGTTGTGCAGCTACAAATATGGTTGAGCAAATATCTTTGCAGTGAAGAGTGGAGATTTTAGCATAGATATCTAATAGAATAGTTGGGTCAGTTAGTAACTCCATTTTCATCTTTCTCAGGAGTCTCCATATTGATTCCCATGGTGGTTGCACAAGTTTTCACTCCCACCAGCAGTGAATGAGGGTTCTATTTTCCCCACATCCTCACCAACATTTATTGCTGGTTGATTTTTTAATGATTGCCAACCTGACTGGAATAAGGTGGAATCTTATAGTTGTTTTAATTTGCATTTCCTTGATAGTTAAGGATGCTGAACACTTTCTTACGTGAGTATTAGCCATCTGTATTTATTTCATTGAGAGTTCCCTATTCAGTTCTGTGCCCCATTTTATGAGTGGATTATCTAATTTTTTTAATTGTTTAGTTTTGAGTTTTGTAGATTTTAGATATTAGGCCTCTGTCAGTAGTATAGCTGGCAAAGATTTTTTTCCCATTCTGTGGGTAGTCTTTTGACTCCATTTAAGGTGTGTTTGTCTGTACAAAAGCTTTTAAGCTTCATGAGTGATTTTTTAATTTCCTAGGCTACTGGGATATTACTCAAGATGTCTCCCCACTCCTATATCATGGAGAGTTCCCCCTATTTGTTTCTAGGCAATTAAGACTTCCAGGTCTTATATTGAGGTCTTTAACCCATTTGGAGTTGATTTTTGTGCATGGTGAGAAAAATGGGTTTAGTTTCATTTTTCTACATGTTATTGTCCAATTTGACCAGTACCATTTATTGAAGATGCTCCAGTGAATGTTGTTGGCTCCTTCATCAAATATCAAGTAGCTGTGGTTACCTGAATTAAGGACTGGGTCTTCTATTCTATTCCATTGGCCTATATGTCTGTTGTTATGTCAGTACCATGCTGTTTTTGTTACTAAGGCTTTGCAGCATAGCTTTAGATTGGGTATGGTGATACCTCCAGAGGTGTTTCTTTTGCTGAGGATATTTCAGGATATCTGAGGCCTTCTGCCAATCCATATAAATTTTAAGATTAGTATTTCTATCTCTGTGAAGAATGATGCTGAGATTTTTATTGGTATTGTTATATACATATATATAACAATATATATAACATATATATATATGGCTTTTGGTAGGATTGCCCTTTTCATAATATTGATTCTACCTATACAGAACATGGAAGGTATTTCCATCTTCTCAGCTCCTCCTCAGTTTCTTTCTTGAGTGTTTTTATGATTTCACTATAAGGTAATTCCCTTCCTTGGTTAGTGTCATTTCAAGGTATTTGATTTAATTTGTATATATATGTAGCTATATTTTTATATAGCTATTGAAAATGGGAGAGCCTCACTGATTTCTTTCTCTGTATATTTGTCTTTTGCATGTAGGAGGGCTACAGATTTTTATGTGTTGATTTTTTTACCCTGCCACTTTGCTGAAAGAACTTATCACCTGTAGAAGTTTTATGGTAGAGTCTTTCAGGTCTCCTATGTATAGGATCATGTCACCTGAAAATAGGGCTACTTTGACTACTTCCTTTCTAATTTGTATCCTTTTTATATCTTTCTCCAGCCTTATTCCTGTGGCTAGGATTTCCAGGACTATGTTGAAGAGCAGTACTGAGAGTGGGCATACCTGTTTTTTTTTTTTTTTTTCCTGAACTCAATGGGAACTCCTGAGTCTTTCCCCATTAAGCATGATTTGGGCTTTTAATGCTTGGTATATAGCCTTTATTATGTTGAGATATAAATCTATGATGCCTAGTCCCGCCAGATCATGAAGTGTTGTATTTTATCAAAGGCCTTCTCTGCAACTATTATGATTATCATGTGGTTCTTGTGAGTTAGTTTATTTATGTGGTGTATTATGTTTATCAATTTTCATATGTTGAACCATCCCTGCCTCCCTGGGTGGAAGCCAGCTTCATGGAGGTGGATAATGTTTTTGATGTGTTATTGAATTTGGTTTGTGATATTTTGTTCAGATTTTTTGTGTCTAAGTTCATCAGGGATATAGCCTTAGAGTTTTCTTTTCTTGTTATATCTCTGTTTGTTTTTCGTATTAGGGGGATGCTAGCCTGTGGTGGTTTGAATAGATGTCCCCCAATATATTCAGTTCTTTATTGTTTGCAGTTTGCATTCTGTAGCCACCTGGCTGGAGGAAATGTCACTGGGTGGATCTTTAGGTGTGGTGGTGGGTGCCAGATTTCAATCTAAAGATATGCAAAGTGTGCCTAGCAGGAGTTCTGGAAGTGTGCTGTGGATTTTGGCTTTAGGCTTGTGCTTCTCCTCTCTCTCTGCTTGGGCCTGTGAAGGCAGGCCAGTTGCTTCTGCCATTATGGAACTTCCCCTGGATCTGTAAGCTTCAATAAATATCCCTTCCTCCATAACTCTGCCTGGTCTGGAAGTTCATCTCAGTGAACCTTAATCTGTCTGCTACATAGCCTTATAGAAAGAGTTGGGGACTATTCCCTGTTCTCCAAGTATGTGAAATAGCTTGAGAAAAAGAGGTTTCAGTTCTCTGATGAAGGTTTGATAGAATTTGGCTGAGAATCCACTGGGTCCTGGACTTTTTCTTTGAAGAAGGTTTATTTTTGTTAAATAAAAATCATACTTTTTTGAACATAGGCATAGATGGGTTTTCAAATTATTTTTGTTTCATAGCTGTTCTGTAAACCATCTGGTCCATGGCAGTTCCTCCCATATAAAGATGCTTATATGTTTTTGTCAAGTTTGTATTTTGTTTCAATTTTATATTCACAAACATATATTTAATTCTATGTAGGAGCACTTGTAATTGGATGACTAGTGCATGGTAATGCATGGTATCTACACTGCTAAAGCTGGTGATAAAAGGTCAGCTGCTCTGTAGTAACTTTCACATACATGTACAAATTGGAATTTTAGTGAATATTTTGGCTTTACTCTTATTTTAACATTAGCACAGCTGATGTAAGTTGCAGGCAGTCAAATACTTTTGTTTCCTACCTTCCAAGTGAACAGAAACACACATTGTATCATTTTTGTTGGTTTAGATATAACTTTTACATCTCAACAAGAATGCCATAACCCTTTTTTGAACAAAATTACCAGGGTACTAGTGAAACTATCTTTGGAGGAAGCTTAATAAGCATATTTAAAATAGTTCCTCCATTGGAAAGCTCACTGCCTTCTCCTAGAAGGTGGATGTGTAAATTGTTGTTGCTCAAATTTATGTGCAGTTCAACAACATTCCCTTACTGGAAACACTTCCACAACACAGTTCCCCAAAAAACTGAAGTCTCAAAATTCTGTCTTTCCCTTGGCTTGCTTCTCTCTTGATTCCACCCAGGCTTTATTAATGGTTCTCTTCATATCATCGACTCCATCTTCATAAATTTTCTTTAGGACATTCATTAATACCTCACTGGGATCTGTTTCATTGTCATAGGAGGGCTTTTATTTCTGTTTGCACTCCTTCTCAACTTGAGTCAAGTAGTCCCATCATATGTTTTCTGCTTTCTTTCCACATAAAATGCTAACTGTGTCAGTCTTGACTTTTTTTGGACTGCCTTCCGCAGAGATGGCTTTCAAGAGACTGTTCACAATCATGGAGTAGTTCTTCCCACTTAGATTCTTCACCAAAAGATCAAATGATCTCTCGGTGAAATGCACTTGCACGTTCTCAATGGGAACCTGGTGAACTCCAGTTAAGGTAATGTAGATTTTCACAAACTTATCTGACTGATCCCATCCATAATTACTGATCTTCACTGGATATCCTGTTGTAAGAGGAGCAACCACAGCACCTGGCTTTTCACTGTTAACAAGTTCTGGTTTCTTCTGTGATTTCTGCTGCATCTTCTTCTTTATTTCTGTCTTAATCTTGGTTTTTTCAACTGTAAGAGCATCATGCACTCTTTTCCTAGTGGACTTTTCCAACAAGACCTTTACCTCTTTTAGGTCTTTCTGCAACTCCTCCAACACCAAAGCTATGGTCAGGCCTAAGGCTGGAGATTCAGCCAAGCACTGAAGCACGCAGGAAACGCCACGCCAACACGCTCAAGCCCAGCCGCCTCCATACCTGCAGCCCACACAAGCCCGAGCTCTTCCGACCTTGCGCGACTCCGCAGCCCCGGTTTTTTAAAAAATATATTTATTTATTTGAGAGAGAGAAAGAGAGAGAGAGAGAGAGAGAAAATGGGTGTGCCAGGGCCTCCAGCCACTGCAAAGAACTCCAGATGCTTGCGTCCCCTTGTGCATCTGGCTTACATGGGTCCTGGAGAATCAAACAGGGATCCTTTGGCTTTGCAGGCAAATGTCTTAACTGGCAAGCCATCTCTCCATTCCTTGGAGGAGGTCAACCTCCATGGTTGTAATTGGTTTGTTTAGAAGATCTATCTGCTCTGGACTTTGTTTTGGTAGGTGGTATGTGTCTAGGAATTGGTCCATTTCCTCCAGATAATCCAATTTTGTGTAGTAAAGGTTTTGGAAATGTGTCATCATTCTTCCAATTTCATTGATATCTATTGAGACCTCCCCCTTTTCATTTCTAATTAGGTTAATTTGAGAATTCTTTCTTCTGTTTGATCAAGTTAATCAAGTTGATAAACCTTGCCAGAAGTTTATCAGTCTTGTTTATTTTTTCAAAGAATCAGCTTTTCATTTCATTAATTTTTCTTAATTGTTTTCTTAGTTTCCAATTCATTAGTTTCTGCTCTATTCCTAATTATTTTCTTCCATCTGAAATTCTTATGGTTGGAGTGTTTTTTTTTGGGGGGGGGGTTTACAATGCCTTTAGATGTATGGTTAGATTATTAATTTGAAATTTCTCTGTCTTTGTTATGAAGGCATTTAGTGCTGTAAATTTTCCTCTTAGGACTACCTTTATTGTGTCCCATAAGTTATACTATGTTATATTTTTGTTATCATTCATTTCAAGAAATTTTACAATTTTCTTTTTGACTTCTTTCATGACCCATTCATTTTTTAGTAGTATGTTGTTCAGTCTCAAGGAGCTGGTGCAATTTCTGTTGTTTCTCTTGTTAATTTCTAGCTTCCAAGCATTATGATCTGACATGATTCATGAACTTACATCAGTTTTCCTGAATTTATGGAGGCATGCTTTATGCTGTGATATATGATCTATTTTGGAGAAGGCTCCATGGCTGGTGAGAAGAATATGTATCCTGTAGAACTGGGGTGGAAAGTTCTATAGATATCTGTTAGATGGAATCAATCTGTAGTGGTGCTGAGCTCTATTATATTTCCCTGTTGATTTTCTACTTGGATGACCTTTCTGCTGCTGATAATGGGTTATTGAGGTCCCCTACTATGATGATATTGGAATTTATTTCTGATTTGTTGTCAAGTAGGTTTTACTTTATAAAATGTGTTATACCTGTGTTTGATGCGTATAGATTTGTGATTGTTATTTCCTCTTGTTTGATCATTACCTTGATTAGAAAAAAATTGTCCTTTTTAATTACATTTGGTTTGAAGTCTATTTTGTCAGATATTAGTAGAGCCACACACATTTGTTTATTTTAATTTGCTTGGAAAATGATTTTCCATCTTTTCACCCAGTGCAGGTGTCTATTTTTAATGGTGAGTTGGAATTCTTGAAGACAACAAATTGAAGAGTCCATTTTTCTGAGTCACCCTGTTAACTTGTGGTCTTTTTAATGGGTCAGTTAAGTCTACTAATATACAAAGTTATAACTGTGAGGTTTGATTTAATCCATGCCAAGCTAGAGGATTTGTAGGGTTTGGTGCTGTGAACATTTTTATGCCTGCTCTAGTTTTGTTTATTGTGTTCATCCTCTTATAGGATCTTGAGGTTGGTTCTTTGATTCTTCTGTGTGGAATATTTCCTGAAATATTCTCTGTAGGTTTGGTTTTGTGTTCATGTGACCACAGAGATGGCTTTGGTCATGGAAAGTTTTCCTTTCTCCATCAATTGTGAGGTATACTGTTTCTGGGTACAGTAGTTTGTGGGGCATCTTTTATTAGTTTTTTTAAGTGTTCTATTCCATGCTCTTCTGCCTTTTGTAATTTCCATTGAAAAATCTGAGGTACCTCTGATGGAATTTCCATTGTATATAATGAGTTGTTTCTCTCTTGCTGCTCTTAGAACTCTCTCTCTTTGTTTTCATTGATTAGAGTTTTAACTATCATGTGCCTTGCAGTGTTTCTTCTTTGGTCCAGTCTGCTTGGTGTTCTATGAGCTTCATGTTTCTTGATGGGCTTCTGTTTTGTGAGATCAGGAAATTTTTCTTCAATAGTTTTGTTAGATATATTCTGTATGCCTCTGGCCTGAATTTCTTTCCCTTCTGGTATAGCTATGATCGAGATTTTTGGTCATTTTAGGGTATCACACAGTTTCCTCATATTTTGTTTGCATGATTTTTTTGAACTTAGTAAAGTTTTGGACTCCCAGTCAATTTCTTCTGTCTTGTCTTTCAATCAGACTTTTCTGTCCTCCACATGATTGACTTTGTTAATAAGGGCTTCTACAGAGGATTTTTAAAGCTCTATTTGATTTTTGTTTTCTATTTTTTTTTTTTTTTTGCATTATGGCCATATTTTTTTGATGTTCCTTTTCGGGTCAAGGTTTGATTTTCTTAATGCTTCTTGGGATTAATTCTTGCATTTGATCATGTCTTCATTAAGCTTAATCAGTTGGTTATTTGTTGACTCATCTTCAATTCATTTATCTCTCCTTTGAGGTATCTCTGGTTTTCTTCAATTAAGTTCAGCCTAGTAACAAATGCTATGTGCATAAGAGACAATTCTGCTCAAATTATTTAGGTGATTGTTAGATTTTCATGGCTTGCCTCTAGTATCACAGTTCACTTGGTCAGGGTTGCATACCTTATTGTGTTTTCATTTCGAGATTCAATGTCTGTTGTTTCCTCTGTTTTTATTGGAGGCTTCCATTGTCTAACTAGGTATCCTTGGTGGGGATCTCTCAGTTTTCTGAATTTCATTGTTTTCTGTATTATGGTCTAGCCATTTCAGGGTAAAAGTCTTATTATATTAAGGAAGAATCATGTATTTGTCCTTGTATGATCTTCAATGAATATTTTGTGTTACACTTGAACTGGATTGGAGTAGGGTAGTGTTATAATTGCAGTCATGCAAGTTATGGAGGTTGCAAGTGCAAAAGGGGTGCCAAGGGAACTGGGAGGTGGGGAATGGGAAGCTCAGGTCTATTCACTCTGCTTGCATACAGTATTCAGCACAGAGAAACAGGGAATTGGGGAACCAGGATCTGGAAAGGTGGTGGTGGGAACAAAGGACAGTTCCCATAGGGCAGTGGGACAGGGAGTTGCTCCCATAGCATTCATGAAAGTTCCAGACAACTCCATACAAGCAGCAGGGTTACCTTTGGCTGGGAAACATGTAAGTTGAGAATGAACCAGGAGCTCTGGCCCACTCACTCTATACACACCCTCCAGTGCAGAGGAACCCCAAATTATTTTTCCATTCACACTAATTTGAGCAAATACAATGGTAAAAGCTGCTGTGCCAAATATTACCAATACAAAAATAATAAATTGGTACTAAATCTAAATTTAAAGTTTTAAGAAAAAGTTATTACCTCACAAAGTCTTCACTAATTGGTAATTATAATTACTATTAATGATAATGTTACATATTATGTTACCTTTCTTTCTTTGTCCATACCTTTTTAAGTCTGACACCTTAATTTATTATGATATACACTCCACCATCATAATTATGATATATACTTCCCATAAGGATAATTAAGATGAAAATAAGAGCGAACAAATATAAAATTATAAAAGAGCATGGCAGGGAGGTGCATGCCTTTAATCCCAGCACTTGGTAGGTAGAAATAAGAGGATCACTTGAGTTCAAGGCCACCCTGAGACTGTAAAGTGAATTCCAGGTTAGCCTGGGCTAGAGTGAGACCCTACATTGAAAAACAAACAAATAAATAAATAAATAAATATAGGACTACAGATATATGAGTTTCCAAGCCATAGATATACTAATACTAAATATGGTTATACATTTCCACAAATTACAACCAAGGAAGTAAAAAAATGATGTGTCTTTTGCAGACAAATGATACAAACTCATGCATAAAGATGCAATTTTCCAGTAACTTAACTGCAAATATTTTCCCATGGCATTGGATGATTAGAATTGACAGTTGGAGAGCACATGTGGGAGTCAAACATTTAGAGTAACCAGACCTCAGTCTCATATGCCTATCCAGACATGAGTCAATCATCATGCCCAAACCCAAAATGAATCCAAGACCATGATGATACTTGTTGTGAAAGATAATGCTTTGTGTTGTGTATTTGCTCAATCTATAAGGATATTAACTAACACTTAAAATAAATAGTTAATTGTATAGACATACCACATCTTAGTTATCCATTCTTCTAGTGATGGACATCTAGGTTGATTCCAGCTCTTAGCTATTATGAATTGAGCCACTACAGACATGAGCAAATCTCTCTGGCCTGTGGTTTAACGGTTTTAGGGTAGATGCCCAGTAAGGGAATAACTGGGTCTGTTGGTATCTCTATAGTCAGCTTTGTTTTTATTAATTAGTTTTGTATTCAGCAAATACAGTCAGATTGGTACCATTATTAGGCTCATCTCTGACCTACACCCTCCCCTTGGCCCCTCCTTGTTGAGGTATATGGGTCATGATATGCAGAGACATTTATCTTACCCATAACTGTGGGCTAACTCCACAATGCATGACCCATATAGTCAGCTTTTTAGGAGTCTCCATAGTGCTTCCCAAAGTGGTTGTACCATCCTACATTCCCACCAACAGTGCATGAGTGTTCCTAATTCTCCACATCCTTGCCAGCATTTATTTTCATTTGATTTTTTGATGTTTACTATCCTTATTGGGGTAAGGAGGAATCTCATAGTTGTTTTAATTTGCATTTCCCTGATGATTAGGGATGATGACCATTTTCTTAAGTGTGTGTTTGCCATTTGTAATTTCTTCCTCTGTGAACTGCCTGTTCAGCTCTTTGTCCCATTTTGTAAGTGGGTTGTTTGACTTTTTACTGCTTATGTTTTTGAGTTCTTTGTAGATTCTAGAGATTAGGCCTCTGTCAGTTGGATAGCTAGCAAATATTTTCTCCCATTCTGTGGGTAATCTATTGGCTTAGCTTATTGTATGCTTGTCTGTAAAGAAATTCTTCACTTTCATGTGATCCCATTGGTTGAGTGACTATTTAAGTTCGGGAGCTACTGGGGTTTTGTTCTGGAAGTCTTTTTCCATTCCTATATCATGGGAAGCACTTCCTATATTTTCTTCTAGTAGTAGTTGAGTTTCTGGTCTTATATTGAAGTCTTTGATCCATTTGGACTTGAGTGAAGTGCATGGTAAAATGCATGGATCAAGTTTCAATTTCCTACATATGGTTATCCAGTTTACCCAGTACCATTTGTTGAAGATGCTATCTTTTTCCCAGTGTATATTGTAAGGGCCTTTGTCATATATCAAGTAGCTATAGTAGCTTGACCCAAAGTCTGGGTCCTCAAGTCTATTACATTGGTCTATACTCCTGTTCTTATGCCAGTATTTTTATTGCGATGGCTTTGTAATATAGCTTTAGATCAGGTATGGTGATACCCCCAGAGGTATTTCTTTTGCTGAGGATATGTTTCTATATGAGAGGACTTCTGCCTTTCCATATGAAATTTGAGATCATATTTTCTGTCTCTGTGAAGAACAATGGAATTCTATACATCAGTAAGAAATAATGACACAATGAAATTTGAGGAAAAGTTGTTGAACCTGGAACAGATCATTCTCATTGAACTTACCCATTCACAGAAAGAAAATCACTGCATAGTCTCACTCATCTATAGCAACTAACCTGAATCTACCCAAGATGCCTTACATACCCAGCAATTACCTCATGGACTAGACAATAGGATGGGTGTGGAGGGAGGGGAGGGGTGGGAAACACAAATCTAGACCCAAAGAGCAAGGGTACCATAAAATTCTACATCCCTAAAGGCAGACCAAATGGCTGAACCTTCAACAGGCCCTTAGAGAGAACACCTGAGCCACAAGACACTGGAGAGGGTATGATGAAGACTGACCTTAATCTTCTACAGCTTCTCCCCCCTCCCCCACTCTCTCTCTCTCTCTCCTCTCTAACTCTTTTATATTAGTTATCTTTTTCTTCCTTTTCTTAGTGGGCACTGACCTGTAACTCCCACTACCAGCATATGACTATTATCCACAATGAGCTTTTGATAAGAGAGACATACATGGATTCCTAAAAGAAAGACAGATTTCTTTCAGAGTACTTGATGATCCACCAAAGGTTAGTGATAAGACCGTACTGCTGAAGACACCTTATGTAGTTGACATGTAAAATGGAATGGCATGGCTGGAAGCTGAAAGAGAGTCAGTCCCCAGACAGTCAGTGCATCTAGTGCCAGAAGGTGCTACATGGGAGACTGGGGGAAAATGACCAATATCTGTCCAAGCAACTCATGGTCTAACCTACTTAGCAGCAAATAAACTGTCGTGATGCTCACAAAAGTGCAATAGTGACACACAGCCATGGTGGGAAACCAACTATTCTTGATTTGGCTAACTGATCCCCTCAGTGGTATGCGACCCATAGCTGGAGCTGGGAAACAAGTCAGAACCATATCCAAACATAAGCCCACTCTCCATTAGCAAGCTACTACCAATCATGGGCTACAAGAGGGCCTACACCCATTAAATTCTCTATAAAAAAGTATCTCATTTGTCCTGGTGGTAACTTACTGTCCATTGGAGAATCTGCTTCTCTTTTTTGGATAGATGTAGATCCTAAGGAGAAAGCCACCCTATCATACCCCAAATGTGCCCCAGATGAAACTAAGAACAATTGGTGAAACAAGTAAGGGTGCAGTTTTCTTGGTGAACCGGGTATCAGCACAAGGGTGAAGGAGATCAACACAGAGAAAAATCAACCTCTACCAAATCAGAGATCCAGAGACCCAGAGGCCCCCAACACCTCATCACTTAAGCAGACAAAAAATGAACCCAATATTGCTCAGGAAATTTTGCAGAAGAGGGGGCAGAAAGAATGTCAGAGCCACATGTTGTGTCATGATATGCAGAGACATTTATCCTACCCATAACTGTGGGTTACCTCCAGAATGCATGACCCATATACCTCAACAAGGAGGGGCTAGGCAGAAAGGGTAGTACATGGATGAGCCTAACAATGGTACCAAGTTGACTGTATTTGCTGAGTACAAAACTAATTAATAAAAGTAAATAAACAAATAAATAGTTCAAAGAAATAAGCAACATTGTAGCATTTCCAATAGCAACAGCAAAATAAAATAAAATAAAATAAAATTCATTGGAATAGCATTAACCAAGGAAGTGAAAGATCTGTACAATGAAAACATAAAAATGCTCACAAAAGAAATTGAGGAAGAGTTGAGAAAATGGAAAGACCTCCCATGCTCCTCGATAGGCAGAATAAACATTGTGAAAATGGCATTCATACCAAAAGTAATATACAGATTTAATGCAATACCAATAAAAATTCCAACATTGTTCTTCATGGAGACAGAAAACATTATCTCAAAATTCATATGGAAAGGCAGAAGGCCTCAGATATCCAAGCATATGCTCAGCAAAAGAAATAACTCTGGAAGTATCACCATAGTTGGTCAAAAACTATACTACAAAGACATAGTAATAAAAAAAAAAATCATGGTACTGGCATAAAGAGAGGATTATAGACCAACAGAACAGAACCGAGGACCTGGAATTTGGGTCAAATAATGACAGCTACTTGATATTTGACAAAGGCCCCAACAATATAGGCTGGTAAAAAGATGGCATCTTCAACAAATGGTGCTGGACAAACTGGATAACCATATGCAGGAAATTGAAACTTGATCCACACATCTTGCCATGTACAACAATCAAGTCCAAATAGATCAAAGATCTCAATACAAGACCAGAATCTTATTTACTACTGGGAGAGAAAATGGGAGGAACTTTCCTTGATATAGGAATGGGGAAAGACATCCTGAACAAAACCCCAGTAGCACAGGATCTTAAACAATCACTCAACCAATGGGATCACATGAAGCTGAATAGTTTCTTTACAGACAAACATACAATAAGCAGAGCCAATAGATTACACACAGAATGGGAGAAAATATTTGCTGAATATCCAACTGAAAGAGGCCTAATCTCTAGAATCTACAAAGAACTCAAAAACCTAAACCATAAAAAGTCAAACAACCCACTTAGAAAATGGGGCAAAGAGCTAGACAGGCAGTTCTCAGAGGAAGAAACATAAATGGCAAACACACACTTAAGAAATTGTTCATCATCCCTAATAACCAAGGAAATGCAAATTAAAACATCTATGATTCCACCTTACCCCAGTAATAATAGAAACATTAAAAAATTAATTGAAAACAAATTCTGGTCAGAATGTTGAGATATAGGAACACTCTTCCACTGTTGGTGTGATTGTAACATGGTACAACCACTTTGGAAAGCAATATGGAGACTCTTAAACAAGTTGACTATTCAGTTACCAACAGACTAAGTTATTTCCTTACTGGGAATGTATCCTAATAGCTCCACACCTCAGTTCAGAGAAATTTGCTCAACCATGTTTATAGCTATTCAATTCATAATTGCAACAAGCTGGAACTAACCCAGTTGTCTATCACTAGACAAACTGTTAAATAAGATGTGTTATATCTACATGATGGAATTCTACACAGCAGTAAGGAGAAATGACATAATGAAATTTGAAGAAAAATGGTCGAACACGTAACAGATCATTCTCAGTGAAACTCACCCAATCAGAAAGATAATTGCCGCATAGTGTCACTCACCTCCCACTCCTATCCTAAATCTACCCGAGATGCCGACACTCCTACAAAGTATCTTGAGGACCAGACAATCGGGTGGGTGGGGATGGAGAATATGGTAAAGGTGCGGATGGGGGTTGCAAAACTGGACCCAAATGGCAATGCTACTATAAAATTCTACATCCTGAAAGGCAGACTAAATGGTGAACCTTCACCAGGCCCTTACAGGGAACACCTGAATCACAAGGCCCTGGAGAGGGTATGATGAAGACTGACCCTAATGTTCTCTTGTTTCTTTCTCTCTCTCTCTCTCTTTCTCCCTCTTCTCTCTATCTCTTTTATATTACTTATATTTTTTCTTCCTTTTCTTCTCGGGTGCTGAACTGTAACTCCTAGTAAAAGCATGTGACTAGTAGCCACAATGAGCTTTTGGTCAGAGAAGCCTATAAGGTTTCCCAAAAGAAGACAGATTTCTATCAGAGTACTTGATGATCCACCAAAGGTTAGTGGTAAGACCCCACTACTGAAGGCACCATATGCTATTGGTACAGAACATAGAGTGACATGGCTGGAAGCTGGAAGAGAGTTAGTCCCAAGACAGTTATCTCATCTAGTTATAGGTGATACATGAGTGACTGGGGGAAAATGACCAATATGTGTCCAAGCAAATCATGGTCTAAGCTACTCAGCAGCAAGCAACCTGATGTGATGCACACACAACTGCAACAGTGGTGCACAGCCATGGTGGGAAACCAACTGTTCTTGTTATAGCTAATTGATCTGCTCAGTGGAACTGAACCCATACCTGGAGCTGGGAAGCAAGTCAAAACCATATCCAAAAATGAGCCTGCTGTCCATTATAAAGCTCCCACCAATGATGGGCCATAAGACGGCCTACAACCTATTAAATTCTCTCTAAAAATAATGGTTATCACATTTATCTTATGCTAAACTTACTCTCTGTCAGAAAATCTGCTTCTCTTTTTCAGATCCACACAGATTCTAAGGAAAGAACCACCCCATCATACATCAAAAGGGCCCCAGCTGAAACTAAGAGTAACTGTGGAAATAAGCAAGAGTTCTGCTTTCTTGGTGAACCTGGTACTAGCACAAGGGTGAAGGAGATAAACTTGGAGACCACTCAACTCCTACCAGCCAGATATCCAGAGAAACAGAGGCTCTCAAGACCTCATCACTGAAGCAGACCTAAGATGAGCCCAACATGGCTCAGGGAAATTTGCGGAAGAGGGGATGGAAAGAATGTTAGAGCCACACGTTGGATCATGATACACAGAGACATTGCCTCCTGTGCATAACTGATGGATAACCCCACAATGCACGACCCATATTTCCCAACAAGGAGGGTCCCTGCAGAGGGGGGAAGGCAGGGAGGAGGCTAGCAATGGTACCAACTTGACTGTATTCATTGAGTAGAAAACTAATTTAAATTAATGAGAAAAAACAAATAGTTCAAATATATAAGAACTGGCTATGTAAATGTATTTAAAGTTAGAGGTATATCTGAGTGGGACTATATGGGAATTTATAGAACAAAATATGAGTAGATTAAATTTTTCAAAGTTTAAAACTGAATTAGGAGATTTGAATCAGTGTTTAAATAATGATCCAGACAATTTGTCCTCTGTTAGATAACCTAGAAGACTAGTTAAAGGGATTTTACATCATTAGAAACCAGAATATAACAAGTGGTGTGTAATAGTTTCAAATGCAACTTTAGTTAAATCTAAGGATGGCACATTAACTAAAAGAAAGCTTCTTGTTCTACTCAACCCTCATTTACTTGGTTTAAAGGACTATGAAAAAGCCAACTACTCTATGTAGTTATAAAAACAACCTTCTGAAACTGAATTTGTGTTCTTTGAATTTTACTCATAAGATCTCTATTTTTTGATGAAATAATTTTTTTATTGTTAATATTTACTGAAATTATAATAACTCAGTAAATGGAGATGTAATGTTCAGAAAAACAGACTTGTTTTTTTTCAGGCAGGATTATTTTAAGAAGTCCTTAAACAGCATCAGTTAGGGTGCTAATAAATCCTGACCTCTATTGAGAAGGATCATGACATTCATTCCCTCACATATATAAAATTCCTTTACAGTCAAGTTTCAATTTCTTAAACCATTGCTATCAGAGCATCCTTACCCCCATCACTGCTCCCTGCTGCACTAGTAATATTTCCTGGCAATATGACTATGCACTGTTTCATGACCAAAGAAAAATTTTTATAATGTTCAATTGATATAGTTACTTAAATTCATTTATTGTATTTATATCCTATAAAAACTAAGGGCACAATACTAACACCAGACAAAATTGCTTACACAAATGTTATAGTCTCCTGTATTCATATTTATTATTTTTTATTACTGTAACAAAATACCTGAGAACCACCACCTCGAGGGAAGAAGCATTTATTTTGGCTTATAGTTCCAAGGGATGTCGTCCAACCTGGAAGTGAAAAGGAAAAGCATTCAGGAAGGAGGCAGCTAATCATACTGCACCTGATTGGGAAGCAGAGAAAGTGAACTAGTTGCTCTGTTCTATAAGATCTGAAGGCTCTCACTCATGACCCAATTCTTCCAATAAGACTCTACTGCCTAAAGGTTCCAGAACCACCTCGTAAATGTTCTAGATCCTCCATAAACAGTTCCACCAACAGAGGACCATGTGTTCAAATACATGAGTTATGGGGGATTTATGTGTCTATGCCATCTAAGAAAACCAACCTTTGCCGTACTTTTCAGAAACACCTCTCCACATTGGGTCCATTGACCTTCAGTCACAGAAGAAAAGAGGTAGGAAGGGTCCTAAGACCCTTACCTGAAGTTTCGGGTGTGTACTGTGCCAGAAAAATCCAATGATAGGGTGGTCTTCTGGTCTAAGGGTGATAGAGTATATAGACAGGGACAAAAGGCTCCAATAATGTAGCTATAGGGAGAATATCACCCATGCTTGAGAATACATTCAACTTTTATGGCTGCTTTGGGGTCTCCAGGCTCCTATAAGTAACACCTCACCTATGCACTTTAAAGAAAGCTAATATGGTCATGGTCATTGGTTCACCAGACTGTACTTTGGTGGAATTGGCTTCTAGTCCATTGCATGCAAGTTCTCTACCTATGTGGAGTTAGTTTATGTGGTGGTTTGATTCAGGTGTTCCCCATAAACTTAAGCATTCTGAATGTTAGGTCCCTAGCTGATGTTAATTTGGGAATTAAAGCCTCCTGGAGGGAGAAGGCTTATGGGGGTTATAACCAGCTTCCTTTTGCCAGTGTTTGGCATACTTTCCTGTTGCTGTTGCCCATCTGATATTGGCCAGGATGTGATCTCCACCCTCTGCTCATGCCATCATTTTCCTCTGCCATCATGGAGCTTCCCCTCAACTCTGTAAGCCAAAATAAACCTTTTTTTCCTCCCACAAACTGCTTTTGGTTAGGTATTCTCTGCCCGCAATGTGAACCTGACTGCAACAGTGTGAAGGTATCTCACCAGAAAAGTGTTCACACTACAGAGGGATATTGCACATTCAACCACAACCTTCCCATAAGGAGAAAGATTAAACATTGATAATTTTAATCATATGTTAACTATAAAAATGAACAAGAGACAATGATGAATTTACCAAAGAAAATCCATTGTAAAAGTTAGCTGTTTGCAGGTGCACTATGAACTTCTAGCTTTTCAAATACTTAATGAAACTTTGAATTTAATTGAAGGTAAAACATGTTTCTTTAAGCCAATGAGTTAAAAGGTATAGACAGTTGGAAGTCAAATTTGCAGACTTATTTTCTCTGAAAGTACTGAAAATGATTCCTCAGAATTAGATCCACGGAAGTAAATGTTTGGCTTTATTTCTACTTAGTTTAAATTAACAATTGTTCTTATGTGACTTGTTTAAATTGACATTCAATCATATATGAGTTGGTTACAATACATATTTTAAATTAACTAATTTATACAGAAAAATAATTTTCATTCAATTTGGAAATATTCCTTTCTATTCTAAAAAAAAAAAAGAGACAGAGGGAGGGAAGAAGGAAGACAGGAAGTAAAGAAAGAAGGAAGGAAAGGAGGGAGGGCAAAAAAAGGAGGGGAAAAGGAGAAGAGAGTAAGGAAGGGAGTATTCTGGTTGGAGGAAGAGAGAGCAAGGGGGATATGAGAAAAGTAGGGAAAGAGGGAAGGAGGGATATTTGAAGAAAGTAAATGAAATATATTTTATCATCAGTTTTGTTTGTCTAGTGTTTGTGTAAGGAAAGATTGCTAAAGTTCCAAAAGGGTAAGCATTAAAGGAATAAGTTAATTTTGCATGCACACTTTAGCCAGTCGAAACCATGAATAGGAATGGTCACATGGTGGTGATTATTTTGAAAGTTAAATATAAACATGTTCTACTACAAGGAGGGGCCAAGGGGAAGGGGTAGGTCACGGATGAGCCTAATGGTACCAAACTGACTGTATTTGCTGAACACAAAACTGACTAATAAAGAAAAAAAAAATCCAAAAAAAAAAAAAAAAAAGAAAAGAAATGTGGAGAGAAGTCAGTTTCCTCAATGTTGTAGCCACTGGTATGTTGCCCATTATATTCTAAATAACCTTCTATCCATAACAATATTTATTCTGCCTATCCACAAACATTGAATATTTATTCATTCAATTTATTTCTTTAGTATTTTAGAATTTTAATTTTATAAATTTTAAAACTCTTTGGTTTAAATGTATGATCAGATAAGTTATTTTTTTATTATATATATTTTTTATTGACAACTTCTATACTTACAGACAATAAACCATGGTAATCCCTCCCCTCTCCTCCCCTTCTGCTCCCCCACTTTCTCCTTCATAGCTCTGCTCTCTGTCATCCCCTCCCTCTGTCCATTAGTCTCTCTTTGAATTTGATGTCATCATCTTTTTCTCTTATTATGAGGGTATTGAATGGGCAACTGTTGTAAGTGATATTGATTTCTAGTTTTCTGTTTCAAATGTTTCACTATTGTCATCTATCAATGATACTGTTTTTTTCTACTTTAATTGTGTATTCTTCTACATTACTGAATTAAATTATTCCAAGGAAAAAAATAAATTTTGCATAAAGTAAAAAAAATAAAAATAAATTTTTTTTCTACTACTCATAATATGGAAACATTTGTTAACTGGATATCCTTTTTTCTGATAGTATTTATATGCCTTCTTTAATGGATTTTTGTTCTTCTTAGGCAATCTCTTCTAAAAGGGCATGTAGTATGGAATTGCCTTTCTTCATTAGAATGAACAAAATCTACACTAAGATCTTTCTCCAGAATCCCAGTTGTTAGAGCACAAATAAATTCTTGCAAATACACAATTTAATTCAAAAATGTAGTTATTGACATGCTGTATAACCTGAGCTGCATGCCACCACTTCCTAGACCATGGCTCTGGAGTAAATGGGCATTATTTCTATGAGCACCTGAGCTCTAAAATCAAGAGCCTTTCATTCCCAAAGGTCCAATTCTCATAACCCCACTCCCCATTTCCATTCAGTTGAAAACTACATCATTCTGTAGACAAAATTTTACTTTCAGATTTATTTTATAGAAAAAAGCCCAACAGCTGCTTTCAGTTTAAATAGTTTATTCTTGTTAAAAGCCATAACAGTCCAGAGACAATTTTTTCTATCAAGGTTTATCTCCACTTGTTAAAGATTAGATAAGAGGCTGCCAGATTTTTCTGTTTCAAAAGAGATAAGAATAAATGTAACCACAAACTCTACTCATTTATCAACATCATATACGGTGTTGTAGAACAAAGTAAAAATTTATCTATTTCTTTCTGCTCAGTAAAGAGATATATTTGATGGAGACAAGAAGGAAACATCACATAGTTAGTTTCAAAAGATAATGACACCTGTTTTGCAAAACATGAGCCAATAATTCATAACTAGTACAATAATAAATGTTTAAAGATAAGATTGATAATTTAGCTTTGAAATTTTCTCAACTCAGGTGTTTTATGGCTTTGGGGAGAACATTGACTGGGCTCAAATGGTTAGTCACCATTATTCCTGAGTGTAGAACTGAAACATAGTGATATTTTTTCTGCCAAAATTTGGAAAATTATTCTTTTAATTGTTTAAAAAAGGTGTAAAGGCCTAAATGAGGTCAGGGGAAGAGATTGAGTAAAGGAAAGGTGGAGGAAGGGCTAATCAAAATCTAAGAGGATATAAATAAGTCATATGGAAACATACTTTTTTGGACAATTGAACAGACAGGAACCACAGATTGTTACTAGAAAATTTTCAGTGCCAGGGATGAGATACCTTCCAGTGAACTGTTGGCCAGGGAGGTCCCTAATACCTCCAAAACATTACAGGCCATTGCCAAGGCCCTTGGTTTCCAACCAGGAATAGATTATAAGACCCTATTGCTGAAGATTCCACACACTTGGGCTGTCCAGTCACTGAGAAATCCTGCTGAAGCTGAACTGAAAACTTCCTCCATGTAGATCAGCTGACAGAAAGCTGGAAAAAAGCTACAGTGCCTGAAGTTCAATAGGAGAGAGAGAAATCACCTGTGGAGATACTCAATAGTGGACACTGCAAGCCTTAAGTTTGGCCAGCCAGGCCAAATGAGCCAACGGGTGCAATACTGGCATGTCTATTATGGGGGAAACCAAACACCCTCTAATTTGACTGGAGGTGCACTCCATGGGAGGGAATACATTCCTGATAGTGAAAGCCTACAACAGGGATACTTATGAGTCCTAGAGGTGTAACGTCTGCTGCTGGCTGTCTGGCTAAATGTATGTACTATGCTCACTAAACTTCCCAGTATGCACTTCTCTTAATGTTCATACCCATATATTAATGCTACTCTCACTTTTGGTTGGAGAACTTTCGTTTTTCAGATGGCAGTGTCCTTGGGATGAATCAGAAGGTACCATAGTGCTGATAAGAACTGACAGAGGAGTACTCAGCACTGAAATGTCTCTATCACACCTTCCGAGGCTCAGGGTCCAATGCAAAAGAGGTGTTAGAAAGAATGTAAGGGCCAAAGGAAGAGTAGGACTCCTTAAGACATGCTCCTCCTAACACAAATGGCCTGGATATCCATGACCTCACAGTGCCTGACACTACCTACTCAAGACCATCATAATAGGAAGAAAGATCATGACATCAAAATAAAGGAGGGACTGATTGAGAGGGGGAGGGGATATGATGGAGAGTGGAGTTTCAAAGGGGAAGGGGGTGAGGGAGGGAATTACCATGGGATATTATTTATAATCATAGAAGTTGTTAATAAAAAATCACCTGGTGTGTTAAATTTGTATGTATTTATGACATACCATATGATATTTCTACACATGCCAAATGTATCTTGTCCAAACAATACCTATCTCCTCATTTGTTATGTTTTAGAGATTTTAGGCATTCAAATTCCCTTTCCCTAGCTTTAAAAACATATGCACAGTATATTATAATTGTTTATAAACTGTGCAATGTAACACCAGAAGTTCTGCCTGCTATCCATCTATAGTTATAACTTATAATTAATTAATTATAATTAATATTTCTTATCCTTCTCTCCCATATTCCACAAAATTGGTAAATGCCATTAAAATCTCAACTTCTATGTATGAATTTTGTTTTTCTTTTGGTTTTTCAAGGTAGGGTTTCACTCTAGCCCAGGCTGACCTGGGATTCACTATGGAGTCTCATGGTGGCCTCAAACTCACGGCGATTCTCCTACCTCTGCCTGCTGAGTGCTGGGATTAAAGGTGTGCACCACCATGCCTGGCTTTGTGTCTCCATTTTGTCTTAACCTAACATTCTAGACTTTTGTTAATGATAAGAGACAAAGGTTAATTTATTTATGTTGACCATAAGGGTAAGGAGTTCTTTTGGGAGAGGCTGGATAATATAGTAGATATGTCTTTCTTCAGGGCTGGTGATGAGGAGGCAGTTTCATGGTAGCTAGAGGTGGCAGAGTGGTGAAATCAATAGTACCAGTGTAGCATGTTGTTATGACTTGCTCCTGAGCAAAGTAGAGGCATCTTTCATACCATCCCTGTATTGAACTGGCTTCAGGGCAGTCGCTGGCAGACACCTGTTATAGAGAAGGTGATGGAGATGGGCTCTGTCAATCCTGTAAGAAGACAGAAGGGAGAATAAAGGAGCTTGTTACTCTTTCAAAATGCCAGATGTAAAAGGAAGATGAGCATTCAGAGGTGAGAGGTAGAGGGCTTGGGGCAAGAGGAGACAGAGGGGCATTTTCAAATCAGGGGAAGATTGGGAACATGAAAGAGTTTAAGTTTAAGAGGGTCTGTTAGTGTGGTGGTGTACTTATCCCTGGATGAGATAGGGTTAGGGCTAAGGAAGGAGGGAGCCTAAGGAACAGCTCTGATTCTGGCTAAGGCAAGTTGGAGGAGATGGGGTCAGGGTAGGTGAAGTTAGTAAGACACAGGCAGAGGCAAAAGACTTGAGTTATTATTAGAATTTAATACTGCATTAGACATTAGACAGGGGAGCCTATTAGTATGAATTATTGTTTATATTGTAGTTATATTTTTATTACTGGGTGATTAAGACCATGTAGGCTGCCAGGATTAACTGTATGTTTTGGAGGTCAATAATGGCTCTGTAGAAGAGACTTTCAGGGACCTGTGAGGAGTTGTATGACTCTCAGCATTGTCATCTGCTAGGATAAGTCAAGGTCATGCTGTCCAAGTGGCCCTCCCTCTTTTGGTAAGCCTGAGGGACTGAATTTCTTCTGATACAACTCTCCTGTTGCAGATACACTGGCTTGGTATTAATTTCTGGGTCTCCACATCCTTTCTGATAGAGAAGACAGGTAACTTACCAGAGGCTAGAAGTTCAAGTGTCCCATCATCTCCTGTGGCCTTCTGACCCGGGAGCAGGAAACAAACTATTGGTTATCCTTATAACTCCAATATTTCCAAATGATTTTGGCTTCTACATATGGTTATTACCACTCAGAGAGACTTTACATATCCAATTAGCCAAACAGATTAGTTAAAAGGATTCAGTAATATGTGGTTAGCAAAGCATATCTGGTTAGAGAATGACACAATAGTTTAAAACTATTATAATTAATATTTAAGTTCAATGGTCAGGTGACAGTGTTAGCTATATCTGGGACATAGAAAGCATACACATTCTATCTCTTAAGTATCTTTAAGTTATAAGTATAGGTAGAACATTTTAGTTTCCTTGAAAACAATGTTCTATCAATAACTTTAAAGCAATTGGTTTAATCTAGAAATCGTATGTTAGGAAAATAAAAGGCAGTATAAAAACTTAGCATCTCTGTTTGAAAACAACTTTGGCTACTCTGTATACCAGTGCAAGTACCAATTGCCTCCCAAACTGGAAGTAAAACAGCAGTTTAAGATTTTTTTTTTTTTTTTAGGGCAGGAAACATGTTTTAACTACCAATATCTCTATAAGCAATGAACTTAAGATACCAGAAATGAGACAAGTAAATGAAACCTTGACTGAGACTGATTATACATAACTCAAGAATAAAATAAAACTTGATCATTGTTGAGTTAAACAACAATATGACAATATGACAGACACAAATGTATTTCTTAAATAAGTACCTTTTTCCCATTGAATAATTTAAAGGTTTAACTAAAGAAATATTTATGACTGCTACATGAAGCTTGGACAAACGATATTAATATTGTAGATAGTGGATTTTTCTAAGACATGGGGAGCTTTTTTAGTTTTTCTAAGAACAAAAATCACAACAGGTCACTTTTTATAAGACTTAGATTATAATCTTAGTGATTATCATCTAGTAACACCAGCATGAACAAGACAAGAACCATCTTAAAATTACAGAGTATAAGCCAGGCATGGTGATGTATGCTTATTTATAACTAAACATCATGGACTTTGTATAAACAAAATTAAAATATTCTGATATCTGGAAAAGTTTGATATTAACAAAAAGTAGAGTTTACTTATTTAAGGCGCATGAGGCTACAGAGAGTAAACTATGAACAAAAGATTGCTGACAGAATTGAAAATAAACAATAAATCTATCTTATGTAGTAAAATTTTTGGCTTAAATATGAAGACAAAAAGTTTTATGATTTTTTAGGTTTATCAGAATTGAGACACATTATATATATATATATATATATATATATATATATATATATATATATGATTTAGTACCTTTGAAGGCTAAATAAGATATATATCCAATCTATAAGTCAGTTTTTGAAAATAATTTAGCTATATTGAACATTCCCAAAGAATAGAGAAACTGGATTAAATTGACCTGACCTGATGAATAAAGGAGACAAGTTTCATGAAGGAGAGAGAATGAGCATGCCAGGGCCACATGGCATTGCAAACAATTTCCAAAACAATTTCCAATGTATGCTCCACTATGTGCATCTGGCTTTGCAAATAAACACCTTTAAATGCTGAGCCAAAAAGAAACATTTTTATTCTCTTCCATATCAATTTTATAGAACTATGTTGAATTCCAAACGTAAACAAAATTTTATTCTCTTCCAAATCAATTTTATAGAACTATGATGAATTCCAAACATACACAAAATTTTATGGTACAATCTATAATGACTCAAACCATAACCAGTACTATAATTCTGCCTATGATACTTTGGAAAACTTGTTCTGTAATGACATAAGTTAAAACTAAAGTATTAAGACTGATTGTTGGAGGAATTGATGGATTACATCTTAAAATCACAACATAACTTTGTGCAGATTTTTTTATTGTTCACCATGAAATAAATAGTCTTTTAAGTGTGTGACAGATAAATATTGTTTAATTTTTCAAATGTGGTCTATTTACCTTATAAAATAGGGGAAAAAAGTGTAAATAGTTTTTCTGTGAGATTTTTTTTTTTTGAGGCAGGGTTTTCGATATAATAACCTTAGGAGAATTAAATATTAATGTGTTAATTTTAACCCAAAGACTTAGTCAAAAGGATGAGAAATAGAGGAACCTAGTTAACTTGGTTGAGTACTCTAAATTTAGTCTTTCATGACCATCATTATGACCAGATTAACATCAATGAGTTAAAATTAAGTTTACAACCTGAATACCATACCAACCTGCTACCAACCAGGGCCATGCTTTGTTAGTCTGATGTAAGCACTAGGCTAACAGTCATTTTATATCTCAAGAAGTCTGTAGTCTGATTAAGTACTTTGTCTTTAACCTTCTCTTTGAACTTACTCATAACTTCATCCACATTCTTTACTCATACCTTCATCTACATTTACCTTACAACCCATGTACAATCTGTAACAATCTTTTCATCAAACATTTAACATCTAACATATAAAGTTTTCTCTCTAGTTTTTCTTCTTTAGTCAGTTCATCTCATAACTATCAACAAAAACTTTTATTGTCCTTACCATAAGGTATTTTTTATATTTTTATTTATCTGAGAGCCACCGACACAGAGAGAAAGAGGCAGATACACAGAGAGAGAATGGGCATGCCAGGGCCTCCAGCCATTGCAAGTGAACTCCAGATGCATGTGCCCCCTTGTGCATCTGGCCAACGTGGGTCCTGGGGAATTGAGCCTTGAACTGGGCTCCGTAGGCTTCATAGGCAAGTGCTTAAACACTAAGCCATCTCTACAGCCCACCATAAGGTTTTTAATATGACCAGTTTTTCAGAAAGCCTTTTGAAATATATTTTTTTTTTAAAGAAAGAGTGGATCAGATTTGGCTTATCCTATTTACCCAGAATAAACATATAAATTTTGGAACTTTCTTATAGCTTTTCTGAAACACATTTTTTTAAAAAATATGAAAGCAGATTTAAACATTGTCAGAAATTTTAGAAAATATTTTTTTTTCAAATTTAGTATCGAGTACTTTTAAATTTAAATATAAATCTTGAGTCTATTGGCTCTTAGTAGTTTCATAGAAGCACAGAAAGATAAACATAAAATAATTACAAATTTCATGTAAGATGTCCCCATCTGTTTATATAGTGACTTGGCATTCACCCATCATCATGCTGGGACCAGCATCCTGAGATTCCCTGTGCCCCCCTGGTTCTGCAAGGCAGGGAAGCTAAGAAAGAGGTTCCCCACTCCCCTAAATTCCAGGGAGAGTTTTGGTCTTCCCTCAGGGCTACAAGGCTGCTTTTTGATCCTGCCATTTTATGACTCTTTAAGAGTAGGAGAATCTTGCTGCTGCTGCTGCTTCTTCTTCTTCTTCTTCTTCTTCTTCTTCTTCTTCTTCTTATTGTTATTATTATTATTATTGTCTATGATCTTAGTTACTTTTAGTATTTCTTCTATGGGACACTCAACAGTAAAAGTTGGCTATGCCATCTATTACAGTGGGCTCAGTGGAAAACATCCACACAATAAAATGGCACTGCTCAGAACAGAAATCATTCTTCAGCCTTAGGGCTGTAAGCCCCATACATGCACACACATTCATTTTAAGTGAACATTTCATATAGATTCTAGACAACTGTTTTCCCTTCACACATTCATTCATTTAGAAGTTATCCATTCCATCTTAAATTTCTATTTTATTTATGACTCCAGAGACTAAAAATCAAACCTTGTTACCAGGCAGGGTGTTAGAAGAGGCTGAGGTAGGAGGAGGAGCTGGAGGAGCTTTTGGGGCATGGTGGCTAGCTAGAAGGATCTGTTGAGAAAAGTAGGTAGAGCAGAGACAAGGCTGTGCAAGCACAGTGAAAAATAGGGTATTTTGAATCATTTGCCTGTACATTGGCAGAAGTTTCTTTTTTGTTTGTTTGTTTGTTTGTTTGTTTTATCAGTGAGAATTTGGAAATCAAACATATCATTCTCAGGCCACTTGGGCCCATTGTGCAGCTTATGGATGTGGCCAAGCAGAGGAAGTTAAGATGTCATCCAATAGTCTTAGAGGCTTTAAGTTCTTAAGCAAACAGGGAAAGAGCAAAACAAGAGTGAGAGAAAAATAAAACAGAGCTTAATCTGTGTTTACACAGGACACCAATATGACCATCTGGCCTGTTAGGGTGAATGGGGCCTGCACCTCCCATGTGGGCAGAGGCCATACAGATCACAACTGTCAGCTTTTTAGCCTTTTAGTGGGTGATGAGGGCAACTGTGCTCCCAATGGTGAAAGTAGCTGGCTGGGGAAGATGAAAGTGGCTGGCAGTGGAAGATGAGATCTCAGGAGGGAGAGGAAAGGGGGTGTCCCAAGATGGAAACTGAACCAAAGGGTACCCCTTAGGGTATGGTAGACCAGAGAGTGAGACCCATCCAAGATGTCAAGAGTGTGTCTTTCTTGAGACTTGGGTTTGGGGCCTAGAGGCTGAGGGGTGTAGCTTGGTGTGCCAACATGGCTTCCATGAGGAGGGATGAAACCTGAGAGCAGGCCAACAATAGAGGGACACTTACTAGGAAGGACAGAGGAGGTGGAGAAGGGAAGGGTAAGGCCATCGTGGGTGTGAGAGCCCATATCAGGCAGAGATGGTCCAAAGCCTTCAGAGGGTCAAATGGCAGCACAGTGGTCTGGTCAGGGGAAAGGAGGTCTGGCCACCCAAGATGGAAACCAGAAGCCTTCCTTTCTGAGTCAGGGCACTAGATCTAAGGTTCAGAAGTGACCACGGAGACCACTCTGAGGCAAAGGTGGAAGCTTTTATTCAGGAAAAACACAAGCTTCCAGGACTTACTCTCAAGAGCAGAGCAGTTGACTTGGGTTAGCAGACAGATAGTAGAGCTCTTCAGTTGGGGGAAGGTGAAGAAAAGGGAAGCAAAGAAAAGGTTTCTTTAGGGGAGATCTAAATTAGCCAGGTTGTGACACCAGAACAGTAACCAGGTGTCCTGAGAGATAAGGGGCAGAAAACCTAAACATGGGGCATTGTTAGGCAAGAAAGGGATTATGGGTGGGTGGTTTCTTGAGGAATTCAGATGACCCACTTCATTATGTCTCTGTTGCCATCCTGCTGTGACTCCATTTTGTCCTGACCTAACACCTTCCACATGGTAGGACCAGGTAGACAGCCCATGTGCCCCCCCCCCCACACACACTTGTACACAGTCATCTCCCCAACTCCTATTTTTAATTCTTTAAGGAACCATAATGCAGTTTGTTTGTTTTTTTAACTAATGTACAATCCCATCAGTGGTGTTTTATTTTTTCCACATTCTCATTAGAACTTGTTAGCTTTTATAATTTGAGTAGTAGTCACTCTAATTGGAGTGAGGTGGTATCTCACTGTTTGTTTAATTTGCATATTGCTGCATATTATCTCAATATGTCTTTGGCTATGAAAGAATTCCAGATGGAGAAATTATACAAAGGGAACAAGGGACCTGAATGCTATGTGAAAGGAATTATAAGATAAATGTAAGCATACCATTTATGAACAAGGCATGATTTATGAAGAATATTTGACATGGAACTTGAAGAAGAGTCAAGATTACACCACAAGGAGAATGAAAACAGGGGAAAGAATTTTATGTATGAAGCATAAATGCAGGCATAGACTCATAAGATGATATTCAATGTTTGGGTGAAGAAATTTAGGAAGACTTGGTTACAGATCATGAATTGTTAGAACGTCTGCTAAGAAAATAATATGGGAAATTAATATTGGGGTCCACTTCATGAAAATTTAAATTGAAGCTTGGCAAAATTATAGGGGTATTTGTATCATAAAAAAAGTTTATGATGGCCAAAATAAATGATACAGAAAAGAAGCAGATAAAAATTGGAAAGGTGTATGTGTGACATATTGAGAATGTATCTAAGTCGTGTGCTAACCTCATTGTATTTTTAACTGGGGTCACTGAAGGAGCACTAAAGATTTTCAGCCTGGGAAACCTGGTGATGAGTTCTTTCATATGAGAATTTAAAGGAAGTAAATAATATAAGACTAAGGATTATGTTAGTTTTCCTTTCTTATTACTACGCTTCCCATCTCAATAACAGAATAGGCTCTGTTTTCCCATTCTTGGAGCAAATGGGATTTCTGGCTGGGTTGTTTCTGTGGTTTGGGTGTAGCTTATATCCACTAAAACTAATGTTGCAATTAATTACTAAAGTATCAATGTTGAGAGGTGGAGCTTTTAAGAACAATTAGAAGAATTTATGTTTTCTCTTAAATCTGGATAAGAACTCAAGGGAATAGATTTGTTCAAAGAAAGTGGATTGTATTCCCAATATCCTGGATCATTGTGTGTACTCAAAATGGAAGCAGTTAATTTAAAAAGATTAAAAATAGGGCTGGAGAAATGGCTTAGCGGTTAAGCACTTGCCTGTGAAGCCTAAGGACCCTGGTTCGAGGCTCAATTCCCCAGGACCCAGGTTAGCCAGATGCAAAAGGGGACACACGCATCTGGAGTTTGTTTACAGAGGCTGGAAGCTCTGAAACACCCATTCTCTCTCTCTCTCTCTCTCTCTCTCTCTCTCTCTCTCTCCACCTTCTTCTCTCTGTTGCTCTCAAATAAATAAATAAATAAACAAACATAAAAAATTTAAAACAAAAAAGATTAAAAGTAGACGTCTGGTCAAGACGGCAACCACCTCACTGCGCTGCACCTCCCCAGGAAAGAAAGGCAAGGCATTAAGGGTTCAATGGGTCTTTTAGGGGAGAGAAATATCTAAGAGATCACCAGTGGGAGGGCACGGGAGGGGAGGGGAATCGCAGATTCCCTCGCTCGTGGGTAGCCCACCAGTTCCCAAATCCCCCCCCCCCCCAAAGCAGCCACCATAGCCATAGTCCCAGCTTCAGGATACTCTGGGACATACTTTAGGAAAGGGGACCCAGGTCAGCATAGTTCCACTTGCCTCACTGCACAGGGGCAATTGCTCTGCTACCCCCGCCCAAGCATGACCTTGGGCAGGCTCCACTGGCCTGCATGAGCTCAGGCTCCATTGGTCCATCTGCCCACCACACGAATGCCACCCATCTCTGTTTGTGCAAGCTTAGCCTGCTCTGCCCATTTGCCCACTTACTGCTATGACTGCTGCCCTTCCACATGCGAGCTCAGGCCCATTCCACCTGCCCACATGAGCTCAGGCACAATCCCCTGCCTGTCTGCCACACAGGCCACCCGGAAGTGTCCTATTGCATGCAAGCTCAGAATGTTTCTGTGTCCCAGTGTCCAGCCATGCGTGAGTTTTGCTACTTCAGTACTTGATGCTTCAGCGTCCCTCTGAGCATGAGTGCAGGCTACTTTGGCACCCCTACCATGCAGGAGCCCAGGCTGCTTTGGCATTCCACCAAGTGAGAGTTCAGACTGCTTCTGCATCTGGTCTCAGGCTGCATCAGCTTCCCACTGTGCATGAGCTCAGGCTAATCCACCAACCCACGTGTTAGCTCAGTAACACTCTGCCCATCTTCTTGCCTGCTGGCTAGCTCAAGCCAGCTTCCCCAAAAGGCACCACTTCCCCTGCACATCAAGACCATGGTCCTATTCTCCCTGCCCATACACTGATTGGCAGACCATAGCACAAAAGAAATAACATGAAAAATCAAATGCAAGTAAATTCAGTAAGATCACCCAGTCCTAAAAGGAACATCTCTAATCAAAACGTACAAGAGGCATTAGGATCAGAAAACCAAAATGAGGCTATGAGCAATGCAACCCTGACCAAGCTACTGGTAGAACTTGCAGAAAAGCAACAAAGGACCTATAATCATGTGGATGCTGCCATCATTAGACTAGACCCAATAGATAAGAAAATGGAAGGAGTTCAAAGACAGTTAAGAGATATGAAGGAGAGTGAAAAACAGGAGGACCTCAGAAATCAGCTGGTAATGCTAAATGAAGACATAAATAAATGCAAGGGTGAATTCCAAGAATCATCAAGAAAATAAGAAAATGATGTGAAAAGGAAGCTTGACAGAGGTATGGAAACTATACATAGAAAAGTAGTAAAAATGCAAACCTAATTGAACAAGTCCAAAACTCTCTAGCTCTCAAGAATAGAATCAGCCATGTGGAGCATAGAAACTCTGATCTGGAAGACAAGACAGAAGAAACACTTCGAGAGTTCAAAAGTTTCAATAAGTTCCAAAATTTCTGTGAACAGAACAAGAAGGAATTTTACCCTTACACGTCCTAATATCCATATCATGGGAATACCAGAAGGAGAATAAATTCAGACCAAAGGCATGGGGAAATTATTTAACAAAATAATCAAAGAGCACTTTTCTACTCTTTCAAAAGAAAAGCCCATCAAGACACAAGAAGCAAACAGAACTCCAAACAGATTAGACCAAAGGAGAAACTCTCCAAGACATATTGTCATTAAGACTCTGAACCTTGACACCAAAGAGAAAATCCTAAAAGCAGCTGTGGAAAAACAGCACATCACTTTTAAAGGTAACCCCAAGAGAATTATTTCAGACTTCTCAATGGAAACCCTGAGAGCCAGAGGGCCTTGAAAGAAAAACTGAAAAGTCTAAGAACCTATGACTTATAACCCAAACAATTTTACCCAGCAAAAGTATCCTTTATAATAGATGGTGAAAGTAAAACTTTCCATAACAAAACTCAGCTTTCCAATTATATGGACACAAAACCAAACCTACAGAGAGTATTTCAGGAAGTTCTCCACATAGAAGAATCAAATAATAAACCACAAATGGCTACAAGAAACAGATCACAATAACCAAAGTTAGAGAAGGCACAAAAACTTTGAAGTCCATGAAAACACCAAAGCACATATACCAACACAATATGGCAGGGATCAAATCAAATCTCATAGTTATTATCCTAAATATTAATGGCCTCAATTCACCCATCAAGAGACACAAGCTAACAGGGAGGATCAGAAAATTAGACCCCTCAATCTGTTGTCTTCAAGAAACCCATCTCACCACTAAAGACAGACACCTCCTCAGGGTGAAAGGGTGGAAAACACTATTCCAAGCAAATGGGAATAAGAAATAAGCAGGTGTAGTTATACTAATATTGGATAAAATAGACTTAAAACCTAAAATAACCTAAAAAGACAAAGAAGTCCACTTCCTACTTATCAAGGGAATGATCAACCAAGAGGATATCACAATCATAACTCTATATGCACCAAACACAGGGGCATCACAGTTCATAAAACAAAACCTACTTGATAATAAAACAGAAATAACCAGCAACACCATCATAGTTGGGGACTTGAATACACCATTATCAGTAATAGACAGATCATCCAAACAGAAACTCAACAGGGAAGGAAGAGAGCTCAACAAAACCAGATTACTTAGACTTAATGGACATCTGCATGACATTCCATTCAAAATCCACAGACTACACATTATTTTCAGCAGCCCATGGACCATTGTCTAAAATAGATCATATAGTAGGTCACAAAGCCTGCCTCCATATATTTAGGAAGATTGACATAATTCAATGCATAATATCAGATCACAATGCTATTTGCTAGAAATCAACAACAAAAGACCCACCAAGAATCCCATTGCCTCCGGGAAACTGAACAGCACACATTTAAACAATAAATGGATAGTGGACAAATTAAAAAATGAAATTATGAAATTTCTAGAAATGAATGATGATGAGAATGCATCATACCAAAACTTATGGGACACAATGAAGGCGGTCCTCAGGGGGAAATTCATAGAACTCAATTCCTTCATAACAAAGACAGAGAGATCCCAAATCAAAAACCTAACCATCCACCTAAAGACACTGGAAAAGCAAGAAGAATCCAACCCAAAAAGGTCCAGAAGGAAAGAACTAATTAAGATCAGAGCAGAAATTAATGAATTGGAAACTAAGAAATTAAGGCAATTGACAAAACAAAGATCTGACTCTTTGAAAAAATAAACAAGATTGACAAACCCCTGGCCAATTTGATCAAGCAAAATGAGACGCTTCAAATTAACAAAATTCAAAATAAAAAAGGAGAGCTCACAACAGATATAAGTAAAATTGGGAGAATAATCAGGACTTATTTCAAAAACCTCTACTCCACAAAACTGGATAATATGGAGGAAATGGATAAATTCATGGACACATACCATCTATCAAAGCTAAACTCCGAGCAGATTAATTTCCTAAACAAACTATCACACTCATCAAGATTGAAAAAGGAATAGAAAAAAAAAAAAAAAAAAAAAAAAAAAAAAAAACTACCCCAAAAGAAGAGTCCAGATGGCTTCTCAGCAGAATTCTGTCAAACCTTCATGGAAAAACTGAAACCAATCTTTCTCAAAATGTGCCCCATAATGGGAGAACAGGGAAAGCTCCCCAACTCCTTCTATGAAGCTAATATCACCCTAATACCAAAACCAGTCAGAGATGCCATAAGAAAACAAAACTACTGGCCTTTTTCCCTGATGAACTTAGATGAAACGATCCTGAACAAAATCCTTGCAAACCGAATCCAACAACACATCAAAACCATTATCCACCTTGATCAAGTGGGATTCATCCTAGGAATGCAGGGGAGGTTCAACATGTGGAAATCTGTCATTGTAACACACCACATAAACCAGGTTAAACACAAAAACCACATAATCATTTCGATAGATACAGAAAAGGCCTTTGACAAGATACAACATCACTTCATGATCAAAATATTGGAGACAACTGGCATGGTTGGTTCATATCTCAACATAATAAAGGCAATATACAAAGCTCCTAAGGCCCAAATAATACTTAATAGAGGGAGACTGGAGGTATTCCCTTTGAGATCTGGAACAAGACAGGAGTGTCCACTCTCAGCTCTGCTCTTCAATATAGTACTGGAAGTCCTAACTCAAGCTATAAGACAGGAGAAGGAAATAAAAGGGATACAATTTGGGAAGGAAGAAGTTAAGTTAGCTTTATTCACTGATGACATGATTGTATTTGTAAGAAACCCAAGAGACTCCATCCCAAAACTCTTGAAGGTGATTAACTCCTAGAGGAAAGTAGCAGGATACAAAATCAATGCACAAAATCAGTAGCCTTTCTATATGCAAATGACAAAGATACAGAGAAAGAAATAAGGGACATGTCCCATTTTCAATAGCAACAAAAAAATTAAAATACATTGGAATAATGTTAACCAAGGAATTGAAAGATCTATACAATGAAAACATAAAATACTCAAAAAAGAAATTGAGGAGGACTTGAGAAAATGGAATGACCTCCCATGCTCCTCAATAGGGAGATTTAATATTGTGAAGATGGTAATCCTACTAAAATCAATATACAGATTTAATGCCATTCCAATTAAAATCCCTACAGTGTTCTTGACAGAGATAGAAAAATTGATCTCAAAGTTCATATGGAAAGACAGAAGGCCTTGGGTATCCAAGCATATCCTCAGCAAAAGAAATACCTCTGGAGGCATCATCATACCTGATCTAAACCTATATTACAAAGCCTTAGTAATAAAAATAGCATGGTACTCTCATAAACACAGGAGTATAGAGCAATAATGAACACAGTGGAGGACCCAGACTTTGGGTCAAGCAACTACAGCTGCTTGATATTTGACAAAGGCCCGAACAATATAGGCTGGAAAAAGACAACATCTTCAACAAATGGTGCTGTACAAACTGGATAATCATATGCAGGATATTGAAACTTGATCCACACTTGTCACCATGCACAACACTCAAGTCCAAATGGATCAAAGAGCTCAATATAAGTCCAGAAACCTGGCTACTACTGGAAGAAAGAAAAGGAGGAACTTTCCATGATATAGGAATGGGAAAAGATTACCTGAACAAACCCCAGTAGTACAGTATCTTCAAACAGTCACTCAACCAATGGGATCACATGAATCTGAAGAGTTTCTTCACAGAAAAGCATACAATAAGCAAAGCCAATGGATTGCCCACAGAATGGGAAAACATATTTGCTGATTATCCAACTGACAGAGGCCTAATCTCTAGAATCTACAAAGAACTCAAAAACCTAAACAATAAAAAGTCAAACAACCCACTCACAAAATGGGGCAAAGAGTTGGACAGGCAGTTCACAGAGGAAGAGCTGGTATGTTTCCCCCCTAGCGTTTATGACTTCCCTTGTCATAGTGAAAACTCCCATGGAGCAGACCCCCAGTACAAATAGAGATTGGTTGGTTTCCCCCATAACAAACATGCCACTATTGAACCTGTTAGCTCATTTGTCTTAGTTGGCCAAATTTAAGATTTGCAGTGTCCACTGTTGTTTATCTTCACTGGTGACTATTCTCTCTCCCATGGAGCTGCACGCAGCATAATTTCTTCAACTTTTTGTTTGTTTGTCTACATGGAGGAGGTTTGTAGCCCAGCTTCACCATGGTTTCTCAGTGACCTTTCAGCCCAAGCATGTGGAGTCTTCAGCAATAGTGTCTTAATATTTATTCCTGGTGGCAAACCAAGAGCCTGGGCAATAGCCTGTAATATTTTGGGGGAACACAAGCAGCCTACCTGGCCAACAACACACTGGAAGGTATCCCATCTCTGGCACTGAAATTTTTGTACAAACAATTTATGGCTTCTGTGTGTGCCATTGTCCAAAAATGTAGGCTTACATATGACTTATTCATACTCTCTTAGATTTTGATTAACCCTCCACCTACTTTCCTTTACCCAATCTTTTTCCTAGACCTCACTTAAGCCCTTTCACCCCCAGTTATCTGTTCTTCTACTTACATATATACAATACCCCTTAAGGCCCCACCTCTCCTCATTCCCTTATATTTCCTTTCTAGCTTACTGTCCTCTGCTACAAGTTTTATTCCAACTCACATACAAGTCCAAACATTTGTAGTTAGGATCCACATATGAGAGAGAACATGCAGCACTTGGCTTTCTGGGCCTAGGTTACCTCACTAAATATAATCCTTTCCAGTTCCATCCATTTCCCTGCAAATTTCATAGTTTCATTTTTCTTTACCACTAAATAGAACTCCGTTGTATAATTGTACCACATCTTAATTATCCACTCTTCAGTAGAGGGATACCTTATTCTGGCTCCACTTCCTAGCTATTGTGAAAAGAGTGGCAACAAACATGGTTGTGCAAGTATCTCTAAGGCAGTGCGACAAGTCCTTAGGACATATGCCTAGGAGTGGTATACCTTGGTCACATAGTAAATAAAATTTTAGCTCTCTCAGGAATCTCCTCATTGATTTCCACAATGACTATACCAGATTAAATTCCCAACAATAGTGTAGAGGGGTTCCTCTTTTTCCACATTCTCACCAGCATTTGTCATTTATTTTCTTGGTAATAGCCATTCTTACAGGAATGAGAAGGAATCACAATGTAGTTTTAATTTGCATTTCCCTGATGTGTTAGGATATAGAACATTTTTTAGATGTTTATATGCTGTCTGTATTTCTTTTGAGAGCTCTCTATTTACTTCCATAGCCCATTTTTAATTGGGTTAATTTCTTTTTATTTGTTTTTTTGAGTTCGTTGTATATCCTGGATATTAATCCTCTGTGAGATGCATAGTTATAAAATATATTCTCCAATTTTGTAGGTTGCCTCTTTGCTCTACTCACATTGTACTGTACAAAAGCTTTGTAATTTCATGAGGTCCCAGTTGTTGGTTAGTGGTTTTATTTCCTGAGCAACTGGGGTTACATTTAGAAAAGCGTTGTCTATGCCAGCATGTTGAAGGGTTTCCCCAACTTTTTCCTCTAGTACTTTTCGAGTCTGGTTCTCCTCATGAGGTCTTTGATCTATTTGGACTTAATTCTTGTGAATGGAGAGAGATAAGATTTTACCCTATTTTCATCCAGCACAAATGACCCCCAGTGAGACTGTTTTAGATGAAATGTCTGACAAAGATTTCATACAAATGATTATATCTATACTCAAAGAAATGAAAGGAATCTTTCTCTATGCTGGTCTCCTTCCCCCTTGTGCTGGCATCCGGTTCATCAGGAAAACAGCCCCCTTGCTTGTTTCTCCAATTTTTCTTAGTTTCGGCAGGGGCCCTTTTGAGGTATGATGGGATGGCTCTCTCCTTAGGATCTACATCTATCTGAAAAAGAGAAGCAGATTCTCCAACGGAGAGTAAGTTAGCATCAGGACAAATGAGATAACCCTTCTTTTTTTAATAGAGAATTTAATAGGTGTAGGCCCTCTTGTAGCCCACAATTGACAGTAACTTGATATTGGAGAGTAGGTTTATGTTTGGATATGGTTCAGAGCCACAGCCTCAGAGCCCCCCAACACCTCATCACTGAAGCAGACCCAACATGGCTCAGGGAAATTTTGCGGAAGAGGGGGCGGAAAGAATGTCAGAGCCACATGTTGGGTCATGATATGCAGAGACATGTAGCTTACCCATAACTGTGGGCTAACTCCACAATGCATGACCTGTACACCTCAACAAGGAGGGGCCAAGAGGAGGGGGTAGGTCATGGATGAGCCTAATAATGGTACCAAACTGTCTGTAAAAAAAAAATAAAATAAAAAATAAAAATGAAAAAAAATAAAAAATAAAAAAAATGAAAGGAATCAAAGATGACAATAATAGGAGGAAAAGATGATGACTTCAAAATAAAAGAAGGACTGATTGAGATGGGGAGGAGATATGATTGAGAATGACTTGTGAAGGGGAACATGGGGGGGGGAATTACCATGGTTATTGTCTAGGATTATTGAAGTTGTCAATAAAAATAAATAAATAAAATAAAACTGTATGGTGTTGGACCCAAGAAAGTTCAGCAGCTATATTTTGATGTTCAAGAAATTGCAAGTCTATCCATGATCACCTAGTTCCAGCTATTGTCCCAACCTTCATGAAGACAATTTCTCCAGCTCACTAGGTGCTCTATAGGTTTCTCACCTTAGCAACTTAATCTAAAGTCTAGGCTATACAGCAAAGAGAAATTCAATATCATTATGATATTGAATATACCTGACTTCAAATCAGAAATATCTGGAAACTATCAGATGTATTCAATTGTATATTTTTTCTTAGAGGATGGCAACAAATTAAAAATCACATGACAGCTGATTAAGAACAGAGGTAATGTTGCATGTTCCTAAGTAAAATCCTAGCAAAACTGACTTGGGATATGTTATGCATACATTCAACCTTCTGCCTATTTTGTCAATGAATTTGACTATTGTCTATACATTGTTTATTCTGTGTCAAATGTGACAGTAGCAGTAAAAAATAGATCCTTATCTTCATGGAGTTTATATTTTGTTGAGAAAAGGGGCACAATTGCTGAGTAAAGTACATATTTAATGTACTGAATGGTCACATGAGACATGAGGAAATGAATAAAGCAAATAAAAAGGAATAGATACAGAAAAATCTTAGGAATGTTATATGTAACAGTATAGACAAGAAAACATCTCATTGAGAGCTTTTCCATTATGCCAGTGATGTGAATTTATAAGTCAAGACACAGATCACTGAAGGGCAAGCTCTGTCTAGATGCAACATCAACAAAAGTCACTTGGATAGACATGGGGAAAAAAAGAAAAAAAAAAAAAAAACAGGTTCAGCTGGATGAGGTGAAGAGAAAGAGACAGAAGTCTCTGCTAGGCTGTGCAAGGAAGAAAAAGAAGAGGTTTACAGAATCAGGTTTGAAATGACAAAAGGGCATAGGAGTTGTCCTAGACTACAGTTTTCAACTACAGAGAGATGCATAGGATTTGTCTTCAAACAACTATATTCCAAATGAGATTGTGTCCAAAGTATTGCTTTTTCAAAGTAGCTTCTATTTCTTTATTTTTTATTTATTTATTTATTTTTTTAGTAGTTTCTATTTCTTATCATCATGTGTATTTCCATACCATAACATTCACTGTTGAAATCCAGATGGTTACATCCCACATATATTGTTTATTACATTATGGAATAATTGCATATAGAAAGCTTAAACACCATATTAATTAATAATCCTGTCATTAGAATTCTCTCACTTAAGTTTAATCTTATTTTCTATGAAGTCTTTAGTTTCATCTTGTAGGACTCAACATATCATTGGGAAAGAACTTTTTAATAGTGTAACTGTACACACACCAGTACAGTTGCTCATAAGAGGAAAGTGACTTCCAAAAACAGGCTGTGACTGAAATGAATTTCTGATGTCTCCCACTGGAAACATTCTATTTCTAACTTCATACAAAAGAAGGTTTGAAACAAAAACAGCTTGAATATTAGCAAAATCTAATAAGAAAGACACTAGGTGCCAATGCTGGCTTTCCTTAACTAAAATGTAAAGAAACAATATATCAATATTTTGGGGTCACACAAGGCTCTAGTTCCTTATGAAGGAGTCAGGGGCTTTTCCCTAAGTCATCTTCTATTTAACAAAACAATATACATGATTTAGGCCTAAGATCATAGTCAACTCTTGACATGTCTGTTGACTTCTCTGAATCATTCGTTAGCTGTAGGAGCCCTCTATCCTGCTATATCACCTTTCTCATATCAACTCTAAGATTTAAAATAAACTAGTTGTAGATAAGGCTTGAAAAAGAGATAATATGATCCATAGGGTCAAAAATACTCTGTCTTAAAACTGTTGGTCCAGTTAGATTACAGCCACTGACATTCCGTTTCAACATTAAGTAATTCCTACTCTGTCAAATCTATCCCCAAGGCTAAGTAGCCTGTGATACTTATCCCTCATTTCTTGAGCACTAGTTACAAGCTAAGAGGATAGAGTGGAAAAAATAACCAGAAAATTCAAACAAGGACCTTTCCAAAATTTTATAATCTAGTGGAAAGTCTGTTCTTTCTCTGTTCTATAATGTTTCATAAGGAAATCAGGTAAAGCATACCTAGATCATAGTGGAAACACAGGAATAATTTTACAATTTTGTGAAAATAAAAACAAATGTATGGCTAACTGGATGCTTCAGCACAGAAAAGAAAAATAATCTTTCCCCTAAGGAAATCTAGAAAAGCTTGACAGAGGTGATGATGATTTAATTATATGTAATACTTTAATTAGATGTATATTACTAAGGTCATCGTGTATAAAAGGGGGAGTAGATTGATATTTAAGAAAACATGCAATGTTGTGAAAGTATTTCAAGTTTGGGGAATAAAAACAACATTGGAGAGTAGAGGGAAAATATGCTAAGGATTTAAGATGAATACTTCACAGAACTGGAAGCTGTCATATGTTTGTAAATAAAATGAATAAATTTCATATTTAAAAAGATAAACTGTGGAGCTATCTGAAGCAAATACTGTCCCTTACAAATAATGGACATTATTTTAATGCAAACAATAAAGGCCATATGCACAAGATTATTCACATACCATCTCCATCATTCATTGCCTCTAGTTTGTATGTATTTACTATCAGTTTTTCCCCCTTTTTGTAAAATGAACATATTATTAGAATTTGCAGGACAGCTATTTGAAGCTCCCACAGTACTGAGTAGATGGTAGGTGTTCAATAAATTTTTACCACTAATTAGTTTTACTCATAAGGTTGCTATGGTGATAAAAATAGTTTATACATTAAAAATTCCTAATATAAATTTTGACATAAACTAAGTAAAATATGTAATTTCCTTCCTTTTTATTTTTGACCACATTAAGGGAATAAATGGATATTTGAATTCTATGAGAAAATACTTAAAAAATACTCATTTTTAAAAGTTCCATAAGGAAATCTTGGAGCCTAACTAAGTGAGTTTGATTTTTTTTAAAGTGAAAGAAATGAAGTATTTGATAACAATTTACCAAAATAATGTTTTTAAATAACATGACAAACATACATTATTAACATGTGGAATGGCTTCAGATTTTATTAATAGAAATGGTCTATGTGTGTAATCATAGAAAGTTATTCTTGATGTCGTGTTGGGAGTATAAAACAAATTACAACACAATATCTGTAGTTTGATAACATTGTAGAAAATAAACCATATGTTATTACATAGATACAATGCCATGTAAATGATTTATGCCAAACTGTTACATCCTTCCAGTGATGATGTGTTACTTTAAATTATGCCTTACACTGTTCTGTAAACTTTGCATTTTTCAGTTATAAACATGTATAACATTATTGCTGTAATTGCAAATGTTCATATGCAGGTGCATACATTTCTCAGCAGCATATTTTTTCATATTGTTAATACAAACAACAAAGTATTAAAGAATAACTTCAGATCTTTGCAGAAGGCCCTGGCAAACAAAACAGCAAGGGCAAGAGGTGACTGTGCCTTAAGTCCAGGGCAGGCAACAGAAGAGGCATGCCAGCGGAGCTGTGTCTCCATGCACTTACACTGCTTTATTATTTTTTTTTTTTGTAATAATGTAAATACCTTTATTTATTTATTTATTTTTTCTTTATTAGTTAGTTTTGTATTCAGCAAATGCAGTCAGTTTGGTACCATTATTAGGCTCATCCATGACCTACCCCCTCCCCTTCCCTTGGCCCCTCCTTGTTGAGGTATGTGGGTCATGCATTGTGGAGTTAGGCCACAGTTATGGGTAAGCTAAATGTCTCTGCATATCATGACCCAACATGTGGCTCTGACATTCTTTCCGCCCCCTCTTCTGCAAAATTTCCCTGAGCCATGTTGGGTTCATTTTTGGTCTGCTTCAGTGATGAGGTGTTGGGGGCCTCTGAGGTTCTGGCTCTCTGATTTGGTAGGAGTTGGTTTTTCTCTGTGCTGATCTCCTTCCCCCTTGTGCTGGCATCCGGTTCATCAGGAAAACAGCCCCCTTGCTTGTTTCTCCAATTTTTCTTAGTTTCAGCTGGGGCCATCTTGAGGTATGATGGGGTGGCTCTCTCCTTAGGATCTACATCTATCTGAAAAAGAGAAGCAGATTCTCCAACGGAGAGTAAGTTAGCACCAGGACAAATGAGATAACCCTTACTTTTTTTATATGGAGAGAATTTAATATGTGTAGGCCCTCTTGTAGCCCACAATTGATGGTAGCTTGATATTGGAGAGTGGGCTTATGTTTGGATATGGTTCTGACTTGTTTCCCAGCTCCAGCTATGGGTCCCATACCACTGAGGGGATCAGTTAGCCAAATTGAGAGCAGTTGGTTCCGCACCATGGCTGTGTGCCACCACTGCACTTGTGTGGGCATCACAACAAGTTATTTGCTGCTAAGTAGGTTAGACCATGCATTTCTTGGACAGATATTGGTCATTTTCCCCCAGTCGCCCATGTAGCACCTTCTGTCACTAGACGCGCTGACTGTCTGGGGACTGATTCTCTTCCAACTTCCAGCCATGCCATTCTAATTTGAATGTCAATCACATAAGGTGCCTTCAGCAGTAGGGTCTTACCACTAGCCTTTGGTGGGTCATCAAGTACTCTGACAGAAATCTGTCTGTCTTTTAGGAAACCTTGTAGGTCTCTCTGATCAAAAGCTCATTGTGGATGATAGCCCCATGCTGGTTCTGGGAGTTACAGGTCAGTGCCCACTAAGAAAATGAGGAAAAAGATAACTAATATACAAGAGTTAGAGATAAGAGAGAGAGAGAGAAAGGGAGAGGGGAAGTCAGGGAGGGAAGATGTAGAAGATTAAGGTTAGTCTTGATCTTACCCTCTCCAGTGTCTTGTGGTTCAGGTGTTCCCTCTAAGGGCCTGGTGAAGGATCAGCCATTTGGTCTGTCTTTTAGTAAGTTGAAAATTATGATACCATTGCCGTTTGGGTCTAGATTTGTGTTTCCCACCCCTTCGATGCCCTCCCCTCCCTCCCCTTCCATCCTAGTGTCTAGTCTAGGAGATGCTTGCTGGGTATGTAAGGTATCTTGGGTAGATTCAGGTTAGGTGCTGTAGATGAGTGAGACTATGTGGCGATTTTTTCTCTGTGATTGGGTAAGTTCACTGAGAGTGATCTGTTCCAGGTTCAACCATTTTTCCTCAAATTTCATTGTGTCATTTTTTCTTACTGCTGTATAGAATTCCATGGTGTAGGTATACCACATCTTATTTATCCATTCTTCTAGTGATGGACATCTGGGTTGATTCCAGCTCTTAGCTATTACAAATTGAGCTGCTATAAACATGGTTGAGCAAATCTCTCTAGCCTGTGGATTGAAGGTTTTAGGGTAAATCCGGCCAAGATGGCGACTGCGTACTTGCACTGCAAATCCCGGGGAAAGTAAGGCAAGATATTAAGGGTACATAGTGGCTTTTAGGGGAGAGAAATCTGGGAGGGCACAGAGGCGGGGGAACAGGGAATCACGGATCCCCTCACGGGCAGGTAGCCACCCCTCACCCTAAAAAACTGCCGTGTTCACAGCACCGCCACTGCTGCTGCTGCTACATCGGCACCAGCACTCCTTCCACCGCGTGCCGATTGTTCCCTGCATGTGGAAGCTTAGACTGCTCCGCACTTTCTTCCATTTGCCCACTTACTGAGTGAGCCCAGTCCCACAGCAGCTGCCACACAAGCTCAGACTGTGTCTCTTGCTTGCACCAGCTCAGGTGCCATCCCCTACCTGTCTGCTGCGCCGGCCATCCGCCACTGTCCTGTGGCAGGGGACCGCAGACTGCTTCCGGGTCCCAGTGTACCCAGCCAGAGTTCGGGGTGCGTCAGTGCTAGGTGCCTCAGTGCCACTCCTAGCTCAAACGCAGGCACCTTTGGCACATTACCACTTGAGAACTCAGGCAACTTTGGTACCCCTGCCAGGCAGTAGATAGGCGGTTTGGCAAGTGAGAGCCAAAGCCCAGGCTGCTTGGCAACTGCCCCAGGCTGCATAAGTTCCCTTTTTTCTTGAGCCCAGGCTGATACGCCCACCTACGTGCCCATACACTGTCATGGGCAGAACACAGCGCGAAAGAAATAACATGAAAAATCAAATGCAAGAAAATCCAGTTAGATCAACCAGTCCCACAATGAATACATCTAACCAAAACATAGAAGAACCAATAGGACCAGAACACCAAATTGAAGCTATGAGCAATGTAATAATGTAAATACCATTTAAAAAAATTATTTATGAGCAACAGAGAGAGAAAGAGGCAGATAGAGATAGAAAGGGTGTATGAAGGCCTCTAGCCACTGCAAACTCCAGACACATGTGCTCCCTTGTGAATCTGGCTAAAGTGGGTCCTGGGGAATCGAGCCTCAAACCTGGGTCCTTAGGCTTCACAGGCAAGCCCTTAAACACTAAGCCATCTCTCCACCCCACACTTACACTTCTTGATGGCCATTACTGCTGCTGATGTGGACACCAGAGGAACGCAGGAAGGCTTAAAATTAAGTAAATGAAGGTAAACCTCTCCCTTTATTCCACACAGAATTAGAAGCAAAGATGCTAGTTGGGTATGTAAGGCATCTTGGGTAGATTCAGGTTAGGTGCTGTAGATGAGTGAGACTATGTGGTGATTTTTTTCTGTGATTGGGTAAGTTCACTGAGAATGATCTGTTCCAGGTTCAACCATTTTTCCTCAAATTTCATTGTGTCATTTTTTCTTACTGCTGTATAGATTTCCATTGTGTAGATATACCACACCTTAGTTATCCATTATTCTAGTAATGGACATGTGGGTTGATTCCAGCATTTAGCTATTACGAATTGAGTCGCTACAAACATGGTTGAGCAAATCTGTCTGGCCTGTGGTTTGAAGGTTTTGGGGTAGATGCCCAGTAAGTGAATAACTGGGTCTATTGGTATCTCTATATTCAGCTTTTTCAGGAGTCTCCATATTGCTTTCCAAAGTGGTTGTACCATCTTACATTCCCACCAACAGTGGATGAGTGTTCCAACTTCTCCACATCTTCACTAGCATTTATTTTCATTTGATTTTTTGATGTTTGCTATCCTTACTTGGGTAAGGTGGAATCTCATAGTTGTTTTAATTTGCATTTCCCTGATGATTAGGGATGATGAACATTTTCCTAAGTGCATGTTTCCCATTTGTATTTCTTCCTGTGTGAACTGCCTGTTCAGCTCTTTGCCCAATTTTGTGAGTGGGTGTTTCACTTTTTAATGTTTAGATTTTTGAGTTCTTTGTAGATTCTAGAGATTAGGCTTCTGTCAGATAGATAACCAGCAAATATTTTCTCCCATTCTGCGGGTAATCTATTGGCTTTTCTTTTTTTTTTTCTTTTTTCTTTTATTATTTTCTTTTTTTCTTTATTAGTTAGTTTTGTATTCAGCAAATACAGTCATTTTGGTACCATTATTAGGATCATGTGTGACCTACCCCCTTCCCTTGGCCCCTCCTTGTTGAGGTATATGGGTCATGCATTGCGGAGTTAGTCCACAGTTATGGGTAAGCTAAATATCTCTGCATATCATGACCCAACATGTGGCTCTGACATTCTTTCTGCCCCCTTTTCCGCAAAATTTCCCTGAGCCATGTTGGGTTCATTTTTGGTCTGCTTCAGTGATGAGGTGTTGGGGGCCTCTGAGGCTCTGGCTCTCTGATTTGGTAGGAGTTGATTTTTCTCTGTGCTGAACTCCTCCCCGCTTGTGCTGGTATCCAGTTCATCAGGAAAACAGCCCCTCCAGTTTTTCTTAGTTTCAGCTGGGGCCCTTTTGAGGTATGATGGGGTGGCTCTCTCCTTAGGATCTAATCTATCTGAGAAAGAGAAGCAGATTCTCCAACGGAGAGTAAGTTAGCACCAGGACAAATGAGATAACCCTTACTTTTTTTTTTATAGAGAATTTAATATGTGTAGGCCCTCTTGTAGCCCACAATTGATGGTAGCTTGATATTGGAGAGTGGGCTTATGTGATTCTTTGTTTGTTTGGTTTTTTTCTTCGAAGTAGGGGCTCACTCTAGCCCAGGCTGACCTGGAATTCACTATGTAGTCTCAGGCTAGCCTCTAACTCACGGCAATCCTCCTACATCTGCCTCCTGAGTGCTGGGATTAAAGATGTAAGCCAGGTCTCTGTGACTCTTTTTTCTGTAGTTTTAAATACATAGGAAATTTAACTTCTTTGGCTTCTATGTCAAAGCAAGTTTTTTCTTTATGATCTTAGGAAAGTATATTTTAAATGATATAATTTAAATATTGTTATAAGAATCATAAGAAGTTTTTCTGGAGATCAATTTATCTGGAAAGCCTCAACAGTCATAACAGTTACTGTTTGAAGTTCTCTTATTTGCAACTCTTCCCTGGTCCTTCTTGGGAAAGGATTTGAAGTTTCTCCTCCCTGATGCAGTCTTGACCATGTGAGGCACTGCCATCTATAAGTTGTACACAGAAGTGATGTAAATTGACTCTGGGCAATCTCTAAGTAATTTCCTTTGTGCCAACTGGCCATGGTCCAGTTTCAGGAATGTTCCATTAACCTGATTGAGCAGAACTTCCTACCAAACCCTCAACTGGCTTCAAAGCTCCCTGTGGGTGAATTGATTCCTGTCTACATCCAAATCCAAGTCTAATTCTCTTCTACCCCTCTAAAGACTCTCCAGACATGCAGACCTTCACATTGCTCTAAAAGTTCTCAGTAATCTTGCCTTCTTTCCCTATAGTAATGGGGTTTTCCCCTTTTTGTTTCTTATCTCTATTACAATAAGTTTTCTACAGGGAAAAATATTTTACCCATCATAGACCTGATACATGAATGTGGTCTACATGAATACACAAACATGAATGACTTCAAAGGAGTGACCCAGGAGAAGACGTCACACTCACCACATGGGTCCAGGCCTTGGCTTTCCCAAGCTTTATTTATATTTTTATTTTTTTTATTTTCACCAAGCTTTTTGCCCCTCCTCTCCCTAGCTTCTGGACTCCGAGTTGTAAGCCCCAAAAGGCGTGTGATCCCTAGCGAGCTATGCAAGAGGACGGTAGGAGCAATCCTGATTTCCAGCTTGAGCTGAATGGTGCGAACTCCAGACTTGCCTTGGTCAACTTCACCATGGGAGGATGTGAACCATGTTTGAGGATTGCCCCACCATTCAGTTCCATGAGTAATAAGTATCTCCAGGCTGTTTTCTTGGAAGTAGATGTGCATCGATGTCAGGAACAGCTGCCACCAACAATATATCTGTTTTTGGTTTTTTTGAAACAAAGTGAGACTTGATCAGTATCAAGGAGCAGATGCTTAGAGTTTACAAGAGAAGATTAAGCAGCACTTAGAAAACGACCCTGGAAATGGCAAGGATACAGATATCCCCAAAGTATACATAGATTCAATGCCATTTATTAACAAAGTGGGTTGTGAATTTCTTAAAAGTGATGAACATGGCTTTGATAACTGTTTATGAAGACATGAGCTTTCTGGAATCTGACCGTGATGAACAGGTACTTATTACTGTGGCATTCAATCAGCCTGATAAGCTTTATTCCATGAAATTTCAAGGGCCAGATAACAGTCAGCATCCTAAATATGTAAAAAAAAACTTTATCAACCAATCTGATCTATGGATTTAGAAGAGAGAGAAAGAAGTGAACCAACTCAGGCTCTTGAATTGACAGATGGTATTAAAGAAGATGGCATTGTTCTGCTGTGTTCTGTCAAGTTTCAGAACATTAACTGTGTAATCATATTTATTCAGTCTAATCAAGATGAAGAAACAACACGTATTTCCTATTTTACATTCATTCATACCTCAGTCCAGGTCACAAATATGAATGTCTTCAAATGAGTAGTTGGGGGAAAAAAGTTACTAAAATACAGAAGACACTGGAAGACACTGTGTCGGATCTGCTGCTCCTGGATAAGTGCTTGACTCCAGAAACTCTGACTGTCTCTCATGCCATCACCATTAGTCACTGCTTCTGTCCCATTGTTTCTGTCACTAGTTCCTGTTTAATCTTGATACATATCATTGTAAATAGAAGTCACTAGTTTTGCCAAGCTTTAAAAAAACCTGATTTCCTTATCTTCCCAATTTATTTTTTGTCTCTTTTATAAACATGATTGTTTTTAGGTTGATTTACTTTTCAATGCTTAGGAAAGTACCGGACACATATTATATATTCAGTAAATATGTGCAACTTAAATTGGCAAATGTTGCAACTTACATCAGGCCTGGATTTGACATTCTTAAATAAATAGTTTCTTATTCTCCTGCAAGTAATTTCCATAAATATCAGTAAACAAAACAAGAACTAACTTCTTGAACTTTATATTTGAAAAGCAGGGAGGATAAAAGCACAGATTTAGCAATGACATTAGTATTTTTGTCACAATAAATATTTTGGCTATTTTATCCAAGTTCTTTGAAATAACAAAAATAATGTGCAGGCCATGATGGTGCAAGATGCAAAATCTACTGTTAATAAAAAAAAAAAGATAAGAATGCACATTGCCTAGAATTCATCAACATACTCCTTCTTTTGGAAAGCTTGCTTATAAAATGAAGAAACATAGATTAAGGTTAAGATTAAATGTGAAATGTGTACCCATTTCTCAGATAGTGTCATTTGCATAGGAACCGCAGATAATTAATGTCTATCACAATAGTCTACTCATGTCCCAAATGCTTTATATTATCTAATTATGTTTTCAATGTTCACTATCTGACTCACAACCATTTGGAATTAAATAACCTAGTTATAAACATTTTTCAAATATGAGTCTCCTTAATGGTGAAATAGTAGGTGTTAGATTAATTATACCCATTAGGAGTCTAGCTACTGAAAATTAAACTATTTCTTCATGAGTATATGGGATCTGTCTAAGAAATTTCTGCAGTTATTCTAAATCCAGGTTAATAGAATTTGATAATATTTTGAAAATAGTGTCTTTTAAAACATAGGTATACAAATATGTTTAATTTAAATCAGTGCCATTGCTAGGAAATGCACAAAAATCATTATTACAAATTTCTTTCCTGTACTAACTCTAACTCTCATAACTTTTCAGTATTATCACCACATCTTATGAGTGTTGCTTCAAGGACTCATGAACTGATGTTGACAGTGGCGGTTTTGTCTTTCTTTTTGATTTTAACAAGTTATTCTTTGGTTTCTTTTTTTCTTTTCTTGACTTTGAATAATCCTTATAGACTGAACATGTTTTTACATAAAGTAAACAAAGTTGATTATAACAAATTGTATATATTTATGTACATATATGCATATATATGGGGCATACCCATGTGTGTGTTGTGTGTGTGTTTGTGTGTGTGCGTGTAAGCTTTAAGGCCATAATCATATAATGGTAATAAAAAGAGAAGGTAGAATAAATTTGAAGATGTGAATTTTCTTTGGCAAATATACCCACATTCTCTCTGTGGCATAAGGATTACTTTTGTGAACCACTTCAACTATATAATTTTATTTATGTAGTCTAACTTTGTCATTTACTTAAAAGTGTTTTTGGACTGGAAAGATGGCTTAGTGGATAAGGTGCTTGTCTGCAAAGCCCAAAGACATATGTTTGATTTTCCAGTAGCCACATAAAACCAGATGCACAAGGTGAAGCAGTGTCTGGATTTTGTCTGCAGTGGCTAGAGATCCTAGTGTTCCAATTCTCTCTCTCTCTTCCTCTCTCAAATAAATAAATTCAATAAAGTGCTCTTGTTACTTGGTAATACATAATTATTTATATCAAATTAATATCCCTCTGTTGAAGTGGCATAACACTAGTTTGCTGTCTTTCCATTGTCACCATCTATGCTGTACTACACAAGGGAGAGAAAATTATATATTAGGTATCCCCTTCAAAATTATGAATAAATCAAAAAACAGAGGAGCCATGCTCGGACTCCCAGGTTGTGACTGAAGGGGCACATGCTAGTTGATTTTCTTATCATTGTGACAAAACACCTCACAAAAAAATTAGGGAAGAAAGATTTATTCTGTTCATAGTTTCAGAAAATTCCATTCATCATAATTAGAAAGCCATGCAGAACTAGTATATATCGAGGAGAAAGCCATGGTAGAGCAGCTTAGGTCACGGAGGAAGCCATAGTGGAGCAGCTTAGGTTATGGATAAAGCCATGGCAGAAGACCTTAGGTTATGGAGGATGCCATGGAAGGGCAGCTTATGTCATGGAGGAAGTATTGGTAGAACATCTTAGGTAATGGAAGAAGCCATGGTGGGGCAGAATACATCACGGAGGAAGCCATGGTGGAGTATCTTAGGTCATGGAAGAAGCCATGGTGAGGTAGCATATGTCATGGAAGAAGCCAAGGCAAAGCAGCTTAGGTCATAATGAATCTCTAAGTAGAGAAAGGGGGAATGAGTGGATGGCTTGTTTTCTCCTTTTTTCTCTCTCTCATTTACATCTGTACCCCCCAGTTCATGGGATAGTATAAGTCTTGTTCTGGGTGTTTCTTACCCCCTAATTAATTAATATTCTCTGGCATAATTGTAGGTATACACAGAATTGTGCCCCAGTCTCCTAGCTGATTCCAAATCCAGTCAAGCTGACAGTGGAAATTAACAATCACAGAGAATGAGGTGCACTTCCTGCCTTCTTTCTTCTTCCTGGCTGTCTGGAACAGATTGATCACTGGAACTTTGAATATATACTGGAGTTGAATGCTGAAAATAATGCACTCACCAAGTAGGATTATAAATCCCTGAGGTCTCTTAAACCAACATGGCAATGCTGGACTTCCTCTTTCAGGAAATGGTCACATCCAGTCCAAAAATGAAAACCCAAAGCAGGGCAATAAATGCTGCTGCTCTGCTAGCTCTTTTTGTTATACATACAGGAACCATAGCCCAAGGAATCATGTTGTCCACAGGGAAAGTGAGTCTTTCCACCTCAATTAATCCAATCAAAATAATCCTTCCACGTGTGCCAACAGGCTAACCTAATCTACATGATCTCTCACAGGCCATTCTAGGTCCTGTGAAGTCTGCAATCAATAGAAACCATATCAGGGACCAATTAGGAGAATAGTGCCCAAGGGTCAAGCCCCATTAGTAACTGCAGAAGTGAAGTCCGGTTGCTTTGGGGAAAGGAGATTCCTTAAGGAAATCAATGGAGAAATAGACAAAATGTATCCAGAGCAATGTTGATCTCCCATCAGTACTGTTAAGAAAGGGAGGGAGGGGGACCTAATAGGATGATATTGTATATATGTAAGTAGAAGAACAGAAAATGTGTTTTTAAAGTAGTTTTCTTTTACAGATAGAAGGGGAAGTTTAAGGAGAATCAATTTTGAGTATTACCTTTTATGGCACTAAGGTAATGGAGAGGAACAATGAGGTCACTTAGGGTGAGGGGGAAAATAGGAGAAGGAAAAAAATCACTTGATGATATAATTCAGAAGCCCCAGGAGAGCAGACCACCAGGAGAGAAGCAGAAGAAGAAAGGAAGGACCAGAGCCCTGATCACAGGGACCCAGGCTTCAAATGTTAGTGATTTAAAGACTGCAAAATGAAAAATAGAACACAGTGCAGTAAGCATAGGTCTGGGTGAGGAAGAGGTCATTTGAAGTGCCTACTGAGTATCCAGATGGAAATATATGGAGGAGTTTGTCTTTCTAAGTAAACTTCATAATCTTTTGACTCCAAAAATCACTAAAATAGGCTTAATACAATAAGAAGGGAAGGTTCCAAAAATTTTAGCTGAGTAGAATGGCCATTGTACTATTATGATGGTAATAAAAACAATACTTGTCACTTTCCTTTTGCTGTCTCAGATAAAAACAACATACAAATCAATATCATTCAACTATAGTTCGTCAGGAACAAGAGAATGAAGTGGTAAAACTTCACATGGTAAGTGTACTAGACAGCTTCAGGTTTGCTGAGAGGAACTTCCAAACCAGGCACAGATATGGAGGAAAGGATATTTATTAAAGCTTACAGATCCAGGGTAAGTTCCATAATGGCAAAAGAAGCTGTCCTGCTTTCACAGGTCTAAACAGAGAGAGAGAAGCCACAAGCCAAAGCCAAGCGCCACACAGTACACTTCAGGAACTCTAGGTGGAACTAGGCACTTTGCATATATTTATATTGGAATTTCAAATACCTTAAGATCTGCCCAGTGACATCTCCTCCAGTGTGGTGGCTGCAGATCCAAACTACAAACTAATAAAACACTGAATATGTTAGGGGCCATCTATTCAAACTGCCATAGTAAGGTGACCTCATTTTGTGAAGTAAAGACTGAACAGTTTTCAGGGGATCATTAGGCTAGAAAGATGTCTGCTTTGTCAGCATGTTTTAGACATATGAACATCCTGAGAATACACAGAAGCAAAATTTGAAGATGAAACTGGAGGAATATATAAATATACTGGCTAGAAATAAATAAACAAATAATAAATTAAATAAACTGGTTAGAAATATATAAATAAGCTGCATGATATTGAGAACTGTAATTAGCAAGTCTTTATTCCTAGTGTATAATCTTATATTTTAGAAACAGAGCTTAAATTCAAATTATTCTATTACAAACACAGAATGTTCCTGGACCAGGTGTGTGAATGCAGTTCTAAACCTGCACACCTAGCCAATTCATTAAAGCTGTTTTTAAAATGTAAAAATCACCTATGTATGTCAGAGGCCCTTGATGGTTTATGAATTGGTTAGCCAGGAAGAGTGAGTTCCCTAGGGCTTGGAGAGGAAGACCTGTACTCATCTGTCCCTTGTACTCTTTGTACACTATTGCTTGTTAGCATGTGCTCTACTTCTTTGCTCTGCATTTCAACTCCATGTTTGCCAAGGAATCCGTTTTCCAGACTCTCTTCAGGAAGGCTTCCTCCCATTCACTGGGGAATCAGAACTGAGGGAAAGGAGCCAAAGGAAGATGCACTTTGGCTCACTCCTGTTGTTGAAGTTTGCTATAACTGCACCTGGGTTGGCTTTCTCCATAGGTTTGGTAGACTAGTATCGGGGAGCTGCATCTGGTGAGAGCCTTTCATTATATATCTGTCAGAACATGGCAGAAGGGGTATGTGTGTGTGCATGTGTGTGTGAGAGAGAGAGAGAGAAAGAGAGAGAGAGAGAGAAGGAGGAAGGGGGAGACAAAAGAAGAAGAGGAGGAGGAAGAAGAAACAGTGCATTTCCATTAAAGATTAAGTTTCCAAGAGAGACAGGCATGGTGATACATATTAATTAATATTAACTGATAATCTATTTCTGAAGGTCCTTATGACAAGTTATTTGGACATCTTCTTTTCTTTAAAATGGGTATCAGTATATATCTGCTCATGTGGTTTGTAGTGATGTTGAAAGAGATGAAGCAGAGCCTGGCAAATAACCAGCCCAAAATAAATATTATTTACTATTACCAGGCTAATTTAAAATGTGATTAAAATCTTTCCATGATAAAGCATTTTTAGACTTCTGGGTAAGATGGCAGCTTAGTAGCTACACCAAAGCAGCCTAGGGTAGAAATAAACAGAAAAGCAGAGAAAAAATACACTCTTCTACCAAAAAGTGTAGGTGTGTAAAACATTACCAACCTCAAAAAAGAATCAGGAGAGATACAGAGATTCTAGCAACCACAGAAGGAGACAGAATCAACTCCTTCAGTTATGCTGGTCATTGTGGTTGCCAGGCTCTGCCTGAGCTGCAGGACAAACAAGAGGAAGGGATTTCCCACTCACAACAGCCTCCTTGCAAAGTCAAGAAACCTGAAGGAGAAGACAGCAGGAACCAGCTGAGCTGCTTCTAAGAAATAGGATCATGGGACCAGCTACACAGCTCCAATACAACTTCAGGCACTTTCCACAGCCTCCCCTCCTCCAGCAACCACTGGAGACCTGGGGAAGGGAGATCAACTACACAGCACCCATCACAGGCAATCAGAGTAGTGGACCGACAGACACAGCCAGCCTAGACAAGCCAACAGCTCAGTAAAGAGGTATCCAAGTGCATACACAGCATAGCTGAGACTAAAACTACCCCCAAAACTAGCAGGGCCTACTTACATTGGATCATTATTGGCCACACAGCCAGGTATATAGGCCTTCATTGGAAATGCTAATTGCATCTTCCATGTCAGGGCAGGTTATGTGTTAGATTTAATTGATGGTCTCCTTTATCATTTTTTTCATTTAAAACTATTTATTATAAATACATTCATATTAATAGTTTATAATATATCATTTTTAAAGCATGAATAGTACTATATTGAATGTGTATAATAAGATGTATGTCATTCTTTTTAAACCCATGGATTATTTTCTTTTTTTCAGTATTATAATTTTCATAGCCAAATTTTATTCTCATTTAAACTCCTGAATCTTTATTTCATTAGAATAAAATTTCAGGAAGATCACTATTAAATTATTCTGAACAGAAAGGCAGAAACAGTCACTATGAAATAACCACCAGTCGCACCTAGGCCATAACACAGCAGACTGAGGGTTGAGATACTTTGAAGACTAGCACCATAGGCCTTTGGATTAGGTCCCTGTGCTCCATGAACTATCATTTGATAGTTCAAACAAAGGTTAGATCATCTTGCTCTAGAAAAGCTTTCAGAACTAAACGTTAGATTTTAGAAATATACTGCTGACTTTAATCCAAGCACTTGGGAGATAGAGGTAGGAAGATTGCCATGAGTTCAAGGCCACCCAGAGACTACATAGTGAATTCCAGGTCAGTCTGAGCTCAAGAAACCAAAATTAAATAAATAAATAGATAGAAAAGGAAAAAAGGAAGAAAAGAAAAGAAAAGAAAAGAAAAGAAAAGAAAAGAAAAGAAAAGAAAAGAAAAGAAAAGGGACTAACACAAGTCTGAACATTTTACATGAAGGATCAATTTCTTGAAAAATGTAACGCCTGTATAAAGCTGCACAGAAATCCTGACTTGCTAATCCCCACAGTCAGGAGCCAACATTCTGCCTGGCATATATTATTAAAATTGTAATAATACCTTTTCAGGGAATGAGACGTGCTGCTATTGTTTTCTCTTTCCACTTCACTCAAAATAAGGCTTGGTGGTTTGCCACACAATCCCACAATCCCAGCCGGAGGACAGCACCAAGAGTTTGAAACCAGCCTGGGATACAAAGTAAGATCCATTCTAAAAATGCCATATATGTGTGTGTATATATATATATATATATATATATATATATATATATATATATATATATATATATTTATATATATAAGCTCATTTTCTTGCTATGCTTCCTTTTATTTTCTTGCTTGTAATGGGAATCAAGGTTATTGTTGAAAATCTCATATGCATTACCACAAACTAGCTGTGCTTATAGAACTACCCAACCTTTTTGGAAGTAGAATTTTATGGTACCATTGCCATTTGGGTCTAGATTTGTATTCTCCACCCCTTCGATGCCCTCACCTCCCTCCCCATCCATCCTAGTGTCTAGTCCACGAGATGCTTGCTGTGTATGTAAGGTATCTTGGGTAGATTCAAGTTAAGTGCTGTAGATGAGTGACACTATGTGGCGATTTTTTTCCTGTGTTTGGGTATGTCCACTGAGAATGATCTCTTCCAGGTTCAACCATTTTTCCTCAAATTTCATTGTGTCATTTTTTCTTACTGCTGTGTAGAATTCCATTGTGTAGATATACCACATCTTAGTTATCCATTCTTCCAGTGATGGACATCTGGGTTGATTCCAGCTCTTAGCTATTACAAATTAAGCCGCTACAAACATGGTTGAGCAAATCTCTCTAGCATGTGGTTTGAGGGTTTTAGGGTCGATGCCCAGGAAGGGAATAACTGGGTCTATTGGTATCTCTATAATCATCTTTTTCAGAAGTCTCCATATTGCTTTCCAAGGTGGTTGTACCATCCTACATTCCCACCAACAGTGGATGAGAGTTCCTACTTCTCCACATCCTTGCCAGCATTTATTTTAAATTGATTTTTTTGATGTTTCCTATCCTTATTGGGGTAAGGTGGAATCTCATAGTTGTTGTAATTTGCATTTCCCTGATGATTAGGGACGATGAACATTTAAAGTGTGTCTTTGCCATTTGTATTTCTTCCTCTGTGAACTGCCTGTTCAGCTCCTTGCCCCATTTTGTGAGTGGGGTGTTTGACTTCTCACTGTTTAGATTTGTGAGTTCTTTGTAGATTCTAGAGATTAGGCCTCCATAAATTGGATAACAAACAAATATTTTCTCCCATTCTGTGGGAAATCTATTGGCTTTGCTTATTGTATGCTTGTCTGTAAAGAAACTCTTCAGCTTCATGTGATCCCATTGGTTGAGTGACGGTTTAAGATCGTGAGCTACTAGGGTTTTGTTCAGGAAGTCTTTTTCCATTCCTATATCATGGAAAGTACTTCCTAAATTTTCCTCCAGTAGTATTCGAGTTTCTGGTATTATATTGAGGTCTTTGATCCATTTGGACTTGAACGTAGTGCACAGTGAAATGTGTGGATCAAGTTTCAATTTCCTGCATATGGTTTTCTAGTTTGTCCAGCACCATTTGTTGAAGATGCTGTCTTTTTTCCAGCCTATATTGTTTGGGCCTTTATCGAATATCAAGTAGCTATAGTTGCTTGACCCGAAGTGCGGGTCCTCAACTCTATTCCATTGGTCTGTACTCCTGTTTTTATGCCAGTACCATGCTGTTTTTATTACTATGGCTTTGTAATATAGCTTTAGATCAGGTATGGTGATGCCTCCAGAGGTATTTCTTTTGTTGAGGATATGTTTGGATATGCAAGGACTTCTGCCTTTCCATGTGAAATTTGAGCTCATTTTTTATATCTCTGTGAAGAACAAGGTAGGGATTTTAATTGGAATTGCATTAAATCTGTATATGGCCTTTTGTAGCATTGTCATCTTCACAATGTTAATTCTGCCTATCCAGGAGCATGGGAGGTCTTCCCATTTTCTCAAGTGCTCCTCAATTTCTTTTTTGAGTGTTTTTATGTATTCATTGTATAGATCTTTCACTTCCTTGGTTAACTTTATTCCAAGGTATTTTATTTTATTTTATTTTATTTTATTTTATTTTATTTTATTTTTTGCTGTTGTTGCTCTTGAAAATGGGACTATGTCCCTTATTTCTTTCTCTGTATCTTTGTCATTTGCATAAAGAAAGGCTACTGATTTTTGTGCATTGATTTTGTATCCTGCTACTTTACTATAAGAGATAATCACCTTCAGGAGTTTTGGGATGGAGTCTGTCAGGTTTCTTACAAATACAATCATGTCATCAGTGAATAAAGCTAACTTAACTTCTTCCTTCCCAAATTGTATCCCTTTTATTTCCTTCTCCTGTCTTATTGCTTGAGCTAGGACTTCCAGTACTATATTGAAAAGCAGGGGTGAGAGTGGACAACCCTGTCTTGTTCCTGATCTTAATGGGAATTCCTTCAGTCTCTCTCCATTAAGTATTATTTGGGCCTTTGGAGCTTTGTATATTGCCTTTATTAGGTTAAGATATGAACCAACCATGCCAATTCTCTCCAATGCTTTGATCATGAAGTGATGTTGTATCTTGTCAAAGGCCTTTTCTGCATCTATCAAAATGATCATGTGGTTTTTATGTTTAACCTTGTTTATGTGGTGTATTACATTGACAGATTCCTGTATGTTGAACCACCCCTGTGTTCTTGGGATGAATCCCACTTGGTCAAGGTGGATAATGCTTTTGATATGTTGTTGGCTTCGGTTTCCGAGGATTTTGTTTAGGATCTTTGCATCTAAATTCATCAGGGAAATAGGCCAGTAGTTTTCTTTTCTTGTGGCATCTCTGCCTGGTTTTGGAATTAGTGTAATGCTAGCTTCATAAAAGGAGTTGGGTAGCTGTCCCTGTTCACCAATTGTGTGGCACAGTTTGAGGAAGATTGGTTTGAGTTCTTCCATGAAGATTTGATAGAATACAGCTGAGAAGCCATCTGGTCTGGACTCTTCTTTTTTGGGAGGTTTTTTATTACGTTTTCAATCTCCATGAGTGTGATGGGTTGATTGAGGTGATTAATCTTCTCTGTGTTTAGCTTTGATAGATTGTATGAGTCCACGAATTTAACCATCTCCTCCACATTATCCAGTTTTGTGGAGTAGAGGTTTTTGAAATAAGTCCTGATGATTCTCCCAATATCACTTATGTCTGTTGTGATCTCTCCTTTTTCATTTTGAATTTTGTTAATTTGAAACTTCTCCTTTTTTTGCTTGATCTGATCGACCAGGGGTTTGTCAATCTTGTTTATTTTCTCAATGAACCAGCTCTTTGTTTTGTCAATTGTCTTAATTGTTTCCTCAGTTTCCAATTCATTGATTTCTGCTCTCATTTTATGTATTTCTTTCCGTCTGGAGCACTTTGGGTTGGATTTTTCTTGTTTTTCCAGTGCCTTTAGGTGGATGGTTAGGTTATTGATTTGGGACCTTTCTGTCTTCTTTATGAAAGCATTGAGTGCTATGAATTTTCCCCTAAGAACTGCCTTCATTGTGTCCCATAGGTTTTGGTAGGATGTATTCTCATTGCCATTCAATTCCAGAAATTTTGCAATTTCATTTTTTATTTCGTCCACTATTCATGTATTGTTTAAAAGTGTGCTGTTCAGTTTCCAGGTGTCATTGGGACCTGATCCAAAAGACACTGGTGAGTGTAGGATCAAGACTAAACTTAATCTTCTATATCTTCCCTCCCTCCCTCTCCCCTCCCTCTCTCTCTCTCTCTCTCTCTCTCTCTTCTCTCTAACTCTTGTATATTAGTTATCTTTTTCCTCATTTTCTTAGTGTTCACTGACCTGTAACTCCCAGTGCCAGTATGGGGCTATCATCCACAATGAGCTTCTGATCAGAGAGACCTACAAGGTTTCCTAAAAGACATATTTCTGTCGGAGTACATGAATACCCACCAAAGGTAGTGGTAAGACCCTACTGCTGAAGACACCTTATGTGGTTGACATGCAAAACGGAATGGCATGGCTGGAAGTTGGAAGAGAGTCAGTGTCCAGACAGTCAGTGCATCTAGTGCCAGAAGGTGCTACATGGGCGACTGGGGGAAAATGACCAATATCTGTCCAAGCAACTCATGGTCTAACCTACTTAGCAGCAAATAACTTGTTGTGATGCCCACACAAGTGCAATAGTGGCACACAGCCATGGTGGGGAACCAACTGTTCTCAGTTTGGCTAACTGATCCCTTCAGGGGTATGGGACCTATAGCTGGAGCTGGGAAACAAGTCAGTACCATATCCAAACATAAGCCCACTCACCAATATCAAGCTACCACCAGTCATGGGCTACAAGAGGGCCTACACCTGTTAATTTCTCTATAAAAAAAAGTAAGGGTCATCTTATTTGTCCTGGTGCTAACTTACTCTCCATTGGAGAATCTGCTTCTCTTTTTCAGATAGATATAAATCCTAAGGAGAGAGCCACTCCATCATACCCCAAAAGGGCCCCAGCTGAAACTAAGAAACACAAATCTAGACCCAAACGGCAATGGTACCATAATCTTCTACTTACTAAAAGATAGACCAAATGGCTGATCCTTCACCAGGCCCTTACAGGGAACACCTGAACCACAAGACACTGGAGAGGGTAAGATTAAGACTAACCTTAGTCTCCTACATCTTCCCTCCCTCACTTCCCCTCTCCCTGTCTCTCTCTCTCTTACCTCTAACTCTTGTATATTAGTTATCTTTTTCCTCATTTTCTTAGTGGGCACTGACCTGTAACTCCCAGAACCAGCATGGGGCTATCATCCACAATGAGCTTTTGATCAGAGAGACCTACAAGGTTTCCTAAAAGACAGACAGATTTCTGTCAGAGTACTTGATGACCCACCAAAGGTTAGTGGTAAGACCCTACTGCTGAAGATACCTTATGTGATTGACATGCAAATTAGAATGGCATGGCTGGAAGTTGGATGAGAGTCAGTCCCCAGACCGTCAGCGCATCTAGTGCCAGAAGGTGCTACATGGGCGACTGGGGGAAATTGACCAATATCTATCGAAGCAACGCATGGTCTAACCTACTTAGCAGGAAATAACTTATTGTGATGCCCACACAAGTGCAGTGGTGGCACACAGCCATGGTGGGGAACCAACTGCTCTCAATTTGGCTAACTGATCCCCTCACTGGTATGGGACCCATAGCTGGAGCTGGGAAACAAGTCAGAACCATATCCAAACATAAGCCCACTCTCCAGTATCAACCTACTATCAATTGTGGGCTACAAGAGGGCCTACACATATTAAATTCTCTATAAAAAAAAAAAGTAAGGGTTATCTCATTTGTCCTGGTGCTAACTTACTCTCCGTTGGAGAATCTGCTTCTCTTTTTCAGATAGATGTAGACCCTAAGGAGAGAGCCACCCCATCATACCTCAAAAGGGCTCCGGCTGAAACTAAGAAAACTTCGAGAAACAAGCAAGGGGGCTGTTTTTCCTGACGAACCAGACACCAGCACAAGGGGGAAGGAGATCAGCATAGAGAAAAATCAACTCCTACCAAATCAGAGAGCCAGGGCCTCAGAGGCCCTCAACACCTCATCACTGAAGCAGACCAAAAATGAACCCAACATGGCTCAGGGAAATTTTGCGGAAGAGGGGGCAGAAAGAATGTCAGAGTCACATGTTGGGTCATGATATGCAGAGACATTTAGCTTACCCATAACTGTGGGCTAACTCCACAATGCATGACCTGTATACCTCAACAAGGAGGGGCCAAGGGGAGGGGGTAGGTCACGGATCAGCCTAATAATGGTACCAAACTGACTGTATTTGCTGAATACAAAACTGACTAATAAAAAAAAAAAAAAAAAGAAAAGAAAAATTCGCGAAACACGCAAGGGCGCTGTTTTCCTGATTAACCGGATATACCAGCAGAAGGGGCAAGGAGATCAACATAGAGAAAAATCAACTCCTAACAAATCAGAGAGCCAGAGCCTCAGAGGCCCCCAACACCTCATCACTGAAGCAGACCAAAAATGAACCCAACATGGCTCAGAGAAATTTTGCGGAAGAGGGGGTGGAAAGAATGTCAGAACTACATGTTGTGTCATGATATGCAGAGACATTTATCTTACCAATAACTGTGGGCTAACTCCACAATTCATGACCCATGTACCTCACCAAGGAGGTGCCAAGGGGAGGGGTTAGGTCACGGATGAGCCTAATGATAGTATCATACTGACTGTATTTTCTGAATACAAAACTAATTAATAATAATAATAAAATGTATGCATTCATATCCCTTAAGAAAAAAAGAAGTACCCAACCTGTATACTCTTGAGGAAGGCACTAAGTGGTAGGACCCATATCTGACCCCAGTTCATTTTATGCCCAAAACCTGTGTCCTCTATCACTATGCTATACTGGCCAGACTTGGAAGAATCATGATGACATTCAAGGACTTCTGGCAAGACACTTGTAAACTAGAAGTACATGTGCATTTTATTTTGCTTTAGTTCTAGTTTTCTAAGGAAAGGTCTCAAATAGCCAAGGCTAGCTTTGAACTCACTATACAGTGAAGGATGACCTTGAACTGCTGATCCTCCCATTTACATCTCCTGAGTGCTGGGATTAGAGACATGTGTCACCACTCTGGGCTCTACATATACATTTTTAAACAAAAGAACTACAATTAATACTTTCTTCCTGCAAGCAGTAGTCTTTTTCGTAATTTAAACAGAACCCATGAAGTTCAGTTTTATGTTAAGATTTTAAACCAAAAAGGTCCTTGGGGATCCTAGAAACATACAGGTAAAGTCACATAAAAGGAATATAAAGAACTAACTAAATAAGGGGTTGAGCATCGGATGTGTGGCACATGCCTTATATCTCAGCAATCAGAAGGCAGAGGTAGGTGGATTGGATTTCTGTGAGTTCAAGAACACCCTGAGATTACATAATGAATTTCAGGGGTCACCCTGGGCTAGAGGGTCAGACCCTACCTTGAAAAACAAAAACAAAAACAAACAAACAAAAAAGACTGGAGAGATGACTCAGTGGTTAAAAGTACTTGCTTGCAAAGTCTGAAGGCCTGGGCCCAATTTCACAGTACCCATGTGAAGCCAAATACATAAAGTAGAACATGCTTCTGGAGTTCATATGAAGTGTTAGGAGGCCCTGGTGCTCTCATTCCCTCTCTCTCTTTCTCTCTCTCTCTCTCTCTCTCTCATTCTCTCATATAAATAAAAATATTTAAAATATATTTTTAAAAGAATTATAGAAAAGGAGACTTCTGGTCAAGATGGCGACTGCCTAGCTGCGCTGCAAATCCCGGGGAAAGAAAGGCAAGATATTAAGGGTATATAGTGGCCTTTAGGGGAGAGAAATCTGGGAGGGCACAGAGGCAGGGGGAACAGGTAATCGCCGTTCTCCTCGTGGGCGGGTAGCCATCCCTCACCCCAAATAACCACTGTGTTCAGAGCACCGCCCCTGCCGCAGCTGCCGGCCGCCGCTGCTGCACCGGAGCACGCACGGCTGCCACCACGCTCCGTGCAGATTGTTCCCTGCGCGGAAGCTTAGACTGCTTGCACTCTCTTCCACTTGCCCACTTACTGAGTGAGCACAATCCCACAGCAGGTACCACGCAAGCTCAGGTGTCTCTCTCTTGCGCCAGCTCAGGCACCACCCCCTACCTGTCTGCGCGCCAGCTGTCCGCCATTGCCCTGTGGCGGGGGAAGCGCAGACTGCTTCCGGTTCCCAGCGGTCCCAGCCACAGTTCGAGCTGCTTCAGTGCTTGGTGCCTCAGTGCCACTCCTAGCTTGAACACAGGCACCTTCAGCACATTAACGCGTGAGAACTCAGGCAAATTTGGTGACCCTGCCAGGCAGTAGATAGGCTGCTTTGGCAAGTGAGAGACAAAGCCCAGACTGCTTGGCAACTGCCCCAGGCTGCATAAGATTCCCATTGTTCAGCAGCCCAGGCAGATATGCCCACTTACCAGCCCATACACTGTCATGGGCAGAACACAGCGCAAAAGAAATAACATGAAAAATCAAATGCAAGAAAATCCAGTTAGATCACCCAGACCCACAATGAATACATCTAACCAAAGCATAGAAGAACCAATAGGACCAGAACACCAAATTGAAGCTATGAGCAATGCAACCCTGACCAACCAACTGGTAGAACTTGCAGGAAAGCAACAAAGGGCTGACAATCGTGTGGATGCTGCCATCACTAAACTAGAGCTAATAGATAAGAAATTGGAAGGATTAGATAAGAAATTGGAAGGATTTCAAAGAGAGTTAAGAGATTTGAGGGAGAGTGAAAAAAAAGAAGACCTTAAAATCAGCTGGCCATGCTAAATGAAGACATAAAGAAATGCAAGGATGAACTCCAAGAATCATCAAGAAAATCAGAAAATGATGTGAAAAGGGAGCTTGACAGAGGGATGGAAATTATACACAGAAAAATAATAGAAGATGCAAACTTAATTGAACAAGTGCAAAACTCACTAGAAGCTCTCAAGAATAGAGTCAGCTAACTGGAGGATACAAACTCTGATCTGGAAGACAAGATGGAAGAAACAGAGAGTTCAACAATTTCAGTAAGTTCAAAAGCTCCTGTGAACAAAACATGAGGGAATTGTGGGATACACTTAAACGTCCTAATATCAGGATCATTGGAATACCAGAAGAAGAAGAAATTCAGACCAAAGGCATGGAGAACTTATATAAAAAAATAATTGAAGAAAACTTCCCCAGTCTCTTAAAAGAAAGGCCCATCAAGATACAAGAAGCCAACAGAACTCCGAACAGACTGGAGCAAAGGAGAAACTCTCCAAGACATACTGGCATTAAGACTCTAAACATTGACACCAAAGAGAAAATCCTAAAAGCAGCTAAGGAAAAACAGCACACCACCTTCAAAGGTAACCCCATCAGAATTACATCAGACTTCTCAATGGAAACCCTGAAAGCTAGAAGGGCCTGGAATGAAACAGTGCAAAGTCTAAGAACCTATGGCTTCCAGCCCAAACTACTCTACCAAGCAAAAGTATCCCTCATAATAGATAGTGAAAGAAAAACATTCCACGATAAAACCCAGCTTTACAATTATATGAACACAAAACCAAACCTACAGAAAGTATTTCAGGAAACTCTCCACAGAGAAGAAAAAAATAATCAAACACAATTGCCTGCAAGAAGTAGACCACAACAACCAAACTCAGAGTAGGCACAAAAAACGTCAACGTCCATGAAAACACCAACCCACATTTACCATCACAATATGGCAGTGATCAAATCAAATCTCACAGTCATTACCTTAAATATAAATGGCCTAAATTCACCCATCAAGTGACACAAGCTAAAAGGATGGATCAAAAAATTAGACCCCTCAATCTCTTGCCTTCAAGAAACCCACCTCACCATTAAAGACAGACATCTCCTCAGGGTGAAAGGGTGGAAAACAGTATTCCAAGCAAATGGGAATAAGAAACAAGCAGGCGTAGCTATATTAATATCAGATAAAATAGACTTCAAACCAAAAAATAATCAAAAAAGACAAAGAAGGCCACTTCCTACTTATCAAGGGAATGATCCATCAAGAGGATATTACAATCATAAATCTGTATGCACCAAACACGGGGGCACCACAGTTCATACAACAAAACCTACTTGACAATAAAACAGAAATAACCACCAACACCATCATAGCTGGGGACTTCAATACACCATTATCAGTAATAGACAGATCATCCAAACAGAAACTCAAGAGGGAAGTTAGAGAGCTCAACAAAACCATAGATCACTTAGATCTAATGGACATCTACAGAACTTTCCATCCCAAATCCACAGACTACACATTCTTCTCAGCAGCCCATGGAACATTTCCTAAAATAGACCATATACTGGGTCACAAAGACTGCCTCCACATATTTAGGAAGATTGACATAATTCCCTGCATGATATCAGATCACAAAGCTATATTGCTAGATATCAACAACAAAAGACCCACCAAGAATCCCAAGGGCACCTGGAAGCTGAAGAGCACTATTTTAAACAATGAATGGATAGTGGATGAAATAAAAAATGAAATTGCAAAATTTCTTGAATTGAACGACAATGAGAACACATCATACCAAAACTTATGGGACACAATGAAGGCGGTCCTCAGGGGAAAAGTCATAGCACTCAATGCCTTCGTAAAAAAGACAAAAAGGTCCCAAATCAATGACCTAACCATCCACCTAAAGGCATTGGAAAAACAAGAAAAATCCAACCCAAAGAGCTCCACAAGGAAAGAAATACTTAAAATGAGAGCAGAAATCAATGAACTGGAAACAAAGGAAACAATTAAGACAATTGACAAAACAAAGAGCTGGTTCTTTGAAAAAATAAACAAGATTGACAAACCCCTGGCCAATCTGGTCAAGAAAAAAAGGAGAAGCTTCAAATTAACAAATTTCAAAATGAAAAAGGAGAGATCACAACAGACATAAGTGATATTGGGAGAATCATCAGGACTTATTTCAAAAACCTCTACTCCACAAAACTGGATAATGTGGAGGAGACGGTTAAATTCGTGGACTCATACCATCTATCAAAGCTAAACACAGAGCAGATTAATCACCTCAATCAACCCACCACACTCATGGAGATTGAAAAAGTAATAAAAAAAACCTCCCAAAAAAGAAGAGTCCAGGACCACGTGGCTTCTCAGCTGAATTCTTTCAAACTTTCATGGAAGATCTCAAACCAATCTTCCTCAACCTGTGCCATACACGTGGTGAAAAGGGAAAGCTACCCATATCCTTTTATAAAGCTAGCATCACCCTAATTCCAAAACCAGGCAGAGATGCCACAAGAAAATAAAACTACCGGCCTATTTCCCTGATGAATTTAGATGCAAAGATCCTAAACAAAATCCTTCCAAACCAAATCCAACAACACATCAAAAGAATTATCCACCTTGATCAAGTGGGATTCATCCCAGGAACACAGGGGTGGTTCAACATACAGAAATCTGTGAATGTAATACACCACATAAACAAGGTTAAACATAAAAACCACATGATCATCTCACTAGATGCAGAAAAGGCCTTTGACAAGATACAACATCACTTCATGTTCAAAACATTGGAGAGAATTGGCATGGTTGGTTCATATCTTAACCTAATAAAGGCAATATACAAAGCTCCAAAGGCCCACATAATACTTAATGGAGAGAGACTGGAGGAATTCCCATTAAGATCAGGAACAAGACAGGGTTGTCCATACTCACCCCTGCTTTTCAATATAGTACTGGAAGTCCTAGCTCAAGCAATAAGACAGGAGAAGGAAACAAAAGGGATACAATTTGGGAAGGAAAAAGTTAAGTTAGCTTTATCGCTGATGACATGATTATATACATAAGAGACACGAGAGACTCCATCCCAAAACTCCTGAAGGTGATTAACTCCTATAGCAAAGTAGCAGGATACAAACTCAATGCACAAAAATCAGTAGCTTTCCTTTATGCAAAGGACAAAGATACAGAAAAAGAAACAAGGGACATAGTCCCATTTTCAATTGCAACAACAACAACAAAAAAAAAAATACCTTGGAATAATGTTAACCAAGGAAGTGAAAGATTTATACAACGAAAACATAAAAACACTCAAAAAAGAAATTGAGGAGGACTTGAGAAAATGGGAAGACCTCCCATGTTCCTGGATAGGCAGAATTAACATTGTGAAGATGACAATCCTACCAAAGGCAATATATAGATTTAACACAATTCCAATTAAAATCCCTGCCTTTTTCTTCACAGAGATAGAAAAAATGATCTCAAATTTCATATGGAAAGGCAGAAGGCCTTGCATTTACAAACATATCCCCAGCAAAGAAATACCTCTGGAGGCATTACCATACCTGATCTAAAGCTATATTACAAAGCCATAGTAATAAAAACAGCATGGTACTGGCATAAAAACAGGAGTAGAGATCAATGGAATAGACTTGAGGACCCGGACTTTGGGTCAAGCAACTATAGCTACTTGATATTCGATAAAGGCCCAAACAATATAGGCTGGAAAAAAGACAGCATCTTCAACAAATGGTGCTGGACAACCTGGATAACCATGTGCAGGAAACTGAAACTTGACCCACACATTTCACCATGCTCTACACTCAAGTCCAAATGGATCAAAGATCTCAATATAAGACAAGAAACTCATATACTACTGGAAGAATATTTAGGAAGTACTTTCCATGATATAGGAATGGAAAAAGACTTCTTGAACAAAACCCCAGTAGCTCATGAACTTACACCGTCACTTAACCAATGGGATCACATGAAGCTGAAAAGTTTCTTTACAGACAAGCATACAATAAGCAAAGCCAATAGATTACTCACAGAATGGGAGAAAATATTTGTGGGTTATTCAACTGATAGAGGCCTAATCTCTAGAATCTACAAAGAACTCAAAAATCTAAACAGTAAGAAGTCAAACACTCCACTCACAAAATGGGACAAAGAGCTGAACAGGCAGTTCACAGAAGAAGAAATAGAAATGGCAAACATACATGTAAGAAAATGTTCATCATCTCTAATGATCAGAGAAATGCAAATTAAAACAACTATGAGATTCCACCTTACCCCAATAAGGATAGCAAACATCAAAAAATCAAATAAAAATAAATGCTGGCAAGGATGTGGAGAAGTAGGAACACTTATCCACTGTTGGTGGGAATGTAGGATGGTACAACCACTTTGGAAAGCAATATGGAGACTTCTGAAAAAGATGAGTATAGAGATTCCAACAGACCCAGTTATTCCCTTACTGGGCATCTACCCTAAAACCTTCAAACCACAGACTAAAGAGATTTGCTCAACCATGTTTATAGCGGCTCAATTTGTAAAAGCTAAGTGCTGGACTCAACCCAGATGTCCATCACTAGAAGAATGGATAACTAAGATGTGGTATACCTACATCATGGAATTCTATACAGCAATAAGAAAAAATGACACAATGAAATTTGACGAAAAATGGTTGAACCTGGAATAGATCATTCTCAGTGAACTTACCCAATCACAGAAAAAAATTGCCACATAGTCTCAGTCATCTACAGCACCTAACCTGAATCTACCCAAGATACCTTACATACCCAGCAAGCATCTCCTAGAGTAGACACTAGGATGGAAGGGGAGGGAGGGGAGGGCATCGAAGGGGTGGGAAACACAAATCTAGACCCAAACGGCAATGGTACCATAATATTCTACTTACTAAAAGACAGAAGAAATGGCTGATCCTTCACCAGGCCCTTAGAGGGAACACCTGAACCAAAGGACACTGGAGAGGGTACGATTAAGACTAACCTTAATCTCCTACATCTTCCCTCCCTCACTTCCCCTCTCCCTCTCTCTCTCTCTCTCTCTCTCTCTCTCTCTCTCTCTTATCTCTAACTCTTGTATATTAGTTAGCTTTTTCCTCATTTTCTTAGTGGGCACTGACCTGTAACTCCCAGACCCAGCATGGGGCTATCATCCACAATGAGCTTTTGATTAGAGAGACCGACAAGGTTTCCTAAAAGACAGACAGATTTCTGTCAGAGTACTTGATGACCCACCAAGGACTAGTGGTAAGACCCCACTGCTGAAGACACCTTATGTGATTGACATGCAAATTAGAATGGCATGGCTGGAAGTTGGAAGAGAGTCAGTCCCCAGACAGTCAGCGCGTCTAGTGACAGAAGGTGCTACAAGGGCCACTGGGGGAAAATGACCAATATCTGTCAAAGCAACGCATGGTCTAACCTACTTAGCAGCAAATAACTTGTTGTGATGCCCACACAAGTGCAGTGGTGGCACACAGCCACGGTGGGGACCAACTGCTCTCAATTTGGCTAACTGATCCCCTCACTGGTATGGGACCCATAGCTGGAGCTGGGAAACAAGTCAGAACCATATCCAAACATAAGCCCACTCTCCAATATCAAGCTACCATCAATTGTGGGCTACAAGAGGCCCTACACCTATTAAATTCTCTATTAAAAAAAAAAATTAAGGGTTATCTCATTTGTCCTGGTGCTAACTTACTCTCCATTGGAGAATCTGCTTCTCTTTTTCAGATAGATGTAGATCCTAAGGAGAGAGCCACCCCATCATACCTCAAAAGGGCCCTGGCTGAAACTAAGAAAAATTGGAGAAACAAGCAAGGGGGCTGTTTTCTTGATGAACCGGATACCAGCACAAGGGGGAAGGAGATCAGCACAGAGAAAAAATCAACTCTTACCAAATCAGAGAGCCAGAGCCAGAGAGTCCACCAACACCTCATCACTGAAGGAGATCATAAATGAACCCAACATGGCTCAGGGAAATTTTGCGGAAGAGGGGGCGGAAAAAATATCAGAGCCACATGTTGTGTCATGATATGCAGAGACATTTAGCTTACCCATAATTGTGGGCTAACTCCACAATGCATGACCCATATACCTCAACAAGGATGGGCCAAGGGGAGGGGGTAGGTCACAGATGAGCCTAATAATGGTACCAAACTGACTGTATTCGCTGAATACAAAACTGACTAATAAAGAAAAATAAAAAATAAAAAATAAAATAAAAATAAAATAATATAAAATAAAATAAAAATTATAGAAAACACCCTACATACTTCTGGTCATGAGAATGTTATTAAGTTTCCCTTTTTATTCCTGCTTTCTTGGAAGCATAATGCCCACAGCTGAGCCTCAGGAGTGTTGTTCTGCCCAGTCAGTAGACACAGGGGTGGGAAACAAGCCATTTCTGTTGGTCCTAGATTTCTGGTGACAGCACCCAGTGCATAGCAACTGCCTGTTGCTCCTCCGCCAATAATGGGAATATCAAATTCTGATGTGTTCTACAAAGTCAGGAGCTGAGCTCCTCTGGAAGGTACTCTGCTGCTTCCACATAGGCCAGGTTCACTTGCTTTCTTCTATAGTGAGCAAATTGAGGGAGGCCCAGGATAGCCAGGAGAGCTCCTCCTCCCACAAAACAGTCCCCTTCACCACCTCCGGAAATGCCATTGTTTAGCCTGAGATGGGTCCTCACACTGGGAGCATGAACACAGGTTCTTCCAGGCCAGGGGGGAATCAGCCCCACCTAATTGGGAATCATACTCTGGTGCCAGGCCAGGCAAAGCACACCAGGATCTCACTTGGGTCAGGTGGGGCCATCGGCTTTATCATTTTTAAATAAGATGTATTTTGGGGTGGTTCTTTTTTGCTTCCTGATTTATAGTGCCTTTGTCTTCTCCTACTCTTATTCTAGGGGGCAGCATCTCACTTGGCTCCAGGCTGACCCTTTACAGACCAGAAATCTCAGCCTCCCAGTTGACAGAACTAAGGGCATGTGGCAACATACATGCTTAGGGACTTTGACTTTATTAGATTATCTGCTTGTTTTAATACCCACTCTCACATAAATACTCTGTTTGTTTTGATTTAGTTTGTATATTACTCAGTTGAATTTTAGAATTTTCCTGTATTTTGCTCCACCCAGGCTACTACAATACTTACAAAGCAGTCAAACCAAAAATCTAGGGTCACTTCTGCTGTTACTGTGGAAGTCACATAAGAGCCACACCTTAAGTTTAAGCTCCTACCCTGGATATATATAATGTCATATTTTCATGTCTAAGAATACTGAAGATACTTAGAAAACCCAAGCATAAAATTAATCCAAGATGCAAAACTCTCTACATTATAACACGAGAAACACACACACACACAAATCAAGACATTAAAATCCCACCAAAAATTATAAATTCATCAGAAATGAACTTTAGTAAGACTTATTTAGATGAAATGCCTGACAAATATTTAAAAAGAACGATTATAACTATGTTCAAAGAAATCAAAAGATTCAAAAATAAACTCCTGAAGGAGAACACAGGAAACCAACTTAATGAATTAAGGAGGTCAATATAAGACATGAGTAAGGAAATAGAAATACTGAAGAAAAAACAATCAGAAATTCTAAACATGAAAAGCACAGAAAGTTAAATTAAAAAAAAAAAAAACCTTTGTAAAAAGTCTCATCTAAAGGATGAAGGAGAGAACAAAATATCAAAACTAGAAGACTAGGTAGCAGACCTTCTACAGTCCAACAAAGAGAAAGACAAGCTAATAGTAAGGTACAAATGGGAATTTCAAGACATTCAGGACACTATGAAAAGATCAAACATAAGAATTCAGGGCAAAGCCAAGCATGGTAGAGCACACATTTAATCCCAGCACTTGGGAGGCAAAGGTAAGAGGATTGCCATGAGTTTGAGGCCAGCCTGAGACTACATAGTGAAATCCAGGTCAGCCTGGACTAGAGTGAAACCATACCTTGCCAAAACAAAAAAAAAAAAAAAAAAAGAATTCAGTGTTTAATAGAATGAAAAGAATTTCACTCTAAAGACATAGCAGGCATTTTCAACAAAATCACAGAAGAAAAATTTCACCACGTTAAGAAAGAGATGAAAATACAGATACAGGAAACCTTTAAAACACCAGATAGACAAAGCCTGGAAAGAACCTCTCCTTGCCATATTATCATTAAACTACCAAACACAAAAACATATATATATATATATATATATATATATATATATATATATATATATATATATATATATATGGAGAGAGAGAGAGAGAGAGAAAGCAGTTAGAGAAAAATAGCAAGTCACTTATAAAGGAAAGCACATCAGGATAACAACAGATTATTCAACACAAACTTTGAAAGCTAAAAGGGCTTGGAATCATATATTCCAAGTTTTGAAAGATAACAACTATCCAGTAAGATTACTTTATCCAGAAACACTATCCATCCCAATTAACAGAGAAATAAGGACATTCCACCACAAAAACTGGCTAACAGAATATATGACCACTAAGCCAGAAAATACTTGGAGGGATCATTCATGCTGAAGAGAAAAGAAAGCACACACACGATGAAACAGAAAAAAAAAATTTAAATAATAATTAATACAAGAGAATAAAAAAAATTGGAAGCACTACAAAATAAGAAGAATGGGAAAATAAATACATATCTTTCAATAATAACTCTCAATATCAATGGTCTCAATGCCCCAACCAAAAGACAGGCATGCAGACTTGATTAAAAATCAGGATCCTGCTGTTTATTACCTCTAAGAAGCCCTCATAAAAGACAGATACCATTTTAGGATAAAAAGATAGAAAATGGTAGTTCAGGTAAATGGGCATAGGAAACAAGCACTTGTTGCGATCCTAATATCTGACAGGACAGATTTCAAACCAATATTACTGAGGAAAGATAAAGAAGGTCACTTTATATTGACTAAAGAAACACTCCAACAGTAAGACATTACAATTCTAAACATATATACACCGAATTTGGGTGCTCCCAATTTCACCAAACAAACACTATTACACTTAAGGCCATAGATAACCCCAAGCACAATTGTAGTTTGTGACTTCAATATCCCACTCTCATCAATTGAAAGGTCATCCCAACAAAAGATAAAAAAGATAGACTTTTGTGGTTTGATTCAGGTGTCCCCCATTAATTTAGGTCTTCTGAATACTAGGTTCCCATTTGATGAAAATTTGGGAATTAATGCCTCCTGGAGGCAATATGTTGTTCAGGGCAGGCTTATGGGTATTATAGCCAGTTAACCCTTGCCAATGTTTGGCACAGTCTCCTGTGCTGTTGTCCACCTGACATTGGAGAGGAAGTGATGTCCACCCTCTGTTCATGCCTTCATTGAGCTTCCCCTTGAGTCTATAAACCAAAAACTTTTCTTCCCCCCACAAGCTGCTCTTTGTCGGGTATTTTCTGTCTGTAATGTGAATCTGACTGCAATAAAGACATTTGAATTACATGATGTCATAGGACAAATGGACCTAACAGGTATGTAGAGAACATTTCATCCAAATGCTACAGAATAAACATTTTTTCAGCAGCACATGGAACATTCTCTAAAATAGATCATACATTATGACATAAAGCAAATCTTAACAAATACAGGAAAATTAAAATAATTCCTTGTACTATATTTGATCACAATGGGATTGAACTACAAATCAGCAAGAAGTAAAACAACAGAGCACACACAAAATTGTGCAAACTAAACAGTACACTATCAAATGATGAGTGTGTCATTGAAGAAATCAAAAAGGAAATCAAAAACCTCATAGAATCAAATGATGTTATTAATACAACATACCAAAACCATTGGGGCAACCCTAAGAGGGAAATTTATAGCTTTAAGGGACAATAATAAGAAATTATAAAGTCACAGTAAACTACTTAATGCTTCACCTTAGGGCCTTGTAAAAAGATGAACAAGGCAAACCAAAAAAATCAGTAGATGGGAAGAAATAATAAAGATTAGGGTAGAAATTAATGAAATAAAAATCAAAAAACAATACAAAGAATCAATGAAACAAAGATTTTGTTCTATGAAACCATAAACAAGATTGATAGAACTTTATGAAATCTGACCACAAGAAAGAGAGAAGAGACACAAATTAATAAAATTAGAGATTAAAAGGGTACCAACACAACAGATTCCAAAATAATAAGGATATATTTTTAGAACATATACTCCACTAAGTTTGAAAATCTGAAAGGAATGGATGATTTCCTTGACTTATGACCTACCAAAGTTAAATAATCAAATTGGAAAGGAAGGGATCAACTCATTATTATTTGCAGATGATATGATCCTATACATAAAGGATCCTAAGGATCTCTACCAGTAAACTGTTAGAGCTTTTAGCAATATAGCAGGATACAAAATAAGCACACAGAAATCAGTTGCCTTCCTATATACAAACAAACATGCTGAGTGGAAATCAGACAATCCCTCACATTCACAATTACCTCAAAAAAGAATAAATAAAGTACTTTAGTGTTAACCTAACCAAGGAAGTGAAGGATCTCTACAAAGAAAACTTTAAAACACTCAAGAGATAAAATGCAGAAGAGAGTAGGAAATGGAAAGACATTCCATGTCCTTAGACTGGAAGAATCAACATTGGCAATCTACATATTTAATGCAATCAAAATGGCATTCTTCACAGAACTAGAAAAAAAAATCCTAAATTTCATTTGGCAGCACAAAAAACCTCGAATACCCAAAACAATTTTGAGTGACAAAAAAAGGCTGGTGGTGTCACCATACTTGATTTTAAGCTACATTTCAGAGCCATAGTAACAAAAACAGCATGGTACTGGCACAAGGACAGACACATAGATCAATGGGACAGAATGCAGGATCCAGATATAAATTCAGGCTGCTATAGCCATCTGATTTTTGAAAAAAATATTTACAGGAGAAAAAACAGCCTCTTTAACAAATGGTGCTTGGAAAACTAGATATCTATATGCAAAAGGATGAAAATACATGGTTATCTCTCTCCATGCACAAGAATTAAGTCCAAATGGATCAAAGACCTTAATGCCTGACCTACAACTCTGAAACTGCTGGAGGGAAAAATAGGGACAACACTTCAACATACTAGCATAGACAATGACTTTCTAAATGTAAGTCCAGTTACTCAGGAAATAAAAACACTAATCAACCACTGGGACCTCATGAAATTATAAAAATTTTGTACAGCAAAGGACACTGTGAATACATCAAAGAGACAACCAACAGAATAGGAGAAAATCTTTGTGAGCTATACATCTGACAGAGGATTAATATCTAGGATGCATCAAGAACTCATAAAACTAAATAATAAGATATGAAACAACCCAATTTTTAAAAAAATGGGCTATGGAACTAAATAGAGAGTTCTCAAAAGAAGAAATACAAATGTATTACAAACATCTAAAGAAGTGTTCTACACCCTTAGCCATCAGAGAAATGCACACTGAAACTACTTTGAGATTCTATCTCACTCCTATCAGAATAACCATCATCAAGAAAACAAATGACAATAAATGTTGGCAAGGATACAGAAAATAAGGAAGCCTTCTACACTGTTGGTGGAATGTAATCTGGTACTGCCATCATTGTTGTTACGGAGAGTGTATATCCTAAGGAAGCTTCTCACTACCTTAGAGATACTTGCTCAACCATGTTTATTGCTGCTTTATTCATAATAGTTTGGAAATGTAGCCAACATAGATGTCCCTCTAACTGATGAATGGATATTGATGACATGATACATTTATACAATGGGGTTCTATTCAGTGGTAGAGAAAAAAATAAAACCATAAAATTTGTAGGGAAATGGATGGATCTGGAAAGGATTATACTAAGTGAGGTAACCCAGGCCCAGAAAGCCAAATGCTGCATTTTCTCCCTATGTGGGTCTCTATATGTTGATCATAGCTACAAATGTTTAGACTTGAATATGAGTTGGAGTAAAAATATGTAGCCGAAGCCAGTAAGCTAGAAAATGGCTATGAAGAAGGGAGGAAAAGGGAGGACCCAAGGGAATGGTATTGTATATATGTAAGTAGATGAACAGATTATTGCAGGTGGAATGGCCTAAGTGAGGCAGGAGAAGAGATTGAGTAAAAAAAAAAAAAATGGGGGGGGGTAATAAAAATCCAAGATGTTATGAGTAAGCCATACCTACCTTTTGGGATAGTGGCACACCCAGAAGTCATAGACTATTACTAGAGAAATTTCAGTGCCAAGGAAGGTGTTGCAGTCAGGTTCGCATTGCTGGTAGGAATCACCCAACTAAGAGCAGCTTGTGGGGGAAAAAAAAGGTTATTTTAGCTTACAGGCTTGAGGGGAAGCTCCACAATGACAGCAGAAAATGATGGCATGAGCAGAGGGTGGACATCACCCCCTGGCCCACATAAGGTGAACAACAGGAACATGAGAGTGTGCCAAACACTGGCAAGGGGAATTGGCTATAACACCCATAAGCCTGCCCCCAACAATACACCACCTTCAGGAAGCTTTAATTTCCAATTCTCCATCAGCTGGGAACCTAGCATTCAGAACAACTAAGTTTACGGGGGACACCTGACTCAAACCACTACATTCTACCCCTGGCCCCCATAAACTGATAACCATGCATGATGTAAAATACAATACATTCAGTCCAACTTAAAAGTCCCCGTGGATTTTATCAATCCCAATAATGTTCAAACATCCTCATAGTCCAAGATCTTTAACTGAGCCATAAATCTAAAATATTCCCAGAAAACCCATAATGACACAGAATAAACATTCACACTGAAAATATGGCATTGGGCATAGCAAAGAAATACTCAAGCAATACATGAGTTAAACAGGGAAAATACCAAACTCTGTATCTCCAAGTCCAACAACCCTACTTAATGACAAATCTCCCAGTCCGATAATTCTAACTAGCAACAAGTCTCTGGCATTCCAATTCCACCCCTCCAGCTAGGCTACTCACAGTCCTGGAAAACTTCATTGGAGCCAGCAGCTTTCCTTAGCAGCCATCTCCTTTAGTGTTGCAGTGAGGTCCACGTTGTTGGTAGAAATCACCCAACTAAGAGCAGCTTGTGGGAAAAAAGAGGTTAATTTTGATTTACAGGCTCAAGGGGAAGCTTCACGAAGGCAGCTGAAAACAATGGCATGAGCAGAGGGTGGACATCACCCCATGGCCAACATAAGGTGGGCCATAGCAACAGGACAGTGTGCCAGACACCAGCAAGGGGACACTAGCTATAATGCCCATAATCCTGCCCCAACAATACACTCCCTCCAGGAGGTGTTAATTCCCAAATCTCCATCAGCTGGGAACCTAACATTCAGAACAGGTAAGTTTATGGGTAACACCTGAATCAAACTACCACAGATGCTATATATTCAGTGAATTGTTGCCAGGGGCTGGCAACAATTGTTGCCCCCAAAACATTATAGGCAGTTGCCTAAGCTCTTCACCAGAAGTAGATGGTAAGACCCTATTGCTGAAAACTCCACATGCTGGGAATGCAAGGCCACTGTGAAATCAATCTGGGGCTGAGCTGACAAATAGATTAGCTGTCAGAATGCTGGAAAAAGCTATGCTGCATGCAGCCCTATGGGAAAGAGAAGTCATCAGTGGCAAAAAAAAACCATAGACACTTCAAGTTTTAGATTTGCCCAGCTAGGCCAAATGACTGAATAGGTGCAATAGTGGCATGTCTGTTATGGGGGAAACCAAATGCTATCTAATTGGACTGGAGGCCAACTCCATGGGAGGGAGTACATGCCTGGTATTGAAAACCTAATCAAAGACCTATGGTGGGGGAGGTCATTAGTCCCAGGAGTGTAATACCTGGTCTTATCTGGTTAAATGCATATATTATGCTCATCACACTACCCTGTAAGCAGCTTTCTTAATGTTCATACCCATGTATTAATGCTACTTTCACTTTTGGTTAGAAAAGCTTCTCTTTTTCATATGTTAATGACCACTGGATGACCCAAAAGGCATCATAGTACTGAGAAAATGTGGCAGGAGTATTCAGCGCAGAAACATTTCTATTAAACCTTCCAAAGCACATGGTCCATTATAGAAGAGGTGACAGAAAGAATGCAAGAGCCAAAGGAAAGGTAGAACTGCATATAATACAATCATTTAGACAAATATTGGTGTCAATGTCCATGACCTCACAGTGCCTAGCATTACCTTCGAAAGACCATCATAATAGGAGGAAAAGATGTTAACGTCCAAATAAAAGAGACTAATGAAGAGAGGGAGGGGATAGGATGGAGTGTGGATTTGTGAAGGGGAAAGTGTGGGAGAGATTTATCATGGTTTATTGTCTATAGTTATGAAACTTGTCAATAAAAAAAATAAAGTCCCTTTTAAGACTGGAGAGATGGCTCAGCATTCAAGCTTAATTCCCCTGTATCCACATCAGCCAGATGTACAAAGTGGTACGTGTGTTTGGAGTTCATTTGCAGTGGCTACAGGCCCTGGCATACCCATACCCATTATTTCTCTCTCTCTCTCTCTCTCTGTCCCTCTCTCTCTGTCCCTCTCTCTCTGTCCCTCTCAAATAAAGAAGTAAAACAAATTTTTAAAACAGCATTTTTAGTTTCCCATAAGCAAAAAAATACACAAAAATTTCATTTATCAAATTATGTATTTGCTACTGTTCTCACCAAACAAGGAAATCACACCACTTTTTTGATAGTACATGCAAAAATCTCATAGACGCTCCTAAAAGATCCAAATTTTTATGTAGGGACACTGGGAAGAAAAACAATATTTAAATTATAAAAATCTGAGGGAAAACTACAGAGAGGGAATATTAAAGAAAGGGAACTCTACATTGAATTCAAGAGCTTGTAATGTGTTTGTATAAGTATTTATAAAATAAAAAATATCTCTAAATTGTCAAAATATAAAAGTAATGGTAATCTTCAAAAATTAGTGGAAAAGGGACTTCTGGCCAAGATGACGACCGCCTAGCTGCGCTGCAAATCCTGGGGAAAGAAAGGCAAGATATTAAGGGTTCATTGGGGCTTTCAGGGGAGAGAAATCTGGGAGGGCACAGAGGCGGGAGAAACAGGGAATCACGGATCCCCTCGCGGGCGGGTAGCCTGCCCCGCCCCCCCAAATAACCTCCATGTTCACAGCACCGCAGCTGCTGCCGACGCCCACCACTGCTGCTGCTGTGCGCCAGCGAGCCGATGGATCCCTGTGTGCAGAAGCTTAGACTGCTCCACACACTCATCTGCTCGCCCACTTACTGAGTGAGCTCAGTCCCTCAGCAGGTGCTACGCAAGCTCAGACTGTGTCTCTCGCTTATGCCAGCTCAGGTGCCATGCCCTACCTGTCGGCCACGCTGGCCGTCCACCATTGTCCTGTGACGAGGAAGCGCAGAATGCTTCCGGGTCCCAGTGTTCCCAGCCAGAGTTCAGGCTGCTTCAGTGCTTGGCGCCTCAGTGCCACTCCTACCTCTAACACAGGCAGCGTTGGCACATTACCACTTAAGAAATCAGGAAAATTTGGTGCCCCTGCCAGGCAGTAGATAGGCGGCTTTGGCAAGTGAGAGCCAAAGCCCAGACTGCTGGGCAACTGCCCCAAGCTGCCTCAGATACCCATTGTGCTTGAGCCCAGGCTTATACGCCAACCTACGTGCCCATACACTGTCATGGGCAGACCACAGCGCAAAAGAAATAACATGAAAAATCAAATGCAAGAAAATCCAGTTAGATCACCCAGCCCTACAATGAATACATCTAACCAAAACATAGAAGAACCATTAGGATCAGAACACTAAATTGAAGCTATGAGCAATACAACCCTGACCAACCTACTGGTAGAACTTGCAGGAAAGCAACAAAGGACTGACTATCTTGTGGATGCTGCCATAACTAAACTACAACAAATAGATAAGAAATTGGAAGGAGTTCAAAGAGAGTTAAGAAATTTGAGGGAGAGTGAAAAAAAAGAAAACCTTAAAAATCAGCTGGCCATGCTAAATGAAGACATAGAGAAATGCAACGATGAATTCCAAGAATCATCAAGAAAATCAGAAAATGATGTGAAAAGGGATCTTGACAGAGGGATGGAAATTATACATAAAAAAGTAGTAGACAATGCAAACTTAATAGAACAAGTCCAAAACTCTCCAGAAGCTCTCAAGAATAGAGTCAGCCAAGTGGAGGATAGAAACTCTGATCTGGAAGACAAGATGGAAGAAACAGTTAGAGGATACAAAAATTTCAGTAAGTTCAAAAGTTCCGGTGAAAAGAACATGAGGGAATTGTGGGATACACTTAAACATCCTAATATCAGGATACTTGGAATACCAGAAGGAGAAGAAATTCATACCAAAGGCATGGAGAACTTATTTAACAAAGTAATTGAAGAAAACGTCCCCAGTATTTAAAAGAAAGGCCCATCAAGATACAAGAAGCCAAAAAAACTCCAAACACACTGGACCAAAGGAGAAACTCTCCAAGACATATTGTCATTAAGCCTCTAAACCTTGACACCAAAGAGAAAATCCGAAAAGCAGCTAGGGAAAAACAGCACACCACCTTCAAAGGTAACCCCATCAGAATTACTTCAGACTTCTCAATGGAAACCCTGAAAGCTAGAATGGCCTGGAATGAAACACTGCAAAGTCCAAGAAACTATGGCTTCCAACACAAACTACCCTACCAAGCAAAAGTATCCCTCATAATAGATGGTGAAAAAAACATTCCATGACAAAACTCATATTTACAATTATATGAACACAAAACCAAACCAACAGAGAGTATCTCAAGAAATTCTCCACAGAGAAGACACAAATAATCAAACTCAATTGCCTACAAGAAGTAGATCACAACAACCAAACTCAGAGTAGGCACAAAAAATTTCAAAGTCCATGAAAACACCAACCCACATTTACCATCACAATATGGCAGGGATCAAATCAAATCTCACAGTCATTACCTTAAATATTAATGGCCTAAATTCACCCATCAAGAGACACAAGCTAACAGGATGGATCAAAAAATTAGACCCCTCAATCTGTTGCCTTCAAGAAACCCATCTCACCACTAAAGACAGACACCTCCTCAGGGTGAAAGGGTGGAAAACAGTATTCTAAGCAAATGGGAATAAGAAACAAGCAGGCGTAGCTATATTAATATTGGATAAAATAGACTTCAAACCAAAAATAATCAAAAAACACAAAGAAGGCCACTTCCTACTTATCAAGGGAACGAGCCATCAAGAAGGTATTACAATCATAAATCTGTATGCACCAAACACAGGGGCACCACAGTTCATAAAACAAAACCTACTTGACAATAAAACAGAAATAACCACCAACACCATCATAGCTGGGGACTTCAATACACCATTATCAGTAATAGACAGATCATCCAAACAGAAACTCAACAGGGAAGTAAGAGAGCTCAACAAAACCATAGATCACTTAGACCTAACGGACATCTACAGAACCTTCCATCCCAAATAAACACATTACACATTCTTCTCAGCAGCCCATGAAACATTCTCTAAAATAGACCATATACTGGGTCACAAAGACTGCCTCCACATATTTAGGAAGACTGACATAATTCCCTGCATGATATCAGATCACAAGGCTGCATTGCTAGATATCAACAACAAAAGACCCACCAAGAATCCCAATGGTACCTGGAAACTGAAAAGCACACTTTTATTTTATTTTATTTATTTTTTTTTTATTTATTTTTTTTTATTTTATTTTTCTCCATTTTTATTAATATTTTCCATGATAACAAAAAAAATCCCATGGTATTACCCTCCCCCCTTTCCCCTTTGAAATTCCATTCTCCATCATATCTCCTCCCCATCTCAATCTTTCTACTTACATATATACAATACCAACCTAATAAAAGCCCTCCTCCCTTTCTTTCTCTTCCCTTTCTACCTCCTTTTTTTTAACTTACTGGCCTCTGCTACTGAGTTTTTTCCTTCTCACACAGAAGCCCAATCATCTCTAGCTAAGATCCACATATGAGGGAGAACATGTGGCGCTTGGCTTTCTGGGCCTGGGTTACCTCACTTAGTATAATTCTTTCCAGATCCATCCACTTTTCTGCAAATTTCATAACTTCATTTCTCTTTACTGTGAAAAGCACACTTTTAAACAATACATGGATAGTGGATGAAATAAAAAATGAAATTGCAAAATTTCTGGAAATGAATGGCAATGAGAATGCATCCTACCAAAACCTATGGGACACAATGAAGGCAGTTCTTAGAGGAAAATTCATAGCACTCAATGCTTTCATAAAAAAGACAGAAAGTTCCCAAATCAAAAACCCAACCATCCACCTAAAGGCACTGGAAAAACAAGAAAAATCCAACCCAAAGAGCTCCACAAGGAAAGAAATACTTAAAATGTGAGCAGAAATCAATGAATTGGAAACCAAGGAAACAATTAAGACAATTGACAAAACAAAGAGCTGGTTCATTGAGAAAATAAACAACATTGACAAACCCCTGGCCAATCTGATCAAGCAAAAAAAGGAGAAGCTTCAAATTAACAAAATTCAAAATGAAAAAGGAGAGATCACAACAGACATAAGTGAAATTGGGAGAATCATCAGGACTTATTTCAAAAACCTCTACTCCACAAAACTGGATAATATGGAGGAGACAGTTAAATTCGTGGACTCATACCACCTACCAAAGCTAAACACAGAGCAGATTAATCACCTCAATCAACCCATCACACTCATGGAGATTAAAAACGTAATAAAAAACCTCCCAAAAAAGAAGAGTCCAGCACCAGATGGCTTCTCAGCTGAATTCTATCAAATCTTTATGGAAGAACTCAAACCAATTTTCCTCAAACTGTGCCACACAATTGGTGAACAGGGAAAGCTACCCAACTCCTTTTATGAAGCTAGCATCACCCTAATTCCAAAACCAAGCAGAGATGCCACAAGAAAAGAAAACTACCGGCCTATTTCCCTGATGAATTTAGATGCAAAGATCCTAAACAAAATCCTCGGAAACCGAAGCCAACAACACATCGAAAGCATTATCCACCTTGACTAGTGGGATTCATCCCAGGAACACAGGGGTGGTTCAACATATGGAAATCTGTCAATGTAATACACCATATAAACAAGGTTAAACATAAAATCCACATGATCATTTTGATAGATGCAGAAAAAGCCTTTGACAAGATACAACATCACTTCATGATCAAAGCATTGGAGAGAATTGGCCTGGTTGGTTCATATCTTAACCTAATAAAGGCAATGTACAAAGCTCCGAAGGCCCAAATAATACTTAATGGAGAGAGACTGGAGGAATTCCCATTAAGATCAGGAACAAGACAGGGTTGTGCACTCTCACCTCTGCTTTTCAATATAGTACTAGAAGTCCTAGCTCAAGCAATAAGACAGGAGAAGGAAATAAAAGGGATACAATTTGGTGTTGATTGTCAGGTTGACCACAGAAGCAGCACTCTTGCTCATCTCCTCAGTACCAATATGGTTTCACCTGGCCTTTGGCTGGAATGCGAGTTGCGGCTTACCTCCTCGGGTCTCGCTACCTTCCAAAAATGACCTTATTTAAGGGAAAATATGAGTACCTCCATAAAACTTCTCTCACTTTATTTCCTGTTTTGTAATCATTTTCTTCCTTTTCCTCTTATTAAACTTACTTGTCTTTCTTTCTCTTAGTTCTCTGTTTCCAAAGGTGGAACTTGCAATAGACCTGGAAACACTGTAAAGGCTATTTTGTATAATTAATTTTGCTTTGCTTTCATATTAATGACAGAAGAGAAGCAGTAGGTATTATATATGTCAATCAAAATATAAAGCAGCTTCTTCTGGGTATGTGGATTTTACTCAAATTGATTGGATAAGAGAAAAATCATTAAAAAGAAAGATTGATATGGAAAATATTGCTAAACAAAAACATTGGTGGATATTTTTGTAGTGAAAAATTAGTATAAGACTCCATGGTTCATAATGCTTGTTTTTAAAGCCTGCCAACCTGAGTTCAATTCCCCAGTAGCCATTTAATGCCAGATGTACAAAGTGGTGTTTGTGTATGGAACTCATTTGCAGTAGCAAGAGGCTCTGGCACACACGTTCTTTCTTTCTATTTCCTTGCAAATAAATAAAATTGAAATTATTATAGATTATGAGGAAAGTTGAAATCTCAAACCATGTAGTTGTTTCTACCTCTCATTAAAAACTAAATATATAAATCAAATCAAATTTTCCTTGGCTTAATTAGAAATTTTGTGCCTAAAAGGGAAGGGAAATAAATCTCTATAACATTTATAAGAACTCTGCAGTGCAGAAAATCTGTCTGTCTCTCTCTTTCACACACACACACACACACACACACACACACACACACACACAGACACGTATAATTGTATACTATGCTCCCTCATGAAGCTTTAAAAAGTGCATGAGTATTCCAAGGCTCCTGACTATTCTATTGTGTAATGACCAATATCCAGCATCTGAGTGTCTGCAAACTTTTCCAAGCTCAGCTTTTAAGTGTTTTGTAGAATGGTGTTCTATAAGAGACCTGTTTGCATAAAATTTACCTGTCATTGAAGACATGTTACCTTCTCCAAGACATATACGTCATATAAGGCTCTCTGAGTTTTCTTCTTCATTTATGCATTTTTCCACCTTCACAACTGAGAATTACTCCTTCAAATAACTGGTTATGATTTCCGCATTATTTTTTCAACTTATTACCCTCTTAACTAAAGAAAACAATTTGTCAGAATGACTGGAAAATTGAAATTTAAAGAATTCTATTACTATTTCTCTTGATTCTAGAGCTCTTTAATCACTTTTATCATTCTGTGAAGTCAAATTTCCATTAAATCATTCAGTTTTTAAATATTTATTTGCAAGCAGGGAGAGAGAGAAAAAAAAGAAAAAGACAAAATGGGCACACCAGGGACTCCAGCTACTATAAATGAACTCCAAATGCATGTACTATGTTGTACATCTAGCTTTACATGAGCACTAGGGTATTGAACTCAGGTCACTAGGCTTTTCAGGCAAGCACTTTAACCACTGAGCAATCTTTCCAGCCTCATTCATTATTTTATAGGATATTTCAGTTTTGAGCCCAGTGATCTAATCTAAATTATGATGCTTTGGGGTTAAGTCATTGAAAATGGAGAGATCTGAAAACTTGACAATTTCTTTCAAAAGCTATAAAATATATGAAAAAATGATTGAAAGCCATGGCCATGCATTTTCCCTCCAAATACATTGTAGCATGGTAGTTATGCTGACTTCTCTCAGCTAAGAACACTCATCAAATGCAAACCTCTGCTAATTACATAACAATGCTGATGTTGTAAAATTTTTATACTGCACATCAGATGACAAATTCGCACACAAGTAATGAGTAAACTGTTGGGATTGTTGACTCAAAATATTTTGTAGTAATAATTCTTTCCTCCTCAATATTATGATATCAAGTCTTCATGGGAAAACTCAGATGAAAAAATATTCTCCCAAACAATCAAACTGGTATTAGTTTACTAATGCTTTATCCAGTCACAAACTGAAATCACATTTCCCATTTCTATTTATTATTTGGAAATGTGGTTTAAAAATAAAAATGGGAAATATCATTTCAGTTTGTATATATACATATATATGTATACCAAAACCAGACAAGGACACACAACCACAAGACCACCTGACATGTCCCTGATGAATATAGATACGAACTTCTTAAAAATAATAGACTAGGCTGGAGAGATGACTCATCAGGAAAAAAAAAATGCATGCTTTCAAAGGATGATTGACATAGGTTCAGTTCCCCAGCACCCACGTAAAGTCAAATGCAAAAAGTAGTGCATGCATCTGGAGTACATTTGCAGTGGTAGCAGGCCATGGCACATCCATATTCTCTCTCTCTTTTTCTTTTCATACCAACATGAGTAAATAAATGTATATTTTTTAAAAGTATATAATGGCAAACCAAATCTAACATTAAAAAATCGTTGACCATGATTAGAACATATTTACCCAGAATGCAAGGATGGTGTAGCATATGAAAAACAGTTAATATTGTACATCATGTCAACAGAATGAATGAAAAACACCAAATGATTATTATTAGGAGAAAAATGATATAATGAAAGTTTCCTTCACAATGAAACCTTCTTTAAAAATTAGGTATATAGGTATAATAATACACCTCATGCTGAAAAGGACATATGTAACAAGTCCGCAAGTAACATAATAAATGGGAAAAAAACCAAACTGAAAGATTTCTTTGTAGGATATGGTACAAGATCAGAAATCACAACTCCACCACTATTATTAGCACAGAAAATATTATCTACATGCTTCATTTGTGAATAAGATGACACAGACCACTTAAGAATAGCCCCAGTTAGTAATTCAATAGCAATAATGCCATTGACTATAAGCCCCTGAATATACTAACTCTTAGTGAGAACTGCATAAGAAGCACAAAATTTAAAATGTATTGTAACATTGGTATGTCTTTTAAAATGTTTCATCATATTTTATTCATTATAAAATCTATTCATTAATCAGTATATACTAAGCTCTGTGCAAAATAGAAAATTAAAAGTGTTGATAGCAATAGTGTATTGATATCCACGAAGCACAAACTAAGTGAACTCATCATATGAAAGAACAAAAAAAGGTCAACAAATCAATTCTGCTCCCATGCAGCCACAGGTCAATTATGACCAGACCAGAATTGGAGGTAGCAATGGGCAACCACAGAAAAGGGCTGAAGGGGACTTCCAGGCAGGGGTGAGACTCAAAGGTGATTACATAACATTAAAAGGTTTGGCAGTTTGTAAGAAAAGCTGATGAAACTTATGTGTGATGATATGATCAAGATGGTGGCAAAAATGTGAGGATTGTTCAGGTGTGTCTGAGAGTATTAAAGGTTGAAAGTTTTATTGTAGGATGGATTCATAGTTTTGTCACGATTTTATTGTTTTTTGATATTCTACTTTTTACAAACAAAAATTTAAAATCCTCTAACATTATTAAACTGTCAAAAAAGATTTTAATATGTATAATTAAGCACAAAATATAATGTATGATAAAGATGTATACAGCAAGACATTTACTGGCTTATCAGATATGTTTTAGAGAGTAATACATTCTTCATGATACCATAATTTCTCTCCTAATACTCCTTTCATCTTAAGGTTGCTTTAAAATTTTAGCTTTCACAAATACAAATAATAGAGATATTTGTAAACATTAACAGTAGATGATAAACACAAGCTATTTAGAATATAAGTTGGGCTGTTACTTTTCCATAGTAAGCTGATTATGGGTGAAAATGGGGTGCAGATGGAGGGGTTCCCATCAGAAATTAATAAAAGAGAAAGGTTATTGGACTTCTGGTTTAATGTCCAGAATTAATGTAGATCAAGGTGATTCCTTCAGAACATGGACAGAAAGATTCATTACAGCAGTGTAATCTACAAGAATAAATAAATAAGACTATTAGAAATCCTACATTTTAGGAAACTTTAATCAGATCTTAGATAAATTTAAATAATCTCCTCTCTCATTTCATGAAGAAATGTTCAAATATCATTTTGTGTACAAGTTTTGTTTTAATTTTTTACTTAAATATATTTATAGCGGGATGGAAGCTGAAAATTATAAAATCTTACAGAGAATTCAACAGTAAACATTGTTTAAGCATTTTATTGGCGTCAGAGATGAGTAAGTATATAATTTGCATTGAGTACAATTGTTAAGTAGTTCAGATATATCATTATAACTACTGAGTTAGATATGCTAATTATCATTTATAACAGTATATATGTGAAAATCATTGGCACTACAACTATTTGGGAAGGAATACAGTATAATATAATTTGAAGTAGTTAATGATCTTATGGAACTCATTGTTAGATCATTGTGGCAGAATGGATGAAGGAGAGAACAAAAGATCTAAACTAGAAGATCAGGTGGCAGACCTAATACAGTTCAAGAAAGAGAAAGACATGCTAATAGCAAGGTATGAGTGGGAATTTCACTATGAAAAGATCAAGCATGAGAATTCAGGGCATAACAGAAGGAGAAGAATTTTAATCCAGAGGTTTAGTCGGTGTTTTCAACAAAATCATAGAAGAAAAATTTTCCCAAATAGGGAAAGAAATGCCAATGCATACACAATAATCTTTTAGAACAAAAAACAGACAAAAACTGGAAAGAACCTCTCCTCATGATGTTATAATTAAACCACTAAACATGCAAACCAAAAGAAATATATTGAAAGCAGTTAGAAAGAAAAATCAAATCATCTACAAAGGCAAGTCCATCAGAATAACTACGTATTACTCAACACAAACTTTAAAAGTCAGAAGAGCTTGGAATGATGTATTCCAAGTTCTGAAAGATAACAACAGTCAACCAAGATTACTTTATCCTGCAAAGCTATCTATCCAAATTGATGGAGAAATAGGACATTCCACAACAAAAACAGGCTAAGGGAATTTGTGACAATGAAACCAGCTTTACAGAAAATACTTGAAGGAATTCTTAATGCTGAAGAGAAAGCAAAACACACACAGGAGGGAATAGAAAAAAATAAACCACACTCAAATAACAGTTAAAACAAATGAGTAAAGGAAAAACAGGAAACACGACAAAAGAAGAATACAGTAATAAATGCATGCCCTTCAAAAATAACTCTTAGTATCAATGGCCTCAATGCACCAACCAAAAGACACAAGCTTGCAGACTGGATTAAAAGTCAAGATCCTGCCATTTGTTGCCTCCAGGGAACTCAACTCTCAATAAAAAATAGACACTGTCTTAGGGTGAAATGATGGAAAAAGGTATTTCAAGAAAATGGGCCTAGGAAACAAGCAGGGATTGCTATCCTAATATCTGACAGGATTGACTTCAAACCAACATTAGAAAGGAAAGATAAAGAAGGTCATTTTATACTGAATATAGGGATACTCCATCAGGAGGACATAATAATCCTAAACATATATGCACCTAACATGGGTGCTCCCAGTTTCATCAAACACTATTAGACTTAAGGTCACAGATAACATCAAATGCAATTGTATTGGGTGACTTCAATAACCCACTCTCATTAATTGACAGGTCATCCTGGCAAAAAATAAACAGAGAGACATCTGAATTAAATGATGTCATGGAACAAATGGACCTAACAGATATCTACAGAAAATTCCATCCAAATGCTGCAGAATATACATTTTTCTCAGCAACTAATGGGACATTCTCTAAAATAGACCATATATCAGGACAGAAAGCAAATCTCAACAAACACAGGAAAATTGAAATAATCCCTCATACCCTAACTTAACACAATGAAATTAAATTGCAAATCAGCAACAAGAAAAGTTACAGTGCATATAGAAACTTATGGAGACTAAACAGTACACTATTGAATGCTCAATGGGTCATTGAAGAACTCAAAAAGGAAATAAAAAATTCATAGAATCAAATAATGATTATAATATAACATGCCAGAACTTTTGGGACACAATGAAGGCAGTCCTAAGAAGGAAATTTGTAGCTCTAAGTGGTTATATTAAGAAATTAGAGAGTAAACATATAAACAATTTAATGCTTCACCTTACAGCCTTGGAAAAAAAAAGAATAAGGCAAACCAAAAATCAGTAGATAAGAAAAAATAATAAAGATTAAGTCATAAATTAATGAAATAGAAAGAAACACAAAAAAAAATCTAAAGAATCAATGAAACAAAGTGTTGGTTGTTTGAAAGGATAAACAAGATTGATAAACCCTTAGCAAATTTGAGCAGAAGAGAGAAGAGACAAAATACAATAAAATATAATAAATAAATATAATAAAATAAAAATATAATAAAAGATGACAAAGGCACCATTACAACAGATACCAAAGAAATTCAGAAAATGATAAGGACATACTTTAAGAATAAATATGCCTCTATGTTTGAAAACCTTAAAGAAATGGATGATTTCCTTGATTCATATGACCTACCAAAATCATATCAGGATGAGATAAACCACTTAAATAGACCTATAACAAGTATGGAGGTCCAAGCAGTTGTAAAATATCTCCCAACTAAACAAGTCCAGGTCCAGATGGATTCACTGGTGAATTTTACTAGACCTTCATGGAAGAACTAATACCACTTCTTGTCAAATTTTCCATAAAATAGAAAAGGAAGGAATTCAGTAGAATTCCTTCTATGAAGCCAGCATCATACCAAAACCAGACAAAGACAGAACACAAATATACAAAAACAGATTAGGAACAAATCTCCCCCATTAACATAGATGCACGAATTCTGAACAAAATATTAGCAAAAGAATACAACAATATATCAAAAAAGATTATTCACCCTGACCAAGTTGGCTTTATCCCAGGGATGCAGGGATGGTTCAACATACAAAAACTGATAAATGTAATACATCATATAAATGGTCTGAAGGAAAAAAATCACATGTTCATCTCAATAGATGCAAAAAAGGCATTCCAGAAAATCCAACATCCTTTCGTGGTAAAAGTATTACAGAAACTGGGAATAGGAGGAACATACCTCAACATAATAAAAGCTATTTATGGCAAACCTACAGCCAACATAATACTAAATGGTGAAAAACTCGAAGCTTTTTCACTAAATCCAGGAACAAACCAAGGGTGTCTACTGTCCTCACATTTATTTAACATAGTACTGGAAGTCATAGCTACAGCAATAATGCAAGAGACACTCATAAAAGGGATACAAATTGGAAAGGAAGAGATCAATTTATCACTATTTGTAGATAATATGATCCTATAAAGAAAAGACCCTAAAAGATCTACTAACAAACTGTTAAAGATGATAAACGCTTTTAGAAACCTAGCAGGATACAAAATAAACACACAGAAATCAGTAGCTTTCTTACATACTAACAAACACATGAGGAGGATGAAATCACAGGACACTGGAGAGGGTAGGATCAAGACTAACCTTAATCTTCTACATCTTCCCTCCCTCCCTCTCCCTCTCCCTCTCTCTCTCTTCTCTCTAACTCTTGTATATTAGTTATCTTTATCCTCATTTTCTTAGTGGGCACTGACCAGTAACTACCAGTACCAGCATGGGGCTATCATCCACAATGAGCTTTTGATCAGAGAGACCTAAAAGGTTTCCTAAAAGACAGACAGATTTCTGTCAGAGTACTTGATGACTCACCAAAGCTTAGTGGTAAGACCCTATTGCTGAAGACACCTTATGTAGTTGACATGCAAAATAAAATGGCATGGCTGGAAGTTGGAAGGCAGTCAGTCCCCAGAGAGTCAGCGCATCTAGTGCCAGAAGGGCAACTGGGGGAAAATGACCAATATCTGTCCAAGCAACACATGATCTAACCTACTTAGCAGCAAATAACTTGTTGTGATGCCCACACAAGTGCAATACTGGCACACAGCCATGGTGGGGAACCAACTGCTCTTAATTTGGCTAACTGATCTCCTCAGTGGTACGGGACCCATAGCTGGATCTGGGAAACAAGTCAGAACCATATCCAAGCATAAGCCCACTCGCCAATATCAAGCTACCATCAATCATGGGCTACAAGTGGGCCTACACCTATTAAATTTTCTATTAAAAAAAAAAGTAAGGGTTATCCCATTTGTCCTGGTGCTAACTTATTCTCCATTGGAGAATCTGCTTCTCTTTTTCAGATAGATGTAGATACTAAGGAGAGAGCCACCCCATCATACCTCAAAAGGGCCCTGGCTGAAACTAAGAAAAATTGTTGAAATAAGAAAGGGTGTTGTTTTCCTGATGAACTGGATACCAGCAGAAGGGGGAAGGAAGTCAACACAGAGAAAAATCAACTCCTGCCAAATCAGAGAGCCAGAGCCTCAGAGGCCCCCAACACCTCATCACTGAAGCAGACCAAAAATGAACCCAACCTGGCTCAGGGAAATTTTGAGGAAGAGGGGGTGGAAAGAACATCAGAGCCACATGTTGTGTCATGATATGCAGAGACATTTATCTTACCCATAACTGTGAGCTAACTCCACAATGCATGACCCATATATCTCAACAGGAGGGGCCAAGGGGAGGGGATAGGTCATGAATGAGCCTAATAATGGTACCAAACTGACTGTATTTACTGAATACAAAACTAACTAATAAAGAAAAAAAGAAAAAAAAGAAAGAAAGAAATAAAGTACCTTGGAATAAACTTAACCAAGGAAGTGAAGGATCTCTACAATGAGAACTTTAACATACTCACGAGAGAAATTGCAGAATGCACAAGGAAATGGAAAGACATCCCATGTTCTTGGATTGGAAGAATCAATATTGTGAAAATGTCAATCTTACCAAAAGCAATCTAAATATTTAATGCAATCCTCACTAAAATTCCGTGGCATTCTTCATAAATATTAAAAAAATCCTAAAATTCATTTGGAAGCACAAAAACCCTCGAATAGCTAAAATGATTTTGAGCAACAAAAATAAGGCTGGTGGTATCACCATGCCTGAGTTTAAGCTATATTACAAAACCATAGTTACAAAATAGCATGGTATTGGCACAAAGACAGACATGTAGATCAATGGAACAGAATAGGGAACCCAGATGTTAATCCAGGCAGCTACAGCCATTTGATTTTTGACAAAAATGCCAAAAATATTCATTGGAGGAAAGACAGCCTCTTCAACAAGTGGTGCTGGGAAAACTGGATATCTATATGTGGAAAGATGCAAATAGATCCTTGTGTTTCTCCATGCACAAGAATCAAATCCAAGTGGATCAGGGACCTTAATATCTGACCTGAAACTCTGAAATTGATCAAGGAAAGGCAGGGGAAACCCTTCAACATATTGGCATAGGTAATAACTTTCTGAATATCTCCCTAATTGATTAGAAAATGAAACCACTAATCAACCACTGGGATCTTATGAAATTGAAAACCTTTTGTACAGCAAAGGACACTGTGGATAGAGCAAAGAGACAACCTACAGAATGAGAGAAAATCTTTGACCGCTACACATCTGACAGAGTATTAATATCTAGAATATACAAAGAACTCCAAAACCAAAACAATAATAAATCAAAAAAAAAAAACAATTAAAAAATAGGCCATGCAGGTAAATAGACAGTTCTCACTAGAAGAAATATAGATGGCATATAAACATCTACAAAAGTGATATATATCCTTAGCCATTAGGGAGATGCAAATTAAAACTACCTTGAGATTCCATCTCTCTCCTGTCGGAATGGCTACCATCAAGAAAACAAAGGGCAATAAATGTTAGCGAGGATGCAGTAAAAGGGGAACCCTTCTACACTGTTGTTGGGAATTTAATCTGGTACAGCCATTGTGGAAATCAGTATGGAGGTGCTTGTGACAGCTAAAAACAGATTTACCATATGATCCAGCTATAGTACTCCTATATGACTCTTCTCACTACCTTAGAGATACTTGCACAACCAGATTTATTAATGCTCTGTTAACAATAGTTAGGAAATGGAACCAGTGTACATGCCCATCCACAGATTAATGGATAATAAATATGTGGTACATTTACACAATGGAGTTCTATTCAGCAATAAAAAAAATGAAATTAAGAAATTTGCAGGGAAATGGATAGGTCTGGAAAATTTCAGTGCCAAGGATGGGATACCTTCCAGTGAGTTATTGGTCAGGGAGGCCCCTGTTGCCTCCAAAACATTATAGGCTATTGCCTAGACCCTTGGTTTCCCATGAGATAGAGATGGCAAACCCTATTGCTTAAGACTTCACATGCCTGTGCCACAATGTCACTGAGAAATCATGCAGGTGCTGAGCAGAAAGCCTTCTCCCTGTAGCCTGCCAACTGAAAACTGGAAAAAGCTCCACAGTATGCAGCCTTATGGGAGACAGAAGTCATCAGCAGTGAAAACAGTCGACACTGGAAGCCTCAAGTTTGGCCAGACAGGCTAAATCACTGAACGAGTGTGATAGTGGCATGTCTGCTCTGGGGGAAACCAACTGCTTTCTAATTGGACTGAAGGCCCACTCTATAGGAGGGAATATATGCCTGGTACTGAAAACCTAATCAAAAGCCTATGGCAGGAGATGTCATGAGCCTTAGTGGTATAAAGCCTGCTCTTGTCTAAATATATGTATATATTACTCTCACCAAATTGCACTGAAAGCACTACACTTAACGTTTATATTCATATACTAATGCTAATCTCACTTCTGGTTAGAGAAGCTTTTCTTTTCAGATGGCGATGACCACTGGATGACCCAAAAGGCAACATTGTGCTGAGAAGAAGGGATGGAGGAGTGTCTAGCACTGAAATATCTCACACCCTCCCAAGGCTCAGTGTCCATTGTGGAAGAGGTGGTAGAATGAATATAAGAGCCAAATTAAGGGTACTACTCCTTATAATGCATCTTTCCAGATGGAAATTGGCCTTGATATCCAAGACCTTGCAGTGCCTAGCAATACCCACATAAGACCTTCATAATAGGAGAAAAAGATGATGACATCAAATTAAAAGAGACACTAATGGAGAGAGGGAGGGGATATGATGGAGAGCAGAGTTATGAAGAGGAAAGTGGGGGAGGGGAGGGAAATACTGTGGTTTGTTGTCTTTATAGATGTTGTCAATAATACATACATATATATATATATATATATATATATATATATATATATATATATATATCATTCATATATATATTCAATGAAACAGAGAGGTAGTATCTTGAGAAAATAAACATGGTTGATAAACCTCTGGACAGTTTGATCAAGTGAAAAAAGAATCAAAATCAGAAATGAGAAAGGAAAGGTCACAGGATATACTTCTGAAACCTCTACTCCACACAACTGGATAATCTGGATGATAACACCAGAAACCCCACTGAGGATTGCCCCCAGTGGAATGGGGGCAGGGACAAGGAAAAAGAGTGTACCCACACATGATGCATGTTGTCATAATAATAATAATTTTTTAAAAAAAATGCATAGACGTCTGTGCTCTGGTGAATTTTTGTGCTTGCTATGTTTTGGTGTTCACTGGCTGGTGGTGGTTTCTCTCTCTGCTTGGATTTATGAATGGGAGCCAACTTCTTCCACCACTGAAGAAACTTCACTTGGATTTGTAAATTGAAGTAAATTCCTTCCAACCGTAAAACTATGTTTGTTTAGATGCTCATTCCAGCAATGTTAGAACTGTTTACAACAATCATTAACAATTATTCCTTCCACTTGGAATCAAAAGAATTCATTTAATTCATATTTAGTCTAAATTCAAGGAATATTTTGAAAAGTTACCCTAAATTGGTCAATAAAAACACTGTTGCAACATACAGTGATATGGGAAACACAAGTAATGGACACTCTCATTATTTTGTATGTAGTGGTGAATTATAGTTTAGCATTATTCCAACAAATATGAATCATGATGATTACAGTTGGAGAAATCACAATACGTAGAGATTAAGTGCTTGCATTTGACATTACCATGGATAAAAATTGGTATCAAGTAATTTTTTCTTTTAGGTCTATAAACATATTATATATTACTTGCAAGAAAATAGATTCCACTTCTATCAAGGAAATATGCGTTGCTGACATTTTACACATTGAAGCCATAAGACACATAAAAATACCTATGCATATAATGATAGAAGACAAAAAAATCATTTGATAAAATATTTTATTAATAATAATAATAATAATAATAATATAACCAAGGTTATAAAAATAACAACTTTATTAACTACAGAAACTTTTTAATACAAGTAATAACCACAGTGTTCCCTTTTTGGGGTAAGCATCCTATACCACTCATTAGGCAGCTTATCATTTTCCTATTTACACACAGACCACAGTCCTAATGTTCATACTACTCCATTTTCAGTTTCTTAAAGACAGAAACTTTCTGTGCAAATGGAAACAAACCTACACAAAAGTGACACTGTCAAGAGTTACAGGGTCCAAGAATGTTAACACCTGTTTTCTCTGCATTAGTTACTTTTTGGTTCTAAACTCAGTTGAATAATGAAACTTCAATTTTTCCTTGCACTTAATCATGAAAGGTAATTTACTGAAACTTATTTTACAAAGACAAATATTTATTTTTACTCTACTTTTATTTTACCTGAAAGTGTCTATAAATACAAGTGAATTTTTCTATAAATATGATAAATGAAAATAGTTACTTTTGAACCTCAGTAAATCAATTTTAGCATAATGGCCTATTAAAATTTTCTACTTCATATTCTCTATATTGCAAAACTAGCATTTCTTCTTTAAAAAAAGAAAATGTTGAGAAATACTTGACAACAATGTCCCTTTCTTGACAGTGTTCTTTTCAGAAGAATGTGTGGCTATAACATTCATTCTGCACAGTACCATTGGTACCAACAAGAAATATTCCCAGGAATAAGTGAAATGTAGTTTTGCTATCACATGCCTTGACTGTTATTTCCTTGCCTTCCAGTGTCTCATATTCCTGGAGCCTGAAACACTTAGAAAGTAAGCAAGAGCCTGTTAATCCTAGAGATTGACTCGGTAGAGACCACTGTGCTGAGGACCTGCCCACAGCAAAAAGACAAGTATCATTCCATATTTTACAATAAAATTAAAGAAATATACAAAATGCTTATCATCCCTCTGCACAGCAGAGTCATTATGACACATATTTTAGTTTCATATTTCTATTTTGATAGACATAAGAAAATGTCTACCATTGCATCAGTATATAACCATTATTCAAACAGCCAAAACAAAAACAGCCTTGAAAGCTTTCAGTTTAAAAGACCCTTTGTCCATGATTCAAAATGAAATGGATTTCCATATAAATTGAACTTCTTCACTTTTTGTAGTTTATGCATAGAAACATGTCCAATAATTCACCAGATGACTATTCTTTCCTACTACAGTATATACCAAAGTTCTTGTTCATCTAGCATCCATAGTCAACACCATCTACTTCACATTAGCACAAAAGAAACCTCCCAAACAGAATTGTTTTGTGTGCCATGTCTAGCAATTTGCTGATGTTGTGTCCTTTAATAAACTAGAAAACACTGAGTCAAAATGCCTGAGACTTAACTGCATACTGTACATAGGTAATTCCTATCTCTCTTTCCATGGACATTTACAAGACATGAGAACAAGTATTTTATAATGCCAATGTTTTAAAATATTTCAGTTGTTATAACAGTTTTACCTATATAATTAACATGTTATAATAAAAGTTAGTCCATTCAAAACTAAGAAAGTATGAAAAGCATTTCAAAATTTTAGCAAAATCTCTTTGAAATTTCTATGTGCTTTTTATTTTTTGAAAGCATGTACTATATAAAGGAAACAATACAATGAAAATAAGAGGATGTGGACTGGAAAGTATTTGGATATCTCTTTGTTCTTACCTGTTTCTTGACACAGCATCTCTCTCTCTCTCTCTCTCTGTGTGTGTGTGTGTGTGTGTGTGTGTGTGTGTGTGTGTGTCTGTGTCACAATTTGGGTAACAATATCTGAGGTGGCTGCCCAGTTCCCTGTGGATTCAACTCTCCCAAAAATAATAGAAAGCCCTCTTTCTACAGATTGAACAGTAGGCAGGAGAACTGTTGGGGCAAGGTTTGCATAATTCATCTTAATAAAGATGATTTCAGAGAACCAAGTCAGAAAAATGGAAACACTGGATTTAAGTCACTCATAGAATTACATTTTAGTTATTCTTGTTTTATACAAGAAGATATTGTGAAACTTAAAAACCTGCTTTATTATTGCTTGGTTTTGCATCTCTTGATAAGTACATGGCTATGACCTAGTCATGGCAAATAAATAAATATGATTTTTTTTGTTATACAGAATGCACACTAATTAAAGAAAATAAGATAAAATGAAAATATCTTGATAAAATTTCTGATTGAGTAGATTCAACTGTACATTTAAAACTAATTCAATATAAGGTTTAGATAAACAAATCTCTCCTTGTTATACTTTCCCCCATTACTCTAGTAAAGCTAAATAATTTCCAGACTGAGAAAATATTTTAATTTATTTCTCCAAAATATTTCAATGCATAATTTAATGAAGGATGATTCACAAAAATTTAGAGACATGGGAACTCTCATATTAAATTCTTTTTTTCATATTTACGAAGAGTGAACTGGAAGCCAATTGTAGCAGTCAAGTTTGGAATGATGTTATTTAAACACACTTTTAATGGCCAAGATACTTACATATTTTCAATATAACACAGATTTGAGAATTTAAGAAATGTTTAGGAAAGTAGGTCTTCAAATATTTTGCATAAATAAGTAGCCCCAAACTTGGAGGAAAAAATACAAATACAAGTTACTTTCTTCTCCTTAGGAATTAGAAAGTACACGAGACAAGTAGGATAATAAATATAAGTAAACACAGAGGCTAGACATTATTTAACTCTATAGGTCCTGATCTCACTTGAAATACCAGCAGTGGAGGTCATCTATAGATCCTTTCCAGAAGATAGTCATTTTTCTCTTGCTCCTTGCCTGAACAGCTCCACTAGTACTTAGAAATTTCGTTTATTTCTTAAAGGACTATATGTGCATAGCTCCAACATACTTAAGAGATGACACTAGATATACCACAGTCTAAACATGTAGTGCATGCCACATGTGTACTCAGGCATATGTCATGAGCATGTATTTTTGTAAAAGCACATTTGTATCCAAGTATTGCAGGATACATAGTGAAAAGAAATGAAGGCACATGTGCCATTGGAAAGATAATATGATTTAATACAGAGTTACAGTTCATAAACACAAGGTATAAATTCTTTTGGTGATGTTAAGATAATATTGAAGTTATGGTTTATTGATCACTAAGATAGTAACCTGAAAAGCAGTGTAGAATGATTAACTGACCTTTGCCTTGAAATTGTTTATCATCCAGCAGTTATACCTTTGCATTTTTTATCCATTCAAGTATCTTCAGGAGATATGTTACTGCACTTACAGGTACCTTAATTCGCTTCATCAGTTTTACAAAATAACATGACAAACAACACAATAAAACACAAATACACACACACACACACACGTGTGTGTGCGTTTGTGTATATATATATATTAATGAGCATCTGAACACACATGGCACTCAAGCAGTTGTTTCAGTGGCATTTTAATCCCATGTTCTCTGAAATCTTCATGCAGAATAATCATATAGGAACGGATGCTTCAGACAGACTTGCTTCAACTATGGCTGTTGGACCTTATATGTTAAAATAACTTTGTGTATCCACTTTGCATAATATGCAACTCGGACAAAAATTCCAGGACGATTTGGGATGGCACATCCACGACCAGGAACAATGACACCAAGAACCATTCTCATTTTATGCTGTTCGCAAATAAGTGGACCTCCATAATCACCCTATGATGAAAACATGCAGCAACAGTTATCATTTCAGATGTAAAAAATAACAGCTCATTAATGTCACTCATCATTAACATGTATGTCAAAGGTATAGTTGTTCAATAATGTAATTTTTAAATTTTCTCTCATTACTATTCCATATATATTAATTATCAAAAAAATGAAAATTACATGATAAAATGAAACCACTTACAATCCTAAGATTTTAATGATTAGACTGCATTAAAATTTCTCATATTCCCTCCACAAATGATCTTAATTTTTTAAAAGGCTTCTTAGTTGACAAAATAATTCTATTTATAAAAAAACAAAATTTTAAGATATTTTATTAAGCTTGTTTGGGTACTTCTACTCCACATAGTTTTCCCTAAGAGTTCTTGCTTTGTTCATTACACTTTTAAGAGAGAAATGCCACTGCTGTTTATTGTGAGTAAAGCATGCATGTGTTGGCTCACTGTTCAATTCAAAGAAGTTCACAAAAAATGATACAGAGTTATCTTTTGCAGTTACTTTCTCAAAGAATAAGGTTGTGGTATGCAATTATTCTGATTTGAGGAAAGCAAAGAGAAAACATATTAAAAACTATGATATTAATAACATTTTGTTGGGGCTTGCTGTGTTTTTTCAAGATGGGATCTTGATTATAGCCCATGCTGGACTTGAATTCATGGTTCTCTTGCCTCATCCTTCTAAGCTCTGGATCTACAGGAATGTTTCACCTGCCTGGTCTTCAATCCTATACTCCTTACTAAAGAACCTCCTTTTTTACCTCACATGGTCCTGATCCAATCTTTTCTGCCCCAGCACATAGTTCAGACTCATTGAGAGTCACTTTGCCTTGGTGATGCTGACTACATTTCTCATTCCCCATAATGTAGAGATGTGCCACTCTTAGTAATCCATCCGAGTTGATCACTGCAAGGGTGAAGCAAACATAGTTCATGAGCACCATACAAAGGCTAGCAAAATGAGAAACAACTACAAAATTTTTATGCATGAAATAAACATGATATTCCCTCATCTTTTAAAAGGTAGCTTACATCCAGTGTAGCCCCAGCCATAAACACTGCAAGTGGTCTTTTCAGGAATTGTACAGCCATAATTAGGTAAGTCAATTGTACTAACAAAATCATCCAGGACTACAGGCCTGAAAAGAGAAAATAGCAATGGTAAGTACTCACAATTTGTTTCAACTCAGCATTATTAACATTTAAATTACAGTGTTATGCATAGTATTTAGAAATAATGAAGTCTTCATTACTGAAATAATTTGAAAAAATAATCTAAATATAATGCACAGTCTTGGGTTGGTAGTAGTCATTTAATTGCCAATATTCAAAAATGTTCAACTACTGTTGTTAAAAGCAACATTATTTTAGATTTTAGAGTTATCAATTAACTTTTTACTATGGCTTAACTTTCAGCTGATAATTTTGTGCCAAGTACATTTGGAAATACTAAAATATCTTTTCCCTTTTTTCCATTTATGCCCACATATATCCACATACATATGTATATAAACATGACTACATATATATGGCATCTAATAATAATCTACATGAGATATGAACAAACCCACGACTCAGGAAAACACATTTTGACCCTTCAGTTCTGTTAAAATCTGAATGAACAAACCTAGCAAGTTTCAGCAGAACCAGATCTGAGCCTTCTGGCCCATAGACCAGCTGGGAGACATTCAGAACCTGTTTGCGCTTCTCATCTCCTCTTCCATGGATATCATGGATACCAAGCCAAGCTTCATAGTCTTTCAAGTCTTTGTTTCTAAGGAAAAAAAATTATGTAAAAAAATAATTTAAAATTGTATATTATTTATTTTTTTTATCATTTTAGGTTATAAGGATAAATAAATAAACTTAAATTTTGAATCAAAGCGGGAACTTTGGAATACTATAGATATGTTAAAATAGACACTTAAATTAATGAACTTTGAAATGATCATAAATTTTTAAAAGCTATTTGATTATACTTGCTAGAAAGTATAAATTTTTCAGGTAAATTTACATGAATTATAATTTTACTGCAGATTTTATATCAGGTGTGTATATATTTATATTGAGTTAATTACTAAGGAATGTTGTTTTTAAGAAAATTAAAGTAATTTTGAGAGAAGTAGGAAGTAAGTTCTAAAACCCTTTCTCCATATTTTTCTTTTAGGCTTATTTTTATGATTCTAAAGCTGGGTCGACATGAAAAAGGCAGGAGAAGCAAGTTAGTTGAGACCCAGAATAACAATTTCTACGTGGAAATACTGAGCCCAACAGGAGGTGAGGATGTAACTTTTTTTTTTTTCAAGTAACACAAGCAAATACTTTTTCCTAGTAAGTCGAAGACTAATCACAAAAACAGGTAAGCCGAAGTAGTACTGAATATGAAAACATTGAAGGCAGATTTTTGCAATAAAAGTTAATATAGAAATTAAAATGTTCAGCTTATGTTGGCAAATCTTTATAAGGTAAATACTCATTTTATGTTTACAAACAAAATAGAAAGAATACATTTTTTAAATGCTTGAAACAAATAATGACTTAAAACACATGTTACCTAGCTGGGAAACATTGTCTTGCTGTAAGAACCCAACTTTCCTTTATCAATGATCCCCCGCAGATGTGTTTACCTCTAAGAGAAAGAGGAAAGAAATATGTAACACTTAGTGGAAAACATTTGTCAAAAACAAATGAAACTGAAAAGAAAATATAGAAATAAATTGGGACATGAGTGTCAGTTCTTTTACCTGGAGGCTGACATTTGATGATTATAGCATTGCAGGTTTTACATAATGTGATTACAATATCATGTTCATCATCTAAAGAAATGGTCATTGCACAACAGTATTTCATTAATCCACATATGCCATATTCTGTAAATATGTGATAATTAGAATAAAAAGACTTGAGGTCCTGTTTTAAATTCAGCATGAGATTATGAAAAACTGAAATTTGAGCTTGTATAAACTCTAAAAAATGATTGAGAGGTAGCAGTGTTAGTTATATTTACACTATTGCCTTCCTTTTCTACCATCATTTAGTTATTTTTTATTTTATGATACTTTGAATCAAATCCAGGGCCTTGCACCTGCTAGGAATGTTTTCTGCACTGAACAATATCCTTATTGCGGTAAAATATAACCAACTTTGGTGAGACTAAGCCCAGTGATATAATCTTCATTATAAAACAAAATCAATTTGGAAGATATGTCATCTAGAAAACTAAAGTATTTATAGAGAAAACAAGTACTAGTATATTTATTTGGTGACTTCCAAACTGTTAATACATGCCTTTTTGCCAGAAACATGAGAAAAATACAATTTTCCACAATCCAAACTTCCAAGAAGTATAGCTGTTTACTCCTTCAGAGGATAATACTAGAAGATTTCCAGACTAAGGCCATCATTGTTTATGGTCTTACCACACAAGAAGATAAGAGTATATATTGAGTTTTCACCCCTATTGCTTTCAGTGTGTGTTTTGGAAAAATAACTAAACAGCTGTTGTTATTAAAAAATTAGATTCAACAAACAAATTAGATTTAACAAAAATTAAAGCTTCTATTACACTAATCTAACAAAAACTGTTTCCCTAAAAAAATACTACCAAAATAGCATATATTTTCCTGTTAGTAAAAATAATTCAGATGTTTACATCTATATTTATTTTTCCTGGGGTTATTTTAGTAAAGAATCATTAACATAGCAATGTGGATTCTCAGAACATTTTCTACAATGAAGAAAATTAAATTTCTTTTTTTTTTTTTTTTTGAGGTAGGGTCTCGTTCTAGCTCAGGCTGACTTGGAATTCACTATGTAGTCTCAGGATGGCTTCAAACTCACAGTGATCCTCCTACCTCTGCCTCCCAAATGCTGGGATTAAAGGCGTGTGCCACAACACCCAGCAATTTCTATTAATTTGATTATAATTTAAAATAAACATTTTACATAAAAAGAAAACTCTTCAAAAACTGTACCTTACTAAAATTTTATATTGCATAATCACTTTCATCTTTGGGTTAGCTTCTTGATGGGATTTCAGAACTACCTGTCTATTACAGCTATACAATAATTACTAGCATAACTATTGCCTCTGATAAAATAGAGAAGAATAATCGAAGGAGAACTTGAGGCTATTTCTTATAGCTAAGGTGACTAGAGTCCTAGTCATCAAAGGAAATAAATTCCATCATTGCTAAGAATTGGCTTATTCATAAAAGGGCTTCAGTTGAAATTGTGCCTAGTTTCATGTCACTTTGATTTAATGGTAGTAGGAAATAAACTTTCATCCTTTAAGGGATTAGCAGTAAAGAAGTAGGAATCCAGGCTGGGGATATGGCAAAATTAGAATATATATGATATCTGAATGCTAGTAATTACCTGTATTTCAAACTAACCATCCATCCCACATTTGTTCGTGTTGGAATCCCATTTACAACTCGCAGCTGTTTCGTTTTGGCACAAGATATAATGGGATCTGAAAACAGTAGAATACATGACATGTCAAAACATTTTGAAGTAATCAAGACCTGTTAGATTTTTTGTTGTTGTTGTTTTGTTTTGTTTTTGGTTTTTCGAGGTGGGGTCTCACTCTAGCCCAGGCTGACCTGGAATTCACTATGGAGTCTCAGGGTGGCCTCAAAATCAAGGCAATCCTCCTACCTCTGCCTCCCGAGTGCTGGGATTAAAGGCGTGCTCCACCACGCCCGGCCCTGTTAGATTTTTTTTTTAAGTGAAATGCCATTTAGACAAATGTAACTACTGAAATTATATTAGAAGAACATTCTGAAGAAAAAGTATTGTATGAACACAGTTCTACATTAAGCTTCTGTTTTTGCTCATCATCTTTGTTGGTAAGTGACACCACAAAACTAATCAAGATACACTTCACTTGATGGTAAAATTATGTTTGTTCACCTAGCACTGTGAACAGATTCTTCATGTGCAACACTAATGTGATGTTATATAAGATGTTATAGTAATATATTTTTGATGGAAAAATAATGGTATCATTTCATAGAAATTCTTCTTTTATTTTGAAGATTACTTACGATCTAAATTGACTATTGTAGGTGTGGTATCACCTTCACCTGTAAAAATAAATATCAAAATACATATTTAATTTATATATACACCAATACCTCTCTAGAAAACCAAAATTAGACTATCGATAATTTGGTAAAATTCTTAACAGTTTACTCAATTAGAATGGACAATTTATTAAAGTTCTTAATATTTTATTAAGTGGTAAATGCAATATAACTTTTAAAAGTAATTGTGTCTCCCATACTGTACAATATTGTTAACATGTACCTAATACTAGGTAATCCGAGGAAAATCCTATATTCTGACTGTGAAGGCTTGCAGACATGGACTTTGGTGACCATTGGTAGATTGAATTCAATACACCATCAAGGACCAACCTTACTGTACATGTTTCTTAGCACTATATGTATGGCTATTCCAGAGACTAGCATCATGTTCATTTTCCCTAAGTTTCATATAAATAGACTATGCTCCTTTTATAATAACTTGAGCCATTCTTTTTTATTTTTTTATGTTTTAAAATTTTTTGTTCATTCTTATTTGAGAATGAGAGAGAGAGAGAGACAGAGACAGAGAGAAAGAGAAAGAGAGAGAATGGGCATGCCAGGGCTTCCAGCCACTGCAAACGAACTCCAGATGTATGTGCCCCTTGTGCATCTGGCTAACATGAGTCCTGGGGAACCAAGCCTTGAACTGGGGTCCTTAGGCTTCATGGGCAAGCACTCAACCACTAAGCCATCTCTCCAGCCCAGGCCATTCTTTTTTAAAAAATGAAAATATTCATTTGCAAGCAAAGAGAGACAGAGAGAGCAATAAAAAGAAAATGGGTGCTTCAGTGCCCTTAACCACTGCAAATAAACTCCAGATGCATGCACCATTTTGTGCATCTGGCTTTATGTGGGTACTGGGGAATAGAACACCAGATGTTAGATTTTGCAAACAAGTGTGTTAATTGCTCAGCAATCTCTCCAACCCCTTCTCTCTCTCTCTCTTTTTTTTCTGAAGACTACTTTTATTTATATTTGATGGAAAATAATATAAACTGCACAGGCTTTGGAAATCCCCACAAGCAAAGTAGCAGGATATAAAACAAACACACAGAAACTAGTAGCTTTCCTATATACTAACAACTAACACGCAGAGGGTGAAATCAGGGAATCTCTCCCATTCACAATTGCCTCAAAATAATAATAATAATAAAGGCTTGAATCAACTTCTTGTTAAGATGACATTCACTAACCATGCTGCACTTCCCAAGGAAAGAAAGGCAAGAAATTAAGGGTTCATTGTCTCTCAAATAGACTCAAATAGACCTCTAGGGGGAAGGAGGAGAAGCAAAAAAAAAAAAAAAAAAAAAAGAGGAAATCCACTGATTCCCATGCTCTTGGATAGCTTACCAGTCCCCCAATTGCCTCAAGCAGCCATATGAGCCATAGTCTCAGCTGCAGGTTCCTCTTGCACTAACTGCAGCCAAGGGGACCCAGGCCACACACCTCCATGATTGCAAATGTCATCCCACTTGCCATTGCCTCATACCCCAGTGCATGGACCCAGTTCAGCAGGCTAGCATTCCCCAAGAGAACCTCCAGGCACAAATGCCATCCTATTCATCACTGGCCCCCCATCCCTAGGCATGGAACAAGGCAAGCAGGCTAGCAGATCAGAACCCCATAATAAAAATACAAGCTATGCAACCCTGACCAAACAAATAGCAGACGATGTGATTCTATACGTAAGAGACCCAAGAACCTCCATCTAAAAACCGTTAAAGGTGATTAACTCTTCAGCAAGTAGCAGGTTACGAAATCAATGCATCAAAATCAGTAGCCTTTCTATATGCAAAAGACAAAGATACAGAGAAAGAAATAAGCAACATTGTCCCATTTTTAATAGCAACAAAATAAAATAAAATACCTTGGAATAACATTAACCAAGGATGTGAAAAACCTATAAAGTGAAAACATAAAAACACTCAAGAAAGAAATTGAGGAGGACTTGAGAAAATGGAAAGACCTCTCATGCTCTTGGATAGGCAGAATTAACATTGAAAAAATGGCAATCTTACCAAAGGCAATATATAGATTTAATGAAATACCAATAAAAATACCAACATTATTCTTCACAGAGATAGAAAAAATGATCTCAAAATTCATATGGAATGGTGGAAGGCTTCAGATATTCAAGATTATCCTCAGCAAAAGAAACACTTCCCAGGCTGGAGAGATGGCTTAGCACTTAAGGCATTTGCCTGCAAAGCCAAGGGACCTCAGTTCAATTCCCCAGGACCCACGCAAGCCAGATGCACAAGGGGGTGCATGCGTCTGGAGTTCATTTGCAGTGGCTGGAGGCACTGGCCCACCCATTCTCTCTCTTCCTCTCTTTGCCTCTTTCTCTCTCTCTCTAATAAATAAATAAATAAATAAATAAATAAAAACACAAGCCGGGCGTGGTGGCACATGCCTTTAATTCCAGCACTTGGGAGGCAGAGGTAGGTGGATCATCGAGAGTTCAAGGCTAGCCTGAGACTCCACAGTGAATTCCAGGTCAGCCTGGGCTAGAGTGAGACCCTACCTCAAAAAACTAAAAAAAAAAAAAAAAAAGAAAAAAAGAAAAAAAGAAAAAAAGAAAAAAAAAGAAACACCTATGGAGGCATCATCATATCTGATCTAAAGCTGTATTACAAAGCCATAGTAATAAAAACAGCATGGTATTGGCATAAAAATAGGAGTATAAACTAATGGAACACAATTGAAGACCTGGATTTTGGTCAAGAAACTACAGCTACTTGATATTTGACAAAGGCCCTAACAATATAGGCTAGAAAAAAGATAGCACCTTCAACCAATGGTGCTGTACAAACTTGATAACCATATGCAAGAAAATGAAATTTGATCTACACATCTCATCATGCACAAAAATCAAGTCCAAATATGGGAAACTTGGCTTCTACTGGAAGAAAAATATAGGAGGAACTTTCCATGATATAGGAATGGGAAAAGACTTCCTGAATTAAACTCCAGTAGCTCAGGAACTTAAACAATCACTCAACCATTGGAATCTCATGAAGCTGAAAAGTTTCTTCACAGACAAACATACCATAAGCAGAGACAAGAAATTACCCACAGAATGGGAGAAGAATAATTTCTGGCTATACAACTGACAGAGGCCTAATGTACAGAATCTACAAAGAACTCAAAAACCTAAATAATAAAAAGTCAAACAACTCATTCACAAAATGGGGAAAGAAATGGACAGGTAGTTCTTGAATGGCAAACACACACTTAAGAAAATGTTCATCATCCCTAATCATCAGCGAAATGCAAATTAAAACAACTATGAGATTCCACCTTACCCCAGTAAGGATAGCAAACATTAAAAAAATCTAATGACAAGTGCTTGTGAGGATGTAGAGAAATAGGAACCCTCACTCACGGTTGGTTCTAATGTAAGATGGAACAACCACTGTTGGCCTCTGAAAGGCCCAGGTGTGAGGCCTAGTGGAACTTCCTGAGCCTAGCTAAAGTTTGGTGATCTGCCTCTGGCCAGACATGACTCAGCAAGATGCCTAATGGCGTCTTGCCTGCTACTTCTGCATGGGATTTAGAATTATCATCTCAATAGTCACAGTTTACTATTGGCCCTTACCTTTCCCCACCGTCCTAAAATCCCCACCTTCGTCCCCAACATTATATAGGCAACTGTTCATAGCAATAAATCGAGTTCCTGCTTTGACAAGACTCCCGACTCAGTGTGGTTTTTCTCCGGTGGCCAGGAGAGGTCTGAGTCGTCGGATGCTCATCTCCTCCTCAACCCCTCGGGAGGAACCAGCAGGCCTGGTCCTTCCCTCGGCACTACCTGCCCCCGCCGGCAGAGCCCGGCAAACCACTGTGAAAAGCAACATGGAGACTCCTAAAAAGGTTGACTGTAGAATTACCAACAAACCCAGTAATCCCCTTACTGGGCATTTACCCTAAAAGCTCCTCACCTCAGTTCAGACCGATTTGTTCAATCATGTTTATAGCTGCTCAATTCATAATAGCTAAGAGCTAGAATGAACCCAGATGAATCATTAGACGAATGTATAACCAAGATTGGTATATCTACATGATGGAATTCTACACAGCAATAAGGAAAAATGACACAATGAAATTTGAAGAAAAATAGTGGAACCTGAAACAGATCATTCTCAGCAAGATCACCCAATCACAGAAAGATAATTGTCACATGGTATCACTCATCTGTGGCTCCTAGCCTGAATTGGCCCAAGATGCTGACATACCTAATAAGCAACTGAAGGACCGGACAATAGGGAGGGTTAGGAAAGATAGGAGTGTAAGAGTGGGGGACATAAAACTGGACCCAAGTGGGAATGGTACCATAAAATTCTATATCCTAAAAGACATACTAAATGGTTGAACCTTCATAAAATTAACAGGGAAGTGAGAGAGCTCAATAAAACCATAGATGAATTAGACCTAATGGATATCTACAGAACATTCTACCCCAAATCCACAAACTACACATTCTTCTCAGTGGCCCATTCAACCTTCTCTAAAATAGATCATATACTGGGTCATAAAGTCTGCCTCCATATATTTAGGAAGATCGACATAACTTCCTGCATGATAATCAGACCACAATGCTGTATTGTTAGAAAATAACAACAAAACATGAGCCAGGAATCCCGTCAGCACCTAGAAACTGAACAACACAATTTTAAACAAAAAATGGGTAATGCATCAAATAAAAAATGAAATTGTGAAATTTCTAGAAATGAATGACAATGAGAACACATCATATCAAAACTTATGGGATACAATGAAGGCAGTCCTCAGGGGAAAATTCATAGCACTAAATGCTTTCATAACAATGACAGAGAGATCCCAAATCAATAATCTAACCATCTGCCTAAAGGCACTGGAAAAGCAAGAAGAATCCAACCCAATAAGCTCCAGTCAGGAGGAAATAATTAAGATCAGAGCAGAAATCAGTGAATTGGATACTAAGAAAGCAATTAAGATAATCGATGAAACAAAGAGCTGGTTCTTTGAAAAAATAAACAAGATTGATAAACCCCTGGCCAATTTGATCAAGTGAAAAAAAAGAGACACTTTAACAAGATTAGAAATGAAAAAGGAGAGATCACAGCAGACATAAGAGAAATTGGGAGAATCATCAGGACTTATTTCAAAACCTCTGCTCCACAAACTGGAAAATATGGAGGAAATGGATGAATTTCTGGACACATACCACCTACAAAAGCTAAACTCAGAGCAGTTTAATCACATAAACAAACCTATCACACCCAATGAGATTGAAAAGGTAATCAAAAACCTCCCCCAAAAGAAGAGTCCAGGACCAGATGGCTTTTCAGCTGAATTCTATCAAGCCTTCATGAAGTAACTGAAACCAATTTTTCTCAAACTGTGCCACACAATCAGAGAACAGGGAAAGCTCCCTAACTCCTTCTATGAAGCTACTATCACCCTAATATCAAAACCAGGCAGAGATGCCACAAGAAAAGAAAACTACAGGCCTGTTTCCCTGATAAACTTACACGCAAAGATCCTGAACACAATTCTCACAAACTGAATCTAACAACACATCAAAAGCATTATCCACCTTGGTCAAGTAGGCTTCATCCAGGGAATGCAGAGGTGGTTCAATGTACAGAAATCTGTCAAGGTAATACACCACATAAATAAGCTTAAGCACAAAAACCAAATTATCATTTTGACAGATGCAGAAAGGACCTTTGACAAAATACAACATCATTTCATGATCAGAACATTGGACAGAATAGGCATGGATGGTTTATATCTCAACATAAAAAATCGATATATAAAGTTCCTACAGCCCAAATAATACTTAATGGGGATAGACTGAAGGAATTCCCATTGAGATCAGGAACAAGACAGGGGTGTCTACTCTCACCTCTGCTCTTCAACATATTACTGGAATTTCTAGCTCAAGCAGTAAGACAGGAGAAAGAAATAAAAGGGATACAAATTGGAAAGAAGTTGATAGACAATAGGGTGGGTGGGCATGGAGAGGAGGAGGGTAAAGGTGAGGGTGGGGGATGCAAAACTGGACCCAACGGCAATGGTACCATAAAATTCTATATCCTAAAAGACATACTAAATAGTTGAACTTTCATTAGGTCCTCAGAGGGAACACCTGAATCCCAGTGCCCTGGAGAGGGTATGATGAAGACTAACCTTAATCTTCTGCTTTGCTCTTTCTCTCTCCCTCTTCTCTCTATCCCCTTTATATTACCTATCTTTTTCTTCCTTATTTTCCTTGGTGCTGGCTTGTAATTCCTAGTACCAGCATGTGGTTAGCATCCACAATGAACTGATCAAAAATATCTACAAGTTTTCCCCAAAGTAGACAGATTTCTGCCAGAGTACTTGATGACCCACCAAGGGTTAGTGGTAAGACCCTACTGCTGAAGATACCATATGCTGATGGCACAGAACATGGAGTGACCTGACTGGAACCTGGAAGAGCATTAGTCCCCAGACAGTTAGTTCATCTAGTGCCAGAAGGTGTTACATGAGCGAATGGGGGAAAATAACAAATATCTGTCCAAGCAACCCATGGTCTAAGCTACCCAGCAGCAAACAACCTGACATGATGCTCAAACAAGTGCAATAGTTGCACACAGCCATGGTGGGTAACCAACTGCTCTTAAGCTCCAACCAAACATGGGCTACAAGTGGACCTATACCTATTAAATTCTCTCTAAAATAATAATGGTTATCCCACCTAGCTGGTTCTAACTTCACTGTCCATTTGAGAATTTGCTTCTCTTTTTCATATGGACATAGATCCTGATGTGAGAATCTGCCCATCACACCTCAACAGGGCCCCAGCTGAAACCAAGAGTAATTGGGGAAATGAGCAAGAGTGCTGCTTTCTTGGTGAACCTGGTACCAGTACAAGGGTGAGGAGATAGACACAGAGAACTCTCAACTCTTACCAAACCAGATATCCAGAGACACAGAAGCTCCAAAGACCTCATCGCTGAATTAGACTTAAAACAAAACCAACATGACTCAGGGAAACTCACAAAAGAGAGGGATGAAAGATTGTTAGAGCCACATGTTATATCATTATGCACAGAGACATTGCCTCTTACACATAACTGATGGCTAACCCCACAATGCACGACCCATATTCCCCAACAAGGAGGGTCCCTGTACAGCGGGAGGAGGATGAGGAGGAGGATAACGATGGTACTGACCTTATACATTCTGTGTGAATAACTAAATAATAATGATAATAATAATAATAATAATAATAATAATAATAATAATTAGTACCCTTAGGAATAGACCAAATCAAGGAAGTAAAGGATCTCTACAATGAGAACTTTAAAACACTCAAGGGAGAAATTGCAGAAGATACTAGGGAAAGGAAAGATACCGAATGTTATTGGATTGGAATAATCAAAATTTTGAAAATGTCAATCTTACCAAAAGAAATCTACACATTTAATGCAATCCCCATTAAAATTCCAAAGGCATTCTTCACAGAAATAGAAAAAAAAAACAATCCTAAAATTCATTTGGAAGCACAAAAACTTTCAGATATCCAAAACAGTTTTGAGCAACAAAAGTAAGTCTGGTGGTATCACCATACCCAATTTTAAATTACATTACAAAGCCATAGTAACAAAAACAGCATGATACTGGAACAAAGACACATAGATCAATGAAACAGAATAGAGGACCCAGATGTTAATCCAGGCAGCTACAGCAATCTGGTTTTTGACAAAACTTCCAAAAATATTCAGTAGAGAAATGACAGACTCTTCAAAAAGTGGTGATGGGGGCTGGAGAGATGGCTTAGCGGTTAAGCACTTGCCTGTGAAGCCAAGGACCCCGGTTCAAGGCTTGACTCCCCAGGACCCACGTTAGCCAGATGCACAAGGGGGCGCACGCGTCCGGAATTCGTTTGCAGTGGCTGGAGGCCCTGGCGCGCCCATTCTCTCTCCCTCTCTCTATCTGCCTCTTTCTCTCTCTGTCTGTCGCTCTCAAATAAATAAATAAAAATAACAAAAAGTGGTGATGGTAAAACTGGATATCTATATGTAGAAGATAGATAGATAGATCCTTGTCTTTCTCCATGCACAAGAATCAAGTCCAAATGTGTCAGGAACTTCAATATCAGACCTGAAACTTTGAAACTGCTAGAGGAAAAATTAGGGGAAACCCTTCAACACAGTGACATAGGCAATGACTTTCTGAATATAACCCCAATTGCTCAGGAAATGAAACCACTAATCAGCCACTGGGATCTTATGAAATTACAACCCTTTTACCCAGCAAAGGACACTGTGAATAGAGTAAAGAGACAACCTACAGAATGGGAAAAAATCTTTGCCAGCTATATATCTGACAGAGTATAAATATCCAGAATATACAAAGAACTCAAAAAAAAAAAAAAAAAAGAACAAAAAGAAATCAAACAACCCAATTAAAAAATGGGCTATGGAACTAAATAGAGTTCTCACTGGAAGCAATACAGATGGCATACAAACATCTAAAAAAGTGTTCTACATCCTTAGTCATCAGGGAAATGCAAATTAAAATGACTTTGAGATTCCATTTTACTCCTGTCAGAATGGCTATCATCAAGAAAACAAATGAAGTAAATGTTGGCAAGGATGCAAAAAAAGGGAAACCCTTCTACACTGTTGATGGAAATGTAGTCTGGTATAGCCATTGTGGAATTCAATGTGGAGGTTCACAATACAGCTAAAAATATATTTCCAATATGATCCAGCTATATCACTCCTAGGGATGTATCCTAATGACTCTTCTCACTACCTTAGAGAGACTTTCACAAACATGTTTGTTGCTGCTCTATTCATACTACTCAGAAAATGGAAACAGCCTAGATGCCCCTGAACACATGAATGGATAATAAAGATGTGGTACATTTTCACAGTGGAGTTCTATTCAGCAGTAACGAAAGATGAAATTATGAAATTTACAGGGAAATAGACGGATCTGGAAAGTATACTAAATGTGGTAATCCAGGCCCAGAAAGCCAACTGTTGAATGTTCTCTCTCATATGTGGATCCTAGCTATAAATGTGTAGACTTGTGTGTGAGCTAGAAGCAAAAATTGGTAACAGAGTCCAATAAACTAGAAAAAGGCTATAAGGGAGGGAGGAGAGGAAAGGCCTTAAGTGGATAATATTGTATATATGTATGTAGAAGAAAGTATACAGGGAATTGAAAGGCCTAAGTGAGTAAAAGAAGGGTGGGGGAGGGTCAATGAAAATTCAAGATATTCTGAATAAAACATATAAAAACCTACATTTTTGGATAATGGTATATCTAGAAGCCATAGATTGTTACTAGAAAATTTTCAGTGCCAGGGATGGGATACTGTCCAGTGATACCAACCAGTGAGTTGTTGGCCAGGGATGTCACTGTTGCTTCCAGAACATTATAGGCTATTGCCAAGGTTCTTGGTTTCCCACAATAAAGAGATGGCAAGTTCCTATTGCTGAAGACTACACATGCCTGGGCAGCAAGGTCATTGAGATATCAATCTGGGGGTTGGCAGAAAACCTTCTCCCTATAGACAACCTGACTGAAAGCTGCATAAAGCTGCACTGCATGCAGCCCTATGGGAGACAAAAGTCATCATCAGTGAAGATAATGGACACAGGAAGCCTCAAGTTTGGCCAGCCATGTCCAATGACCGAATGGGTGCAATAGTGTCATGTCTGCTGCTCTGGGGAAAACCAATTGCTCTCTAATTGGACTGAAAGCCTACTCTATGGAAAGGAATACATGCCTGGTACCGAAAACCTAATCAAAAGCCTATAGCAGGGGAAGTTATGTGCCTTAGGGATATAAATCCTGCTCTCTCCTCTGGTTAAATTCATATATTATGCTCACTTAAGTGCCTGGTAAGCGCTACACTTAATGTTCATATTCATATATTATTGTTACTATCACTTTTGGTTAGAGAAGCTTCTCTTTTCAGATGGTGGTGACCACTGGGATGACCCAGAAGGCAACATAGTGCTGAGAAGAAATGATGGGGAGTGTCCAGCACGGAGACATTGCTATCACACTCTCCAAGGCTCAGGGTCCATTGTGGAAGAGGTGGCAGAAAGAATGTAAGAGCCAAAGGAAAGGTATAACTCCTTACAATGCAACTGTCCAGACAGAAATTCACTATCCATGACCTCGCAGTGCCTAGCAGTACCTTCATGAGACCCTCATAATAGGAGAAAAAGACAATAACATAAAAATAAAAAAAGACAGAGAGAGGGAGGATATATGATGGAAATTGGATTTGTGAAGGGTAAGATGGGGGAAGGAATTATTATGGTTATTGTCTGTAAGGATAGAAGTTGTCAATAATAAAATTAAATATTAAAAAAAGAAAATGCTGGAGATTATGTATCATTCTACTCATAATTTATTTCTTTTTCATGATCTCTCTACTTCATTTTACTTGCTGTAAAACAAAGTCTGTGAAAGTACTAGGGTTTGGGGAATGTTTGAACAGTGATAAATGAGACACAAGACATTTCCTAAAGCTTAATGTCTTAACTGTTAGAATTGATGACAAGGAGTTTGATCAGGCAATGTTTACATCAGATGGTATTTAATCATTGGAAATGCATTGAACTTAGATGATCCAGAAACTAAACAATAATGACACATAGATTCTTTTGGAATGCAAATCGGAGTGTTATTTATGGGGATGCTTGAGAGAATTAGTGCAGGCTAAAGGGGTTATATTTATGCTTATGCTCCACATCCAAGTACTGTAGCTGAATGCTGGTAAAGGAAAACATAAATTTCTTAATTCTTAAAATTCTCTTTGGTTTATCTTGGGTTAAGACTTTCTCACAATCAACTGAGGTCAGTGTGGTTTAGAGTTCAAAATAGAACTGAAGCAGAATATGGTAATTAAAGCACCAGAGCATTGGTTATTCCTTAAAAATTAATTATGTTACATGTACAAGTAATTAGATGCTTATTATTACTTATGTTGTTACAAGAAATAACCATTCATTCTTTCATCTATTGCACACAAAATCTGCTTCTAAGCATCTAATTGATAGGTTAAGAAATGATCAGTACATGGTGGTATCTTACTAAAATTTTTAAAGTTTTAAACATGTAGGTATTTTAAAATTGACACCTTAGTAATTGTATCTTAATAGTTGCTTTTTAATCTAGTTGAACATTTCTTACATTTTTTAAAGTTGAAATGATATTTACAATCAGATTGCTTGAGACCATTGATTTATTTCTTGATTTTTAAAAAGTACTATATATTCTTCTGATACACTGAGCAAAGCTGTGAGTAGAAACTCTCACCAGATAAATACACAACATATAATCATTTCTTTACTTTATTTTTACATACTTGATAAAATATATGTTTATACCATTCTGTATTTTAGAAAAAAAGTTAATAAAAAACTTTACATGTTTTGTGACAGAAATGTACATTGCAAAATGATTAATATAGTCTCTGAGGTTAGATAAATAAAAAGAACTCAAGTCTGCTACAGATAAATTTTATTAGCTTTTCATCATTGAGAAAATGTAAATAAATCCTGGTTTATATATATAAGTAGGAAAAATGACAGTGTAGAAATATGCAGTATAAATTTAAATGAAAATGAATTTCTAAAATAGCATTTAACCAAGTAATAGCAATACCCATAAGTCTTTCAACAACACATTAGTGACTTGCAACTTTAAAAAGTCCATTGAAAAACTTCTGAAGTATTATAGTGATTTCTTCTTCACTTAAGTTTATAAACCAAATCACAGGGCACTGACAGCCTGTAGCAGCTTTTACTCTGATTACACAGTTGAGCTACATAAAGCTGCTGTAAGTTTTACAAATCTGTAATTCAGTACAGAAATCACTGTGACAAGTTTTAGAAGCCAGATCTTTATCCTTTTTTCCATCACTATGAATTCTATGACCTCCTTTCTTTTTACTCATGGAGAAATCACACACACACACACACACACACACACACACACACACACACACACAAAAGTGTAATGAAGGGGAAAAAGTTCTCAGAAGAAAGAGTGTCATGTATACCTTAGTGGTAGAGGGATTATTTATCATGTGTGAAGCAATGGCAATAAGAATAATTGTGAATCACTTAAAATATTTTTGAACATCAGTATCTGTTAAAATATATTCATCTGATATTTTTGTTTTAGTGTTTAAACATGAATGCCATCTTCCCTGGGAAAAGACTTTTAGGAAAGATCTTTGTAAACTCTAAAATGGGAAAAATAATAGATTAGAAAGAAAGTACTAACATGAAAGATTATAGCCAGAGTTGAAGAACTAAAGGTATCATAATAAACTATGGTTTCAAGTATATGAGGTGTTTATATATTACTGTACATAATTTTACAATTTAATGAAATGGGAAAATATTTCCATTTAAGTAAAGAAACTGTAACTTTATATCAACACAATTTTGCAAAATATTGTGGATTTAGGTTTACATTTCATTTTTCAAAGCAAATAGTTCTTCAACAGAATCTCTTAAATTGGATACTTTTTGCAGCTATTCTTAAGGTATTGGATTATTATTTGTCTCATAGGAAAAAATAATTTGAGGTCAAGGAGATCTCTTATGGTCCCTCAAACAATACTGTTTACCATAGATGCTCTTGTTTGCCTACCAGAACTGAAATGTGAGAACCTTATTGCTGAAAGTACTGTAGCTGTCAATTATACGTCACTGAGACTGAGCTGGAAACCTCTTACCTGCAGGCTAGCTATCATAAGGCAGGGTGATACTATGAAGGCTGCTTGGGGGAAATGTCAAACAGTCTTACCCAGTGATGGATACTATGTGCTACAATACTAAGAGCTAGGTTCCCACTGTCACAATAGTGTCATGATTGTTATGGGGTGGAGGGGGGTGGATAGCCAACTGCTTTCTGAATAGGTTAAAGGTCCATTCCATATGAGAAAATTCATTCTGGTTACTGGAAATATAGACAAAAGCCAATGGCTGGGAAAGTCTTAGGCTATAGGTGGGATGCTACAGTTTTAGCTAAAGGAATATATTGTACACATTTAACTTCCCTTGAAATGTTTTTGTTTATGTCCATAGATTAGTATTTATTCAGCATTGGTTAGAAAAGCTTCATGGTAAAGTGAGCAATAACTACTGAGGAGACTCCAAATTCATCAAAGTGATGAGCATAAGTGACTGTTGAGTGTTCTGTGCTAAGTGGGACATCCATATCTCTTACTTCATGGCTCAGGAGACATTGTGGAAAAGGGGTCAGAAAAAATGTAGGAAATGGAGAGTCATGACAAGTGGTGTGTAACACTATCTTCTGGAAATGATATGACCATTGCCCTCATGAGCAAATACCAACTGTCATTGCATACACAAGAACTGCTCAATATTGAGCCATCAACACTTCATCATAGATGGGGAAGGAGCTAATGAGTCCTGCACACCTCCCTGAGAAATTATTGGCAGTTAATTTTGGCTGGGGGAGAAAGAGACATTCTGTTCAATGTATATCCTCTGCACAAAGTTACCTGTGCTACAGTAAGTAAACTTCTACCCATGTCAATGCAAGCAACCACAATTAAACTTAGTGGGTCACAAATTAAATATTAAGTAAATAATAAATAAACATAAGACATCAATGTAGAATTGAGACTAGTTGGGAGCTGAGGAGATGGCTCAGCATTTAAAGGCACTTATTTGCAAAACCTGATGACCTAGGTTCAATTCCCCAGTACCCACATAAAGCCACAAGCACAAAACAGCATATGCATCTGAAGATCCATTGCAAGGCAAGAGGCCCTGGTACACCACTCTCTCTCATTCATTCATTCATTCATTCTCTCTCTCTCTCTCTCTCTCTCTCTCACACACACACACACACACACACACACACACTAAATAAATAAAATGTTAATACAAGAAAAAGTAAAGAAGTAGGACTAGTTGGGAAGAAGGGGTATACTGGGGAGAGGAGGAGGGAGACCAAGGAAGAGAATGGAAAAACACAGCCAACAAGTACTGTAAAAGATGATCAACATCATTAATCATCAGGGAATCTTGCAATTTCAAGCCATTTGAGATTCCATCTCACCACAGTCAGAATGGTTATCATCAAGAAAATTGACAACAAATGGTGGTTGGGGGTATGGGGTAAAAGGAAGCCTTATTCCCTTCTGGTGGAAGGACACATTAGTATAGCCATTATAGAAATCAGTATGGAGGTTTTTTTTTAAAAAAAATTAGAAATAGAACTAACATATTACCCAGCATTTCCACTCCTGGAAATACATGCAAAGGATTCCACACCTTGTTATAAAGATACTTGCACATACATGTTTATTGCTGTTTTATTCACAAGATCAAGGACATTGAACAAGTCTAGATGCTGATTGATGGGTGAAGTGATAATTGAAATGTACTGTATATACACATTACAAATACCAATATTAAATAAAAATTAAATTATGAAAATGGAGGTATCTGGAAATAAGTATGTTAACAAGGTGCTCCAAAGCCAGAAAGCCCCAAACTGCATGTTCTCTGTCATATGCACATCCTAGCTTATAATAGTTATGCGTATAAAGGGGCTCAAACATGACAAAACCTAAACAGCTAGAAGAATAACCAAGGAGGGTAAAATGAGATGATGAGGAAAGAACAAAAGGACATATGTGACATGTAAACAAAAAGGGAGAATACTTAGATAGGGGAGATTAGAGAGGAAGAGAATACACTAAAGCAAGCTCTGTTTGAAAATGCCAATTTAAAAAAAAAATTACATGAAGGCATGTTTGCTATAAACACAGAGTTGTGGGTACATGATATAATAAAATGTTCTTCTACCACAGACCTAGTTTGATAACAAGAGCTTTTACATTCAATATTGTCTACAGGACACACTTCCATTTCAGTATACATTGATACATATCAATTGTGGTAACCCTCTCCTTACTTACACTTACTTACACTACAAATGTCTGAATACTTTATAAAAAATATTTATTTACTTATTTTGAGAAAGAGAGAGAGAAAGTAAGTCAGATAGAGAGAATGGGCATGCCAGGGCCCCCAGCCAGTGCAAATGAACTCCAGACACATGTGCAACCTTGTGCATCTGGCTTATATGTGTACCTGGGAATTAAAACTGGGTCCTTAGGGTTCACAGGCAAATGCCTTAACCATTTAGCCATTTATCCAGCCCAGAAGATATTTTTGATTGTTATGGCTCATGAATGGGTATCAGAATATTGCTACCAGTTTTTAGTGGGTAGTGGCAGGTAACACACCTAAATATCCAACAATGCACAGAACAGCCTCCCACAAGAGGTATCCAAGCCAAAGTTTCACTAGTGCAAAAGCCAAAAGTCCCCAATACACATCCATATCATGATTACTTTTGATATATTTGTTCCAATTTGGTTTCTAGGCAGACTTTCAATTTACTCAACATAACATAACACTGAAAGAGCTAAGTTTCTCACATTCTCACTATCCAGCTTTAGCAATAATTTTTAAATAATGTTCTATCTTTATAAGTAGAAATATTTCCATGCTATTTCAGTTTTATTTTTTCTCTTCTAGTTTTAATATTTTTTTCATTTATTAATTAACTATATTCTTCCCAATTTATTTTCTGCATTTTCTCCTGCATCTGCACATCTTTTACTTCTTAATATATAAGAAATACATAATATGCATTGTACATATATATAATATTCTATGTGTATCTTATGTGTATGAAATACACACTAGATAACCTACATCTATTTTTATGCACTAATATTATTTGAACAATGATATCTTAGACTCAGGGAGAGTGAAGATTGAGAAAGACAAAATCACTATCATTCCAGTCCTGCTCACAGAAATTTGGACAGTTAGAAACTGCACAGTAACTTCTTTACATCAGAGGTTGTACAGGTAATATTTGTGCCAAGGTGGATCTTCTCTTTCAATTACATTGGAACTACTGGATTCCAAATTAAAAAAAAAAAAAAAAAAAACTTATTTTCCATTTGAAAAGAAACAACTTTAAAATGTAAACATAGTCCAATTTCTCATCCCCTCCCACAGCCTGGGTCTGAGTTCCCTGCACAGTCAATGTGTGGGCAGGCACAGTGGTCTGGAGTGAGTAGGCCAGACCCATTTCTGGTCCCCTCCCACAGCCCAGATCTGAGTTATCTGCACTGTCAGTGTATGGGCTCCTCCCACCTCCCCAATCTAGGTTTCCTGCACTGGTCCATGTCCTGGAAGGTTCAGCATGAAGTAGGCCAGATGCCTGTTCCCTTACTCCTCCTAGTTCCCTGGTCCTGGTAGGTCCTATTGTGCCTTGCTCAGGGAGACCTGACCCCTGTAAGAGCTGTGGAATCAGGCCTTTTGCTCTGGTGTCTTGACTGGACACTAAGTACCAACATCCCTGTTCACCTGAGTCAGAGGGTGAAAGGGCCAAAGGACACAAACTTGCTTTCCTCAATAAAATAAAGAGTCTTCCTAAAATGAGTAGACAACAATGCAAAAAAGCCAATGAAAGTCAGAAAACCGAGAGATCTCCACTAAAGATGCCTAGTCCTATTATAGAAGCCTCCAATGAAATCATAGAGAAACCAACATAAATTCATTCCCAAAATCAAAACACAACAATCAATGAGATAAAAAAAATTGTTGAACTTGAAGCAAACTATCAAAGAAACAACAATCATATCAATGATATTGAACAGAATTGTCTCCTACAGCATTCAGTTTTTGACAGTAGTCTTAACTTGATGGAAAAAAAATGTTAGAACCCTCTAAAGAGATATGAATAAGTTGAAGGTAAGTCAAGGAATGGAAGACCTCAACAACTTGTTGATTAAGCTTAATGAAGATGTGATGACATGCAAGTTCAGAATTCGAATTGAAATCATACCTCAAAAAACAGATGGACATTATACAAAACATCACAACAGAAAATGAAAATCAAATAGAATTTATGAAAACCTCTCTAGAACCACTCACCAACAGAGTTACTCATATTGAAGACAGAATCTCTGACCTAGAAGATGGGACAGAAGAAATTTACTGGGAGGCCAAAAACTTTGCTAAGTTTGAAAAATTCAAGTGAACAGAATACAAGGGAACTGTGGGACACTCTAAAATGACCAAACATCCAGATCATGGGCATACCAGAAGGAGAGGAAATCCAGACCGGAGGCATAGAAAACATACTCAACAAAATTATTGCAGAAAATTTTCCAAATCTTACAAAACAAAGGCCCATCCAGATACAAGAAGCCCACAGAACACCAAACAGGCACGACCAAAGAAGAAACTCTCCAAACCACAACATAGTTAAAACCCTTAAAAATGAAAACAAAAAGAGAGTGTTAAAAGCAGAAAGAGAGAAGCAATTCAAAACATACAAAGGCAATCCCATTAGAATAACATCAGATTTCTCAATGAAAACCCTGAAAGCCAGAAGGGCCTGGAATGGAATGCTTCAAAGTCTGAAAAACTATGGCTTCCAAACCAAGCTACTTTACCCAGAAAAAGTATCCCTCATAATAGATGGTGAAAGAAAAACTTTCCATGAAAAAAAAAAAAACCTCAACTCTATAATTATATGAACACAAAGCCAAACCTACAGGGAATACTCCACACAGAACTATCAAACAACCAATCTCAGGAGCCAACAAGAAGAAGATCACAATAAACAAAATATACCAGATAAAAGCAGTACATAACACATGTAAGCACCCAACCACATAAAACAACTCATCATGGTAGGGATTAATTTAAACTTCAAAGTAATAACCTTAAATAATAATGGTCTTAACTCACCCAACAAAAGATACAGGATATCAGGATGGATCAAAAGTCTGTACCCTTCTATTTGCTCTCTTCAAGAAACCCACCTTATCACTAAAGATAGACACCTCCTCAGTGTGAAAGGTTGGAAAATGATATTACAAGCAAATGAAAATAAAAAACAAGTGGGTGTTGCTACATTACTATCTGATAAAATAGACTTCAAACCAAAAGTAATCAAAAAGGACAATGAAGTCCACTTCTTACTCATCAAAGGAATGATCTAACATGAGCACATCCCAATCATAAATATATGTGCACCAAACACAGGTGCACGACAGTTTATAAAGCAAAATCTACTCAACAATGAAACAGAAATAAACACCAACTCCATCAAAGTTGGAGACTTCAATACTCCACTATCATCAATAGACAGATAATCCAAGCAGAAAATCAGCAGGGAAATAATAGAGCTCAACAACATCATAAATCAAATGAACCTAAAGGATATCTACAGAACTTTCCACCCCAACTCTACAGAATACACATTCTTCTCAGCAGCCCACAGAACCTTCTCCAAAATTGACCATATATTACGCCATAAAGCATGCCTTCATAAAGTTAGGAAAATGAAGTAACTTCCTGTACCATGTCAGATAACAATGCTATAAAGCTAGAAATTAACAACAAGAGACACATCAAGAATGCCACCAACTCCTGGAGAATAAACAACACACTTTTAAATAATGAATGGATCATAGAAAAAATCAAAAAAAGAAATTGTAAAGTTCCTAGATTTGAATGATAATGAAAACACAACCTACCAAAACTTATGGGACTCAATGAAGGCAGTCACAAGGGGAAAATTCATAGCACTAAATTCCTTCATTACAAAGACAGAGAGATTGCAAATCAATTAATCTGACTGTCCATCTAAAGGCAATGGAAAATCAAAAAGAAAACAACCCAAAAAGCTCTAGATGGAAAGAAATAATCAAGATTAGAGCAGAAATTAATGAATTGGAAACTAGGAAAACAATTTTAAAAAATCAACGAAACAAAGAGCAAGTTCTTCAAAAAAAATAAACAAGATTGACAAACCCCTGGCCAAAATGATCAAGCACAAAAAAGAGATGTCTCAAATTAATGAAATCAGAAATGAAAAAAAAAAGAGAGAGATCACTGCAGACATCAATGAAATTCGAAGAAACATAACGACATACTTCCAAAATCTATACTCCACAAAAAAAGAAATAGATGAATTTCTAGACACATACCACCTACCCAAACTATACTCAGAATACATTAGCCTCCTAAACAAACCTATCACATCCATAGAGTTTGAAAAGGTTATAAAAAACCTCCCCAAAAAGAAAAGTCCAGGAGTGGATGGCTTCTCAGCTGAATTCTACCAAACCTTCACAGAAGAACTGAAACTAATTTTCCTCAAACTATTCCACTTAACTAGAGACCAGGGAATCCTCCCTGACTCCTTTTATGAAGCTAGCATCACCCTAATACAAAAACCAGACAGAGATGCAACAAGGAAAGAAAATTATAGGCTTATATCCCTAATGAACTTAGATGCAAAGATCCTGAACAAAATCCTTGCAAACTGAATTTAACAACACTTCAAAAGCATTATTCACCTTAGCCGGGTGTGGTGGCACATGCCTTTAATTCCAGCACTCTGGAGGCAGAGGTAGGTGGGTCACCATGTGTTTGAAGCCACCCTGAGACTACATAGTGAGTTCCAGATCAGCCTGGACTAGAGTGAGACCTTACCTTGAAAAGCCAAAATAAATAAATAAATAAAAATGTGTTATTCACCTTGATCAAGTAGGCTTCATCCCAGGGATGCAGAAATGGTTTAACATACAGACATTAGTCAATATAATACACGCCATAAATAAACTGAACCATAAGAACCACATGATCATTTCAATTGATGCAGAATAGGCGTTTGACACAATACGACACCACTTCATGCTCAAAACATTGGAAAGGATAAGCATGGAGGGTTTATATCTCAACACAATAGAGGCTATATATAAAGCCCAAATATTTCTTAATGGGCACAAACTCAAGGAGTTCCCACTGAGATCGGGAACAAGACAAGGGTGCCCACTCTTATCACTGCTCTTCAACATAGTACTATAAGTACTACCCCAAGCAATAAGACAATAGAAAGAAATAAAAGGGATTTACATATCCAGCAAGCATCTCCTAGACTAGACACTAGGATGGAAGGGGAGGGAGGGGAGGGCATCAAAGGGGTGGGAAACACAAATCTAGACCCAAATGGCAATGGTACCATAATTTTCTAATTACTAAAAGACAGACCAAATGGGTGATCCTTCACCAGGCCCTTACAGGGAACACTTGATCCACAAGACACTGGAGAGGGTAAGATCAAGACTAACCTTAATCTTCTACCTCTTCCCTCCCTCACTTCCCCTCTCCCTCTCTCTCTCTCTCTTATCTCTAACTCTTGTATATTAGTTATCTTCTTCCTCATTTTCTTAGTGGGCACTGACCTGTAACTCCCAGAACCAGCATGGGGCTATCATCCACAATGAGCTTTTGATCAGAGAGACCTAAAAGGTTTCCTAAAAGACAGACAGATTTCTGTCAGAGTACTTGATGACCCACCAAAAGCTAGTGGTAAGACCCTACTGCTGAAGCCACCTTATGGGATTGACATGCAATTTAGAATGACATGGATGGAAGCTGGAAGAGAGTCAGTCCCCAGACATTCAGCGCGTCTAGTGCCAGAAGGTGCTACATGGGCGACTGGGGGAAAATGACCAATATCTGTTAAAGCAACGCATGGTCTAACCTACTTAGCAGCAAATAACTTGTTGTGATGCCCACACAAGTGCAGTAGTGACACACAGCCATGGTGGGGAACCAACTGCTCTCAAATTGGAGAGGAAGAAGTTAAATTAGCCATATTTGCTGATGACATGATCCTATATATAAGTGACCCAAAAGTCTCCATCCCAAAGCTTCCAAATGTGATAAATTCCTTCAACAAAGTGGCATGATACAAAATCAATCCACAAAATCAATAGCTTTTCTATATTGAAAGGACAAATATACTGAGAAAGAAATTAGTGAGACTGTCCCATTTTCAATAACAACAAAAAGTTAAATGCCTTAGAATAACACTAACAAAGGATGTGAAGGAACTCTATATTGAAAACATAGAAACACTCAAGGAAGAAAAAGGAGGAATTAAGAAGACAGAAGGACAACCCATGATTCTGGATAGGTAGAATTAATATTGTGAAAATGGCAATTCAACCAAAAGCAATATACAGATTTAACAAAATACCAATAAAAATACTAGCATCATTCTTCACTGAGACTGAAAAAAGGATCTAAAAATTCATATGGAATGGCAGAAGGCCTCAGATATCCAAGCATATCCTCAGCAAAAGAAATATTTCTGGTGGTATCACCATATTTGATCTAAAGCTATACTACAAAGCCATGGTGACAAAAACAGCATGGTACTATAATAAAAACAGAAAGATAGACCAATGGAACAGAATTGATGACTCAGACTTTAGGGCAAGCAACTACAGCTGCTTGATCTTTGACAAAGGTGCCAATAATGTAGACTGGAGAAAAGACAGCATCTTCAACAAATGGTGTTGGACAAATTGGATGACCATATGTAGAAAAATGAAATTAGACGTACTCATTTCACCATACACAAAATCAAGTACAAATGAATTAAAGCCCTCAATATAAGACTTGAAACACTTCAACTACCAGAAGAAAAAATAGGAAGCATCCTCCATGATAAAGGACTGGGAAAAGACTTCCTGAACAAAACCCAAGTAGCCAATGAAATTAAACAAGTACTCAACCAGTGGGACTTCATGAAGCTAAAAAATTTTTGCACAGACAAACATACCATAAGCAGAGCCATTAGATTACCCACTGAATGGGAGAAAATCTTTGCCAGCTATAACACTGACAGAAGCCTAATACCTAGAATATACAAATAACCCAAAAAACTAAACAATAAAAAATCAAACAACCCACTCCAAATGTGAGGCAGAAAACTAAATAGGGAGTTCTCAGAGGAAGAATTTCAAATGGATAACATACACTTAAGAAAATGTTCAACATCCTTAACCATTAAGGGAATGCAAACTAAAAAACTATGAGATTCCACCTTACCCAGGAAGGATAGCAAATATTAAAAAATCAAATGAAAACAAATGTTGGCAAGGCTGTGGAGAAATAGGAACCCTCATTCACTGTTGGTGAGAATGTAAACTGGCATAACCACTGTGGAAATCAATTTGGAGACTCCTGAAAATGATGACTATAGAGTTACTTGAAGGCCCTGTTATTCTCTTCCTGAGCATTTACCCTAAAAGCTCCATATCTTAGTTCAAAGATATTTGCTCAACCATGTTTATAGCTGCTCAGCTCATGATAGCTAAAAACTGGAATCAGCCTAGGTACTCATCATTGGATGAATGGATAACCAAGATGTGGTATATCTACACAATGGAATTCTACTCAGTAGTAAGAAAAAATGATACATTGAAATTTGTAAAAAAAAAAAAAAAATGGTCTAACTTGGAACAGAACATTTTAAGTGAACTCACACAATCACAGAAACACAATCATCTCATGATCTCACTCATCTGAAGTTCCTAACCTGGATCAGACGAAGTTGCTGACATAACTGAATAGCATCTTGAGGCTTCGACAATAGGGACGATAGGGCTTGGGGAAAGGGAAAGGCTGGCAGTGGCACAAAATCTGAACCCAAATTGAACTGGTACCATAAAATCCTATATCCTGGAAATCAGACTAATAGGTGGAACCCTCAAACAAACTTGAGAGGGAGTACCTGAATCAGAGGTTCCTGGAGAGAGTGAGATGAAACTTAACCTCAAATTTCTCCTGTTTTTCTTTCTTCTCTGAATTTCTTTTTTCTTTTCCCTTGGCACTGGCCTATAATTTCTTGTACCAGGATGTGGTCTACATCCATAATGAGCTGTTGATCAGAGACCTACTAGATTGCCCAAAATAAACAAGACAGACTTCTGTCAGAGCACTTGATTACCCACCAGAGGTTAATCGCAATACCCTACTGCTGAAGACACCAAACAATATTGGCACAGACCAGGGAGAGACCTGCTTGGAATCCAGAGGGGAGTCAGTCCCAGACAAGTAGCCCATCTAGTGCTGGAAGGTGCTACATGAGCTACCAGGGGAAAGTGGCCAACAACTGTCCAATCAACTCACAGTCTAAGCAACTAAGAAGCAAACGACCTGACATGATGCTGATACAAGTGCAATAGTGGCACACAGCCATGGTGGCTACCATCTGCTCTTGGATTGGCTAACAGATCTGCTCAGTGGAAAGGTAACCATATCTGGAACTGGGAAACTAGTCGGAATCATATCCAGATAATGATTATGCTTTCCATTGTCAAGCTCCCACTAAGCTTACACTATAAAAGTGTCTAAACCCTTATAATTCTGTCTAAATTAATAATGGTTATCCAGTTAACTGGCACTGACTTCATTCTCCATTGGAGAATCTGCTTATCTTTTTCAGAGGGGAACTGGACTTGAGGAGATGAACGACCCAGCACACTCCACCCCAGCCCCAGCTGAAAACACAGAGGAATTGGGGAAATGTGCAAGAATGCTGCTCTCTTAGTTACATTGATGTCAGCACAAGGGAGATGGAGAAAGATACTGAGGGCACTCAACACCTACCAAACCAGACATCTAGATGCTCCTAGTGCCCATCACTGAAATAGTCTTAAAATACTCCCAGCATGGCTCAGGGAATTTTGTGGAAGAGGGAGTGGAAAGATTGTTAGAGGCACAAATTGGGATATTTTGCACCAAAACATTGCCTCTCCCCCATGACTGACTGCTGCCCCCATAATGCATGACCCACAATCCTCATGGGGTTGACCTACTTACCCAATGACGAGGGCCTCTTCAGAAAAGGGGCAGGGAGGAGGGAAAGGATGGTACCAACATTTGATGTTTACATATCAAATATGCCCATATCTAATAATACTACTAATGAAATGTAAACAGAATTATTTATATTATAGAAGAAGTCTATCTGAAGTGTTGGAGAGGAAAGACACATGAGAGAGACAGAGAGAGAGAGAGAGAAAGACAATGTAGCTCCTCTGTGGAGAAATCTTTTGGATTCAACTACAGAGTCCTATATCACATCTATCTGTGATATCAATTTACTGGAGATATAGTACATTTCAAATATTATAAATGAAAAAGAACATGACATGTACTTACAACGGGAAATAGGGCAGTAATCCCAAGGAATGAGAGGATTCCCTGTATAGCACCAAGGTCCATGGGCATCATCATCAGGATTCCGACAGAAATTCTTATTCAGCTTGCTAGCATCTGGCTCCCAAAAGATGTGGCTGAAAAAACAAGCTGAGCATCAGAATGTGTTGCTCCCATCCAAAGAAACAGAATGTTACCGGCAGATATCATCTTATCTCACGTCTTTCATTGTACACTCAACCCAAGTGGAAGCTTTGCTGCTCATCTTGGAAACACACACTCAATTTAAAACTTTGGAGGATATATAGTAAGGGTTGATAATGAACATGAATGAAATGAAGAGAAATTTTTTGACTTTGATTCTATCTAATATTTATAGTGGCAAGACTACATATTTCTGTATAAAGACAGAGGACGTTGTAAAGCAAGATTGATTGTAGAAAATGCAAGCTACTCTAAGATGTGTTTTCATCTTTTGAATTCATAACAATCACCACTAACAGCATAATAGTCACAAGGAACAAGAAAATTATATAAATTTCCAAAAATAAAATAAAATTCTAAAATTGTATTGGGCAAAGAGTGACAAAATGGGATTTTCAGATAGATAAGTGAATAGCACTTGAACTTTTCTAATTTATGCATAAAAGTTTATTTTACAAGAAAATAAATATTTCTGTATGTTGTTTCATAATACTATACCCATTTATGTCACATCAACATTTACATTTATGTCAGGACTACTAATGAAATCAAATTCCATATAGTTATTTCTGGATCAATTCATAAAAATTATAACTGAATAAGTTTCATGTTGATTACTACCCTTTTTGAACATAATTAACATAGGATTTCAAATGCAACTCTAAAGAGCTTTATTTGAACATGAAAGCTTAGACTATATTTCTAGATGCAGGGAAAGTTTTTTTTAACCAATAACAGCAGCAAAACAATACTGGATTCTGCTATTACAGATGTAAATTTAGGCCAAGCTTATAAGAGAGGCTCCAAAATTTTGTTATATTTACTACTGCCTTTTAGAACATTTGAAACTCATGGAGACAATTCATTATTCTAAGGTCACATTGCTTGTAAACAGTTGAGGAGGGATTGGAATTCATGGCTGTTTGCAGGGTGAATGTCTAAAACCATCATTTCTCCTTTCATGATTTGTTCTTAAGCCAGCATTTTATCATGCAAAATAACCATATAAAAAAGTTTCCAAATCACTTTTAATTATTTCAAAAACCTAAATCGAATGCCTTAAGAATTAAGATTACTTATTATCCAGACATGGTGGTAGACAACTATCATTCTAGCAATAAGGAATAGCAGAAAAGATAATGAGTTTCGAAGGCCAACCTGGTCATGTTATTGAAAAAAGGTAATTACCACTAAAAATGCCTAAGAAATATGTTGTACGTTTCTAAAGGTAATAAGTGTTTAAAAACTGGTAATCAAAGATGTGTAAATATTCAGGAGGGGAGTCTCTATTGTAGGTCTTGATGACTTCTATAGTACAAACACTTCCACTATCAAAACTTTAAGCTTCCCATTTGAAATCTCCAGACATTTTTGGGAGATGGTAAAAACTATCTCTCAGAGATCTATGAGAACTTGAATCCACTCTAACCACAACTGCAAGCTTCTAAAAATGGTCTCAAAAAGAACAGTGTTGGTAAGACACGCATAATAGGAGAAAAAGATGATGACATCAAATTAAAAGAGAGACTAATGGAGAGAGGGAAGGGATATGATGGAGAGCTGAGTTATGAAGTGGAAAGTGGGAGAGAGGAGGGAAATAACATGGTTTGTTCTATGTAAGTATAGAAGTTCTTAATAAAAGAGTAGTGTTTAAATGAGCATTTATTTGAATCTTGGCCATTCTTTCTAATTTCTTTAATGAGTGCTTCTTATCCATAGTATAAAATTCACACTCATCTCACCTTACATGCTTCTCCCTGGTACAGATGCTTTACAGGCTTCTGTAGATATTGACCAAATTATCCACTTTTAGTTTTACTCATCTTTGCATAAGCTCTTCTTTCTAACCTATATCTTCTTGTCCCTGCATTTCCCTTGGGCAACATGTACTTATCATGTTTGTATTATCTAATAGCTCTCTTTAGGTACGTTTCCTGACCAGGTAAGGCAGGGTAAGTTCTTTGTTTTCCCATAGAACAGAACATGTGCCCTTTCATGGTTTACGTTATGTGGTGTCAACATTTTCTATTTGTCTTCATTATCTACAAGTGGATAGTGTCCTTGTCGAAAAACACTGCTGATCTTTGAAGTCCTAGACCCACTAGGCACATGAGGCCACTGAGAAATTAGAAGTGTGGCTGGCCCAGATAAAGAGGTTGTGGGAGGATAAAGACATCTCATATCAAATGTGTAGCATCAGAAAAAATTAAAATGTCAGTAATTTTTATGCACAATACATATTGAAAGGAAAAATCTTTAGATATTTTGGATTAAGTACAATCTATTAAAATTAAATTTTGCCTATTCAGTTTCATTCATTTAAAAGTGGCTACTAGTGAGGCTGAAAAGATTGCTCAGCTATTGGCTGTTGTTTGAAAAGCCTGATGATCTGGGTTTGGTTCCTCACTATACACGTAAAGCCAGATGCACAAAGTGGTGCATGTGTCTAGTTTGTTTGCAGTGGCTGTAGGTCCTGGTATGCCCATTATTTCTTTCTGTCTCTCTCCCTCTCTTTCATCTCTCATCTCCATGTCCCTCTCTGCTTGCAGATAGATAAATAAAAGTGGCTACTAGAAAATATAAAGGTACATACATGGTGTACATTTGTGAGTTAGATTATATTTACATTAGAGGACACCACTTCAGAAGTACAGGTTTATTTAATCCCAGCACTCTGGAGGCTGAGAAAGGAGGTTATAAGTTTGATGCCAGTCAGGACTACAGAATGAGTTCAAGGTCAGCCTGGGCTACAGTGAAATTTTCCCTTGAAACAAAACAAAAATTAAAAAGGCATCATCCAATATTAAGTACAGTTTAGAAAAGAATAAGATCTTTGAAATCTACTGAGGAGCATTCCCAACAGAATGGGGGCAGGGATGAGGGAAAAAGGGTACCAAAACATGATGTACTATACAGAATATGTTGTTAATAATAATAATGTTAAACCTAAAAAATCAAATTTAAATAAATTGACTCAACTTCTCAGAGCCCTTAATTTCTTATTCACATGTTGATATAGATGAAATGACAAAAAAAGAAAAAGAAAACTGACAAAAAGCAATTGTGAAGCAGGCACTTAATGAAATACCTGTCTTCTAGAGCATATATGGTACATATATTCTGCAATGTATACTGGATATCTGTATTAAGTCACACATACATGTCATGCTTCTTTTTTAACTTTATAAGCACTAGCACTTTTCTCATGCCATGTAGAAAATAACTATATGAATATGGCCAACATAAATATGTGTATATCTCATAAATATAAAGATTTTATTTATTTTTTATCTTGTGTGTGGTACCCATGTACATGTGGATGTTCATGTGAGACTGTATGCATGCACATGTGTATCTGCATGTGAAGTCCACAAGACAACCCTGGGTTTCATTTCTCAAATGCTTTCTTTTTTGAGACAAGTTCTCTTATCGGCCTGGAACTTGCTTAATTAGTCCAGAATGCCTGGAGAATGAACCCTAGGGATCAACCTATTTCCCCCCTTCATCTCTGGGATTAGAAGCATGACCCGTCATACCTGGCTTCTTTTATTTTAAGTGTATTCTGGGGATGGTTAATAGGTCCTCATGCTTGCAAAGTAAGCACTTTTTAGACTGAGCTACCTCCTTATCCCTAAAGATTTTCTTACACATGACTTTCTTATACATGACTTTTTTACGTATTAATCCACCAAAGAAACTTTGTTCCTACACATTTTAATAGATAAGTGGATTTCTAAAGGATATTTTTATTTCTCTATTTTCTTCTAAGCAGAGAGAGATAGAAAAGAGACAGAGAAAATGGGCATGACAGTGACTCCAGCACTGCAAACAAACCCCAGGTACATGAGCCACTTTGCTCGTCTGGCTTTATGTGCTGAGCAACTAGTGTTGTTAGGTTTTGCAGGGAAGGACCTTGACTGCTAAGCCATTTCTCCAGATTAGTAAAGTGGCTATTTAAGAATATATTTACAAGAAAGGGATCATTTTAGATTTTCACAAGTGGATACTAATACTTTTAATATTTATTTATATATTTGCACTTTTCTCTCTGTCTGTGTGTGTGAATGAGTACACAGGGGTCTCTTCATTACAAAGCCAGACGATTTTGCCACTTTTTGCATCTGGCTTTAAAGTGAGTGCTGGGGAATCAAACCTGGGCTAGCAGCTTAGCAAACAAGCACCTTTATCTGCTAAACCATCTCCCCAACTCCTTAATATTAAGTCTAATAACATAGTAATCTTTGACATGAACTACTTGAAGCACTATATATGACAATTATATGCCCTATTGAGTTATGAAATGTTTGCATAAATGTGATTATAGTTCTAACATTTAGGACTACATATTGTGCCTACTTTTTATGGATGATACCCATGTTGTCAACTGTAGGTCAGAGGTCAGATTTTATACTAATTGCTCAATAAATATGTGTTGGGTAAATTCATATTTACAACTTTGCCATAGGCAGAGAACATGTTATGAATTACATAGGGAAAATCAATCTACTTATATTGGCTGGCTTCCTATTATAAATGAATAGAAGGAAATAACAATATAATTGTGTGTGTGTGTGTGTACTGGGGCTATTAACCTCATGTTCTACGTAGAAAGAAATGTACATACCGGTGTAAGTCTTCCATATTCTTGTCCCACATTGAGCATGTTAGTCCAGATCTTGTTTTAGATAAGTTGCCCATATAATTTTTCCCATTTCCACGATAACAATCTAGGCATAAAATATAAAAAAGAAGACTAATGAATATTGTGGAGGAGAAACAAAAAAGCATTTTGTGAGCAAATGCAATAATCAAAATCAACATGCTAAGCAGACAGAAATCCGTGCAGATGAAATATGTGCAGATTAAAGACAATTATATCAGGTTAACATATTTCTAAAATATTTTTCAGCTGGACTTTGGCTTCACTAGAATGAATGCTTATGCTAAGTTGAACATGACAAATAATAATAACTTCCCATAGAGCTCTTCCTCTCTTTTCATTTTCTTTTGATATCTCCTTTCTCCCCCAGTAGGAACCTTTATTCCAGGTAACATCCATGTCTACTTATTTTCTGAATTCTGTAATGTACAAACTAATTTCTAATCTCCAAGATACTCATGTTAGCAACACAAACCTATGAAGTACCAAATGAAGTTACCATTAGGTTAGCCTTAAAATGTTTCCAAAAAACAACATACACAGCCAGTAAATTTTGTCTAAAAACTGTCTGGATTGTTTTCCTCTTTGTAATAATATTCATTTGACACATTTCAGTATTTAATTCCATCTTTTCCTACACTACTCTTGGGATATTTTATACATTGACAATGATTATCAAAACAATATGAACATATGAATTCAGAGCAATATCATTTTACCTGTTCCTCCATTCCATTCCCTTTCTGTTCTCTATCTGTTGTTCTTAGTAAGCAGTTTCATGAGATTCTTGTATATGGCTTATGCGATTTATTTTGTAAAACTAAGATGATATATATGCACTCATACACACATGTATACAAAATAATATAAACACATAAATTCATTTGTGAATATAAACATTCTCTATAGTTTTTAAATCCTAATCTTTGTTACTAATATTAAATCTCATTATTTCTAGTAGGGTAAAAGGCCTAATGTTTTGCCTTTTTAATTTTTTTAATTAAACACATGCCTATAAAGCCGGATGTGGTGGTGCATGCCTTTAATCCCAGTACTTGGAAGGCAGAGGTAGGAGGATCTCTGTGAATTCCAGGCCACCCTGAGACTACAGAGTAAATTCCCAGTCTGCCTGGGCTAGAGATGCTACCTTGAAAAACTAAAACAAATGAATAATAAATAAATAAGAAAAAGTAATAATAAACACATGCCTATAAAATATCCAGGTAAGTTCACAGATAAATTTTATTATTGTTCTATATATATATATATGTTCACAGTATCCCACCCAATAGCTGATCAGTTTGTCTTGTCCTGCTATTGCAGATAATGCTGCAACAAGAAACTCTGTACATATATTTAACATATTTTTTGAAACATCCATTCAGATAGTGGCATTGTGGGATGAAAATTGATGGGTTTTGGAAGGAAGAGATTGCTTAGTGGTTAAGGTACTTGCCTGAAAAGTCAAAGGACCCAGATTCAATTCCCCAGTACCGACATAAAGTTGGATGCACAAGATGACACATGCATCTGGAGTTCATTTTCAGTGGCTAGAGGGTCTGGTATACCCATTTTCTCTCTATCTATCTGCCTCTTTCTCTTGTGTGCTTCAAATAAACAAAATAAAATAAATCTGACAGGCTTTCTTTTTATACTCAGAACTTTTATTCATTTGGAGTTTGTTTTCAGGTGTAGTTAATGGCATGGATTTAATTTTATTATTTTTCTAAATATTACCCTGTTCAGTTATTATTATATTTTACAAATGTGTGTTTTCCCCAATGGTATATATTAGCAAAGCAAAAGCAATAAATATCTCTATTGACTTAGGCTTGTTTTCTGTACATTTTGATGTTTTTTCCTAATTGTCAGTTAATTCATGTTTCAGAGTTATAGCATTTGAATTAAATCCCTTCGTAAAATGTGTTTAGCTAGGTATGGTGGTGCATGTCTTTAATCCTAGTACTCAGGAGGCAGAAGTAGGAGGATCACTGTGAGTTTGAGACCAGCCTAAGACTAGTGAATTACAGGCCAGCCTGTGGTAGAGTGAAATCCTACCTTGAACCTCCCACACACACACAAAACAAAAGCAAATAAAATGTGTTTAAATTTGATGAATCGATTTCCTCTAGTTGCTCTCCTTTTTCAAGGGTTTCTTTTCTATAAACACATATTTGCCAAGAAATTTAGAATCACTTTCCTTAATACCAGAAAAAATAATAATATCACATTAAATTTACAGATTAGGTAAGAATTGTTTATATGTGACACTGAGTTATCATACTAACAGCAGGTTGTTTCTCTACATGTTCCAAAACATCTTAATGCAGGCCAGAAAGATGGCTTGCCTGCAAAGCCTAAGGTCCCATGTTTGACTCTCCAGAACGCAAGCAATCTGGACATACAAGTCAAGCCTCATATGCTACAAGGTGGCACTCACATCTGGATATCAATTACAATGACAGGAAGGCCAGGCACACCAATTTTCTCTCTTTTGTTCTCTCATTAAAAAAAAAAAAAAGGAGGCCTCTCTGTTTGGCTTGCCCCACACCAAAGAAAAATAAAAAAAATAATGCTTTTAGAAATTACCTACAAAATTTTACAAAATTTATCCTATAGATTTTATACTTTTTCCTAAATTTGTTGGTGAATTTCCATAATATTTGTTGCTATCACAGATGTAGTTTCCTCAAATTATCTATCTTAAAGGACTATCTAAAACTTCTGACCCTCTTTTTTTGTTGTTGGTGGTGGTGGTTTTTTTTTTTTTTTTTTTTTTTTTTTTTTGGTTTTTCATGGTAAGGTTTCACTCTAGCTCAGGCTGACCTAGAATTCACTATGTAATCTCAGGTGGCCTTGAACTCATGGTGATCCTCCTACCTCTGCCTCCCAAGTGCTGGGATTAAAGGCATGTGCCACCACGCCCAGCTGATCCTTTTTTCTTTATCTCCTGAGTGCTGGGAGTATAGGAATGCACCAACATGCCAAGTTTGTATGGAACTAGGGATCAAACTCAAAGCATCATGAGTGCTTAGCAATCACTCTTACAAGTTGAGGTACAGCTCTCAACCACAGATGTAGTTTTCTTTCTAAGTAGCCATGCTTAATATAAATACTAGTGATGTTTATATCAAAAAAAATTCATCCTTGCCAGGTGTGGTGGCACACGCCTTTAACCCCAGCACTTGGGAGGCATAGGTAGGAGGCCACCTTGAGACTACATAGTGAATTCCAGATTAGGCTGGGCTAGAGCGAAACCCTACCTTGAAAAACCAAAAAAAAAAAAAAAAAAAAAAAAAAAAAAGAAAAGTTTCATTCATCCTACTTCATTGTTTCAGCTTATTATTATAAATACTTTTATTTATTTATTTGAGGGAGAGAGAGAAAGAATGGGAACATCAAGACCTCTAGCCATTACAAATGAATTATAGTTGCATGCACCACCTTGTACATCTTGCTTATGTAGGTACTGGGGAATCAAACCTGGGTCCTTAGGCTTCATAAGTAAGTGCCTTAACCACTAAGTCATCTATCCAAACCTCAAGCTTATGTTTTAGGTATGTAACTTTTACATGATTTGAATAGTTGTACTTTAATCTCTTTTTTCTTGCTTAATTCTTGGAAGATATTCCACACAATATTGCAGAGAAAAACAATGTCAAATTCCATTTAAAGTGTTGTATATTAACAAGATAATAGAAATATGTGTTTTTTTCTAAGCATTCTATTTATTTATTTGTTAGAAAGAGAAAGAGAAACAGGCAGAGGTAGACAGAGAGACAGAGAGAGAATGGGTGCACCAGGGCCTCAAGCCACTGCAAATGAACTACAGATGCATGTGCCACCTTGTGCATGTGGCTTACAAGGGTACTGGGGAATTGAACTGGGGTCTTTAGGCTTCATATTCATGTGCCTTAACAACTAAGCTATCTCTCCAGCCCTTTACTTGAAAATTATTTATGTGAGTTGGGGAGATGACCCAGTGTCTAATGATACTTGCTTGAAAAATATATGTGATGTGTGTCTATATACATAAATGTTAAATTGTGATCATATATTAAGGAAGTATATATGCATATATTAACATATGTAATTACATGTATAAAGACACATAAACACATGTTATAATTTTATTGACTATTTAATTAATATGGGCATGAGTGAATTTTGTCATAGGATTACTATTGAGGCTTATTCTATGACTGGTTTTCTTACATCTCAAATGAGTTCTGTCAATAATTTATAATACTGAAGCACTTATATATGCTATACTTAATTTCCATTCAGTCATCTTGTATTATCCTAATTTCTTTGTTGGGCTGTCTACTCAACTTTAATTTAAAAATTTATGTATTCATATCCACAAATGAGACTGTTTTATAGTTATTTTTATTATGTACTATCTATAGCATTTGAATTAAAACTCTTTCTGAAATGTGTTTAAATCAAATGCTGTAAATAGTGGACATTGCATTAGGTTGGCAATAACATAAAAATGGCACAACTGTTGGGAAATTTCACAGTTGAATATTAAATTGGCTAGCAATGTTTCTTAAGTAGTAGTTCAAGGGATTTTTCAGAGAGCGTACCTGGCAGAGACTATCACACTTTCTGTGTAGCAGATACAGTATGTTACAAATACTGATACTACAATTAAGGTAAAGAGTTTAAGGGATAATACATGCAGTAATGATAAGGTCATTATAAGGAGAGTCTGACTCAATATCAGTTGCACTAGTTTGAGAATTTGGGAAAATTATTTAAATCCAATTAAACAAAATTTAAATTTTTGATCAAATATATTGCTAAGGTAAGTGCTAAAATATGTTTACCCTTCACATACAAATTTCTCATAGTCTATTGCTTGGCCCTTTTCTGGGCGGCATATGTGTGTACAAACATCTTAATACATGCCAGAAGCTTTCTTCTGTCACTGACTGTTTCAACAAATGTTCAAGAGAAAGGACAGGGATACAGAAGACTCAGCTGCTACCAAATCTTCCTTAATCACTGGCTTCAACTTTATTTCCAGCTGACCTTTAATGTCTGCCAAGGAATAGTGCAATTGATCAAAAAGGTATTCATCCCCTCTTCCTGCTACAACTCTTGTTTTCAAAGTTCCTTGTGAACTTTGGCATTCTTTGCGACCTTTGCCAAGTACTGGAAAAAAAACACTAAAGGATAGAAAATGTATATAATAACAATAAATCTATGAAGTATGATTTCTAAAAAGTTAGGCTTGGGCTTGTCCATGACCATAATTCTGCAGCTCATTTGAAACCTAATATGATCATTACCTATATAATTCTCAATTTATTGTACATTAACAAAAGTTCAGAACTCCATATATTTTTATTCATTGTTAACAACTCATTGTTTTTCAAGTGAAATTTAGTCTGACTTTTCTACTGCACCCCAAGGAGTTGGATACCTTCAAGGCATCTATATTTCCATGAACAATAGTAATCACAAACCTCACATTATCTTCACTAACACATAGGTCCAAGTCACTCTCTTCTCTTGCAAGAACTACTTAAGAAACTAATTTGTTGAGGATTCTGGCTACTTCCATAAGGCAGACAGAATGAACATGCTGAAACTCAAAGCAGGTCACCTGATTTCTCAGCTTCACAACAGAGCCTTTCTCCTTCAAAGAGAAAGCATGAATTCTTAGACCTTCTCCAAGAACAATGCAATGTTAGCTCTATAGTCTTTATAACCATATCTACTGCTGTCTATCTTGCTTATTCTGTGACAGCTGAAGTGCTAGGGATTTTTCTTTTAGCTCTTCATGCATTCCCTCACCTCATGCTAATTGCTTTTGTAATTTCTGCTATCAGAAATGCTCTTGACATGTAAGTGGCATGGTACATGAAGCTCCCTCTTCTCCTCAAGGTTCTCTACAGATGTCTCCCTACTTAACACGTGAGAGAGAGCCTCCCCATAATGATTAAAACAAACAAACAAAAACAATATCAAGATCTCTTGCCTCTCATTTGGGGATGATTTTCACTCTATTACAGAGACATGAACTTATTTACATAAGAACCCCACTGGCATTTTTATGATACAATTTTCCTATCTGTTTGAATGTAGCTTTCTGGAGTCAGAAAATTTAGTTATGTTTTCTGCTATCTCCATCACCCAGCACTATGCCTGACCTCAAATAAAGAAATAAATATTGAATGAATAAGTGAATATCTAAAACAAATCCTGTCATACTTAGTGATCATCTTTGCTAAGCATCAAGTAGCATGAAAGCACATATGAAAGCAGATATGTCCTCCCTGGAGCTGTTCTGATTTTAATCGTAGCCATAGTACTAAATGTCAGCTACTACCTTGTCCACTTGACACGTCGCACTTTGGAATGTGAGAGCAGTAGCCAACTCGGATGTTTGGATCAGTGGTAAAACACCAGGGTGATTCAGCCCCATCTGGATTGCGGCAATAATTTTCTCTTAGGTCCCTGTGACGAGGAAGCATAAACAGTAAGCATAAATTACGATGACTATAAACTGCCTGGGTCCTCATGTTGATGGAGTTAATACTACTGTACTTCTAGAAGGCCAGCATGAATGCATACTGATAAGTAGGATTTGGTACCCGTTCAGAGGTTTCCATTTGAGAATAATGATACGACTTTAGAGTTCAGTACATACAAGGCACATTGCCAGAGATAGCAAATCCTGCCCCCCAAGGCAGAGTCCCTCAGGCACACTGCTGTTCTATGGAAGGAAAACAGTTTCCTCACATCTCACTCACTCTCAAAGATTGGACTCTCAACTGGTATTATTAAAAAAAAATAGCCTGTCATTTATTATAACCTCAGGGCATATGCATATTTAATGTAAAAATAACATGTTTCTCTCTTGGCAGAAACAAAGTTACTTATAGTCATTATTGCCATTTAAAATGAAGGTTGAGGCTGTGTATGGTGGAACATGCCTTTAACCTAAGCAGTCAGGAGGCAGAGGTCAGAGGATCACTGTGAGTTTGAGGCCACTATGAGACTACATAGTGAATTCTAGGTGAGCCGGGCAAGAGCAAGATACTACCTTGAAAAGCAAATATATAAAAAGAAATAGCAATAATAAAAATATATAAAATAAAATGGAGGTTGATTCAAATATTAATCATTAAAGAAAAACTAATATTGGGGTTAGAGAGACTGCTTAGCAGTTAAGGCATTTGCCTACCAAAGCCTAAGGACCCAGGTTCAATTCTCCAGTGCCCACAAAAGCCAGGTACACAAGGTAGCTCATGTTTCTAGAATTCGTTTGCAGTGCTAGAAGTGCTAATATGCCCATTCTCTCTCTCTTCCCCTTTCTCTCTCAAATAAATAAACAGATAAACATTAAAAAATGTAATAGTTATTTGTTCCTTGATTTCTATAATTTTCACATATTTAGTTTCCTGCATAGATTTCTTTGAATTAAAACATATTCCTTTCTTGATTTAGAAGTCATTTGAAATCTTTGGATATATTCTTGTAAAATTAAGTTCTAATTATAATACAGATATATAACCACAGAGTAAGTTGCCAGTAAGTATCAGACATGTATATGTATATGTATACATATATATGTCACTGAATATATATATGTGTATATATATGTATATGTATATGTATATGTATATATATATACACACATATATATATGTATATATACATATATATATATACACATTCAGTTATCAGTGACTTAGACATTTTTTAAATATGTTATTTTTATTTATTTGACAGAGAGAAAGGGGGGGAAAGAGACTGAGAGAGAGAGACGAGAATGGGTGTGCAGAGCCTCCAGCCACTGCAAACAAATTCCAGATGCATGTGCCACCTTGTGCATCTGGCTAATGTCCTGGGGAATCAAACCTGGGTCCTTTGGCTTTGTAGGCAAATGCCTTAACCACTAAGCCATCTATCCAGCCCACTTAATTATACATTTTAAAAGTTTGTTAACATTGTTTATATTAATATTTTATATTAAAGGATTTTAATACTTTACTTATGTATTTTTTTGTTTACCAGTTCATTCATTCATTCATTCATTTAGTTTGCAGTGATTAGTGATTATATGGGAGATAGACTCTAGGCCCCTACATATGCTAGATCAAGTACTGGCCCACTGAGCTACATTCCAGCCATGGTTTTATATCTTAATGTAGGGTCCATATTAAATAAAATGTGGAGTTTATTATTTGTTTTCATGAAATATTCTAACTTAAATCAAGCATGTATAATCTATTGGAAGCAACAGCATTTATATCACATCAATCCAAGTAGAAGTAGTACAATTTTATTAATAATGAAATGACCATAAAAATAGAAAAAGAGAGGGCTCTGAGCAGCAAGCAATTTTAGTCCATCTTGTCCAAGCAAGTCTTTAAAAACTGTTCTTGTGGGATCTGGAATAGTTATTGCCAGAAGTTTAAGCCTGGTATAGAAAGTTTTCAAATAATGGCCCTTATCTAAACCCTTCATCTTCTTATAAACTTAGTAACTTGGAGCTAGGTAAATGGCTCAACAGTTAAAGGTACTTGCTTGCACAGTCTGCCCACCTGGGTTTGATTCCTCAGTACTCATGTATACTCATGTAAAGCCAAATGCACATGTATCTGGAGTTCACTTATGGTGGAAGGAAGCACTGGTAAGCCCACACTTTATCTCTCTCTCTCTCTCTCTCTCTCTCTCTCACACACACACACACACATATATATATATATATATATATATATATAAATTAGTAACTAATTAATTGGAAAGCAGAGGTTCAGTGGAAGTGGGGACAAAAGAAAGTAAGGGGAGACGTTTAATCAAAATGCATTAAGTTCATATATGAAAATTGTCAACAAATGTTCAGTAAAATAATTAGAAACTAGAAAAAGTGAATATGGAGCTAAAGAGTAACTCAGTGAGTAAGAGTGCTGGCCATGCAAGCACGTGGCTCTGAGAGTGCCTTAGTTCTATTGTCAGCACCCATGCAAAAACTCAGGTTTGGTCATACGTACTGATAATCCTAGTTGTACAGGAGATAGGGTTGTCCTAAAATTGCTGGGGCAGGCAGGCTAATCAGGTGATCTGACCAAAAACATCAGTTCTGAGCTCAGAGAAAGACTCTGTCTCAAGAAACAACTGAAGAATGATAGGACACCGGATCGTTTCCCCTGGCCTCCCACACGTATGTGAGGTGTGTGCATACCTGTCTACACACACACATACCTTACAATAGCATACATACACAGTCCACACATACATACACAAACACAACACTCCACACATACTGCACTTATACAAACACACACACCAAAAATAACAGATGAATAAAACTCATTTTCTTTAAGATAGTATATACTTAGGTATAAAAGTGTAGGCCTATATACAATAAATACACAAAATTCACACAAATCTACAATTTAGATCAATGATTGCTCAGTTATATGATTATGCTGTATATTTGATTTAAAACAAGATAATTAGGCTGGGGTGGTAACTCAGCAGTTGAGAGGACTTCCTGCTTAGAAAAAGTTAATTAAATGAATTAACAAAGTTTTATCAATGAAACCTTTTAGGATAAATAGCTAAAAGCACCTCATTCATCAGAATTGAACAAGAATAAATGTGATTTACCAAAATTGTCTATGAATTTATTCACTTCACTTAAAGAATTATTTAAAAATCCTAAAAGGAATTAGTAATTATTTAATTTATCTACATTCATCATACACAGTATTACAGTACTTGAAAATTTGTCATTTATAAGGAGTCTCTGTATAGGAGCAAATTATGTTTAACCAAATCAGAGGCCAGGTGTTATTGGCACAGGCCTTTAATCTCAGCACTCCGGAGGCAGGTGTAGGAGGATCAATGTGAGTTCCAGGCCACCCTGAGACTACATAATGAATTCCAGGTAATCCTGAGCTAGAGTGTGAGCCTGCTTCAAAACAATACAACAACAACAAAAAAAAAAAAAAAAAAAAAAGAAAAAAAAATCAGAGACAGCTGCCCAGCATTCCTGTTTCTGCCACAATAGAAAGAGACAACAGTAGTAAATTAATATTATGGCAAAATGTTGAGTCACATGTCTGTAATTAGTGAGAATTTATGTTAGGTTACTGTGATGGTTTGAATGCAAAGTGTCGCCCATAGGCTGAGGAGTAAATACTTAAACACAAGCGCCTTTGGGGGACACTTTGCATTTCAACTGCCACACTTACTATGAAAGGATGGATTAAATTCCCATAAGACATAAAATTAAACTTTTGATAATTAAGTCTCAATTGTGAAGTTTATGAATAAAATTTCTTGTTTACTTACAAATAAAGATACTTATGTATTTGGAGATACACAAATTTTTGTGTGAATATTACAAACTCTTAAAAGATAGCAACAGTGGGATTGCCCTAATTCTGTCTTCTTTGTCTCTTTTAACTCATCTTTTCTCATTTTCTCTTTCTACTTCAATAGTTATTTATTGCTGTAGTGTGAGACATACAGATGAGCAATGGAAAATCAATTTTTGTGAAGGAAATGAGAGAAATAAAACAAAAATGACAATTATAAATTTTGTCCTAAAATAATGAAAAAAAAGTATTAATACATGGGTATTGAACATTTAAACAAATGAATTAGCTAACGCACACACACACATCTCCTCTCTCCAGTATAGGCCACTAGAGTTCAGAGATTTCCATCCTACATTATTAGGTTGTCTGATTACATGACAATTATATAAAAGCAATATATGTTATTTATAGGTGCTATTTCTGCAAAGCCACTATGAATGACATGTGTGTTATAAATTTCAAAAGCAATCTCTTTATGTTCTTCCTAACAAGGTAAACAACTTAAAAACATGGCAGCGTGGTTGTGGCTGTGGTTATGGTTGTGGCTGTCCAAAAAAAGAAAGTGGAGTAAAAGGAGACTGTAGAACGCTCATAACAGGGTCATAATTGATTCTTGAAGTCAGTATCTATGTACAATTCTAAGTAGTTGCTTTGATTCACATTACTTTTCCTTAATCAAGAAACAGTTGAAAACACTTAGGCCACTGAAACAATTTTGTGACCCAACATGAAACCTTGAAACTTATCAGTTTAAAATGACTAAATTTAAACTAACTAAAACTGACTAAAATTAAGGTGTGATTTTTTATAAAAGAAAAGAAAATAATGACCTCCTTTAAGATAATAAGAAACTGAAAAAAAAACTCACCAGTATGAAACATGATGATTATCCTTACAATTAATTGGTTTATTAGATAGACTTTGAGAAACAATGCTATGACCAGAAACAATCTACAGATGTTTTTCCCAAAACATGCTACTTCAACCCTCTGCATCAGAATAACCTAGAATATTTTTCAATGACTTATTTGAAGCCATATCTCATACACAGAGAATGAAAACTTCTGAATATAATACTCTCCCTTTAATTTTGTGGAGGAGGGGGCTGATTATAAGAACCACAGGATGGTACGTCATACTCAGAGGCTTTTCCTTCTCCCAATAACTGACTGCCACTCCCACAACACATAACCCACAACCCCATGGGGAATACCAGCAACCCCACAGAGGAGGGTTCTCAGTGGAATAGGGCCAGGGAGAAGGAAGAGATGATACCAACACAGGATGTATCTACACAAAGTATGCTCTTAATAAATAAATAAATTAAAATAAAAATACAAAATCTCCCTTTTAAATTCTAAGTTTACTTGAGCACATTTAATTTTTAAGATTACAAGATTACTTATACAGAAGTGAGTAAAGTGATTACTCTGCCTCATTTCTCCAGGATCCACTGGAATTTATAACTGTAAATGGACTCACTTGCACTTGAAATTCTCAGGAGTTATATCATGCTGGTGAGGATATTGAGCATCCCATCGCTGGCATGGGATTCCATTCCAAATGGTATTGGTGGTTCCCCTGTAACCTTCTCCTTGGCCTTGAATACATTCAGTTGTTTCCATTGGTACAGCACTGTCATTCATAATACTGCGAGCTACTGGTAGAAAGAAATATAAATTAAAGTCTTCCAACCCAGAGTTCATTTGCATTTGTGCTACCAATGTTAAGTATAAATTTTTATACCAAATAGATGGAATAAACATTTCAATTTGGCATTATTTCTGTCTCCATTCCAATTTTATAGTTTTGTAAACATATTTACACACACACACATACACACATACACATATATATATGTATAAATATATATGTATATATAAAATATATACATATGTAAATATGTATATACATATGTCACTATAACACACATGCTGATTAAATAGTATTTCTGAAATGATGACACAATCATACTTACCATCACATTGCTTATATACAAATACAAGTTGAGTAGTACAATTATCCTTGACTGTTCTCTTATGATAAATACTTACTAAGTTGATATATTTACTTTTTCCAAACAACTTATTGGGATTTCTTTAAAAAAATTTAGTTGGTCCTAAGAAGTTCTATTTCCTGTGTATTTTTAAGGAAATTCAAATAAATATGAAAACATTTTAAAGAGATTGACTTATAAAGCTAATTAAGAAGAATGAACAAAATTGGCATGTGTTTGCTAGAGAAGACAAATAAAAGGTAGATAATTAGAATAAACATATTCAGAAATAACAATAATTATTGAGCCAGCTAAGAGAGATTACTTGCATAGAAGTCATACTGGGTACCAAAGACCTTCATGATTTAATCACATGAAAGTCATTGATGAAATGAAAAATAAGCTGTACTTCATAAATCCCTGAAAACTACTAGTTTTTCAAAATTAATACCATTATATTAATATATTTCTGATAATTTAAGTGTCAAGTGATTGAAGGAATGAACGAGGGAAGTTGTTGGATGGGAAACAGCAGGTCAAGCTTGCACTGACATATTTTAAATCATTAAAAGTCTATGATGAAAATGAAGACAAAAAAAAAAAAATGTCCCCAGGAATCTGTCAGCTCATTAGTTTAAAACAGGAACAAGAGCCAGGTGTGGTGGCGCACACCTTTAATCCCAGCACTCAGGAGGCAGAGGCAGGAGGATCACCATGAGTTCAAAGCCTCCCTGAGATTATGTAGTGAATTCCAAGTCAGCCTGGGCTGGAGTGAAACCCTGCCTGTAAAAAACCAAAAAAAAAAAAAAAAAAAAAAAAAAGGAACAAGAGACTCTGGCATGGTGGCACATGCCTTTAATCCCAGCACTTGGGATGCAGAAGTAGGAGGATCACCATGAGTTCAAGGTCAGCCTGGGGCTAGAGGGAGACCCTATCTTGCAAAAAAAAAAAAAAAAAAAAAAAAAAAAAAAAAAAAAAAAAAGGAAAGAAAGAAAAAAAGAAAGAAACAGGAACAAGGAAATCTTTCATTTCTCCATTCTCACGGGTTGAATGTGGTTTGTCTCCTCTGTAAACTCATGTTGGATTGTGCTGGTGTTGGGAAGGGGGCTTTGTGAGTGTTCAGTTCATTTAGAGGTATTGGATGCTTGATGGCAGGACAGATTCATTTTCTGAGAGTGTATGCCTCTTCCTCAAGTGACTGCTCGCTTTTTGACCTGCTGTGTATTGCCATATCACTCCCTTGCAAGATACTGCTGTTCAAAATTCCAACTGGAAACATAAACTAAAGTAATTCTGTACTCTTTCTAAATTACCTTATCTATTACAGTTACAGAAAAAAAAGCCTAACATGTGTAGCTCTTGGGTGCAAGCTCTTGAAGAGTAAGAACTTAAGAATCCTGATAATAGAACAAAGTTCAGCTATGGAGCCAGTACAACAGATATATTAACCTATTCAGATTCTGCCTCCTGGTTTTCAACCTTAATTGCACATGCCTTCTTTCCTACCTTTATTGATAAACCATTCTTCTCAAGCACAATGCTGGTATGGTGCAAAAGTAATCCATAGGCCCAGTCCCACTGGACCCTGATGTAAATCGGGGCCATACTGGCTGGATACCTGGCCCAGTACATACCTGAAAAACTAGCTTAATGCTGAGTCCATCAGAAAATAGATAGAAGAAACAAAATAAATATTCAGATATAACTGGAGATTTGGTAATTTTGTGATGGACAAATATATGGAAACATGTTCAAAGGATTATTTCTTCAACTGTTTTACTCTTGTTTCACATTGAACAATCATGCCTGGGGTTGAGATGTGGGGAAGTAAAACAGTATCAATATAAGGTAAAATATTAAAAATATGTTACTAGACAAGGGTGGCTGGGATTTTAAAATAAGTTATTTTATAAGTAACTTTTTAAATATAAGATATTGGAGAAATAACATGATAATTAATATTTGAAGCAATACACTAAAACACTAAATTTGAAACACTAAATTTAAAATAATGCACTATATAAAGAGGGATAGTATAAAGGTAATAAGCATTATTGTAACTCATTGAGAAATCAATACCTAGAAGATACACTGAGTGATTATAAGCAAGATATGATTATCAGAAAATACTAAGAGAAGTGATCAAACTTAAATGCCAACAGAAGTTAATTCTCTTCACAAAGGGAAGTGTTTTAAACTTTAGAAGTCCATGTAATAAGAAAAAAATCTACATCTTAAAAATTTTAACTTTAAAATACCACTTTATAGGAAGACTAATTTTACTCACTTTATTAAATTTCAAGTAAAAATACCTGGAGTACCATCATTATTTTACCCATTATTTTAATAAGCATCTATAACTTTATGTAATCTTAAATATCTTGTTTGACTTCTTACTTTTTAATTTATTGGAAAACTATCTCATAAATTTAACCCCAAGGTCACATGGTCAGCTAGTATTTATTTTAAGCACAAAGTACAGGCTGGAATTAGTTCACCAGTATATATCTCATTTGACATTCAATTGCTAGAAGTGACCTCATCAACAAAAAACATGTAATTATGATTGCAATGCACAGAATACATAATGTGGGTGAATGAAGATATATTAGAAGAGGAGGGTACCAAAACAATTTCTATCAATAAAAAAGAGTTATTAAGAGACTCTCTGAAAATGTTTAATAAATATTATTGGATGAGGAATATGCTGAATGATATGCTCATAGACCATTTAACTGTAACATAAATGTCTGATTTCACTGCTTACATACCTACTATTCAAATAAAATGACTTATTCTTGAGCTGCTGAAAAACAGACCCCTTCTGCTGCATAAATATCAAAACCTGGTACAAAAATAAGCCAAATGTTTCATGATAATTTATTTGGAAAGGTTTATTAAATATTGAGAAAGGCATGCCTTTGTACTTTGTACATGTACATGTACTTTGTACATGCTGAAGGATTCTTCAGCATGGGATGTGAACAGGAGACATTTTGGAAGCATCTTTAGTGGTCAAACTAAGTGTGAAAAAAGTACAGAAACTTGAACAAAAATCAGGTGAAGCTGATCAAACTGAGATAAAGCAATATATTTTTAAAATACAGCATTGCCACATACACTCGTCTTTACAAATGTGTCTACTAAGCTCACACTAAACATACCAGATACTCTTTAGAGCCATCCTCACAAATAACATATTTTGCCAGGTATGACACTGGTGGCCATGCTTTGTAAGCACATGTAAAGTTATTAATAAGCTCCTCAGTAGCCTACGAGTGAAGGAATGTTTGCCTTTGATGACTGAAATAAAGTCTTCTTTTTGGTATTACTTTCAGGAAAACAACATTTGCTATTGGAATTTTCACTGTCCTGGTGAAACAGGATCAGATACAATGGGATCCTCTTGGAACATGGATTTCACGTTGCTGGTATGAAGGTCCTGTGATCTAACTGCTACAATATTTGAAAGTAGCTTTTAAGTTTGAATAGATGTGTAGAGAAAAAGAGCACTCACTCTCTAGTTCTTGGGACCAAGCATCTAATACCCAAGCATACAGATATTAGTAGAACAAGATAAGCAGTAATGAATTATCAATCCAGGCATAGTGGCACACACCAATACTTCCAGGAATTGGCAGGCAGAGGCAGGAGGTTCATGAGATCCATGCCAGCCTGGGTTACATAGCAAGACCCTGTCTCTAAATAATGAATAAATATATAAAATGACTAAATCTCTGTCCTTTGTGAAGGGCTGGTTAAATCCTTACAGAGAAACTACGTCTGGTGGAAGTCTAGGAATGACAACTACAGAGTCCAAGTGCACGCATATGTGCAAAGAGCCACACCCAGTGATTTATAACTTCATGTGTATGATATTCACAGTTCTTCCTCAAACTCCAAACACTTCGAAATAAAATTCATAATTCCCAGTGGAGGCAAGATATTCTCTCATATATCATTAAGAACAAGTTGCTAAGCATGCTGGTGGAAAAATACTTGATTAGCCCTTGGATTTCAAACCTATTCTGGGCTTTGTATTATCAACCACTAAAGAACAACCAAAACATGGGGTGTACTTCATAATGTTCCCCAGTGGTTGAATACAGTACAGTATATACAGCCACTCTCCTATAAGCAGTCCTCTGCTCTCTGGACCACAAAGAGCAGTATCAGACTCACTGTAAATTTGAAGAGCTTCTTCTTTTCAACTTGACATGGGAAAATAGTAAAGACCTCCAAAGTACAAACCTCAAATTGCTTGCACGTTTGCTTTCCGTGTGAAGCCAGGGTTCATATCTGAAACATTTCCCTGGACTTTGGCCAAGTCTTTTCTGGTAGAAAATGCTCAGGAGACAGGATTTTCATGAAATATCTTCAATCCTATAGTATTATTTCTCAGATGATGACTTGGAAACAACATCCAAGTGAAAGATGATTCCCTTGAGAATTGAGACTCAGAATACAATACAATTTTATTGCCATGAATCTCTATTCTGACCTTGAATGTATTAATAAAATCCCATGAAACAATCAGCTTTCTTTAAAAAGGAAAGTAATTTGTGACAATTATTTTCCAAGCATTCAAGCATATTGAATTTTGAAAGAGAGGGATATTGCCTTTAAAAGAGGCCAATGTCCATTTTTACTACAAGGAACATCTTTTGTGTTTATTACCAATGGCAGTATATCCTTATTATTGTCTTCATGCTGCTATAACAAACTATGGCAGACTTAGTATCTTAAAGAGTGATAATTTATTTTTTTTATATTTCTGGATACAGGAAAGTCCAAGAACAAGTTCCTGGACAGTGAGGGAGAGTTCCTCTCAGCTTGCAGAGGATTGGCTTCTTGCCTTATTGTCACATGATGAAGAAAAAGAATTTCAAATTTCTATTATTCTATTCTATTCTATTCATTTGCTATACTATTAACCTATTATTTTGCTATTGCTATAAGGCTATTACCCCCATTTGATTACAGACCATCTTTATAGCTTCATTTAATGTTAAATACCTCTTAAATACTTATACCTAATATAATCACATGGAGACTTAAAGCTTCCACATTTAAAGTTTGGAGAGGGGGTTCAGTGCACTGCAATACACTGAATAGAAAAGTAAGCTGTGAAAACACTACTTAGGTCCACCTTATAAAATGATTCTAGGCATACAGAATCTACAAGCTTAAAAAAAAGAAGAGGAGGAAATACAGAAGGACTTGTCTACTTTGATGATAACAGAAAAGAAGCACAAGTAGCCCAGGAGAGCAGGAGACTTAAGGCAAGCTGAGGCCAGGATAGGAAAGTCTGAAGCAAAGCCTCAAAATCCATCTTTATATGAAAATCAAGAAATATGAAATATAAATACCTAATAACCATACAATCAGAAGTGAAAAGTTATTACTTTCTCAGAACATAACATTTATTCATTCAACAGACATTTGTTAATGGCCTACAAGAACTAGAGCAATGTGTCAAACATAAAGGAAAAAGGAAGACAAGACCCTTGCAGTGTTGACTACAGATTTTGGTAGACAGACCTATTAGCCAAAAAATTAGAGTCTGAAAAGTATATTTGTGAAGTTGATATAGTTTTGAAGGAAAAACAGGAATAAGGTAGATTTTCATACAGTTTTGTTAGGAACAGAGGCCCAAAGACAGAACCTCCCTTGGAAGGAGTAGAACTCCTGGCTGATCCAGTTTTATCCATGGTGGCTGCAGCTCCAGCTGATGCTTCCCCATTTCAGCATATTTGGGTGGACTGGCCTTTCCGGATCAGTGCCCTAAAAACACAAACCAACCAGCTCTCTCCCCTAAGCACCAGTGTCTGACAATAAAAGTTATCCTAATTAACTGTAGAGGACCTGTCATTTGCCTAACCAGCCTTTTGGCAGTCTTTTGGCACCAGCTGGTTTTGCTTCGGCTTTTACCCCTTCAGGCCTGGGGAAGAGGGAAAGGAGGACAGAATGACTCTCTTGGCTCTCTTTCTCCCATCTTGACCTGTGATCTTTCACCTAAACACTAGTGCATGGGTGTAACAGACAGCTTCAGGTTTGCTGAGATGTACTTTAAGACCAGGCATAGTTATGGAGGAAGGGATATTTATTGAAGCTTACAGATCTAGGGAAAGTTCCATAATGGCACAAGAAGCTGACCTGCCTTCACAGGCCCAAGCACAGAAAAAGAGAGAAGTACAAGCCTAAAAGCCAAAAGCCACACAGCACAGCACACTTCAGGAACTCCAGCTAGGCACACTTTACATATATTTTGATTAGAATCTCAAACCCACCACACCTTAAGATCCACCCAGTGACACTGCCTCCAGCCAGGTGGCTGCAGATGCAAACTACAAAGTAATAAAGCACTGAATATATTCAGGGCCATCTATTCAAACTACCCCAATGGATTTTTCCCCTCTTCTAGCCTGGCTGTGGAGAGCAAGGACTCTTAATTGCTTGCCTGGGTATTTTTCTATTAGGTTCTACCTTGTATTTTGTTTCCAGATGCTTTTTCACTTTGTTGTATGTATGATTTGCCTCTAAACTTTGGGTCTACCATGTATGCAAAAAGTCTCTTGACTCTTTTCTTTCTTTCTTTCTTTTTTTTTTTTTTTTTTTTTGAGGTAGGATTTCCCTGTAGCCCAGTCTGACCTGAAATTCACTATGTCCTCTCAGGGTGGCCTTGAACTCACAGAAATCCTCCTACCTCTGCCTCCCCAGTGCTGGGATTAAAGGGATGCACCAAAATGCCCAGATGGAGAAACTCTCTAGTTGTTCTCTTGGCATCTGAATTTTCTGGTCCCAGCCTTGGTAGTTTCTTCCTCTGTTACATGTATGATCTCTGATCTCTAGAGTTCTTTACCATTTAATCCTATCTGGTCTTTTCTGTGAAGTGATCTTTTTGTTTGTTTCTTTCTTTCTTTTAATTTTTTATTTTTCTTTCTTTTCTTCTTTTTCAAGTTAGGGTCTTGCTGTAGCCCAGGCTGACCTGGAATTCACTATGTAGTCTCAGGATGGCGTTGAACTCACCTCACAGAGATCCTCCTAAATTGGCCTCCCAAGTGCTGGTATTAAAGGTGTGCACCACCACAACTGGCCCTTCTTTTTGTTTTTTGTTTTTATATGATTTGCTTTCCACATGTGGGTGTATGTGTCTCCTCTAGACCCTTTTTATCCTCAGAGATTTCTCTATGGTGACTATCCCTCTGCCTCCCCTTCAGGTAGTTTAGGGTGACTGGGCCCCAAAAGTAAAAAAGTGAGAATGTCCTTGAGCCTGCCCTTGCAGTCTCTACTTTGCTGGACATCAGAGAAGTATCTCTCTTCTTATCTCTTGCTTTAAGATGTTACCTAAATCTGTTTTTTTTTTTTTTTTTTTTTGTTTTTTTTCATAAACAACCTGAGTCCATCCCTAGGAAGGAGTTCCCCTTTCCTAGAATTAAGATTTCTGGAAGCTTTAAATTGTATCCCTGCACTGTGGTAGGTTAGAATCAACCCCATTCTGAATCTATAAATGACTCCAATTTGGGTTGCTCCTCCTGAGCCTTCCACATGACAAGAGCTCTAGGTGTTTTTTTCCTCTTTCCTTCTCATAATCTAATAAAGTCTCTCTAAACCTTACTGCTGGTTTATGGATTTAAATTCTTTGACTTCACAGGCAAACATCCAGGGATATCCCAAATTTATTGGTGTGTTAGAGTATATTGCTATATTTGTCAGGAACACAAAATTCCCATTTCACCCTTTCCAGGCAAGGAAGGTACTTCCTGTCTGGCATAAGTCTTTCCCACCCTTATAATTCATAATTAATTTCTTAAATGAATTCAATAATTTGTAATTTATTCCTCTCAGAATCTGTTTTCTCATTCTTTGTTAAAATAGACAAGAGTCCAAAAGTTAAGGTTCATAGCCCTTCCTGAACCCCCAAACCCTACATCAGTTTGACTATATAACAAGGTGTATAAAAAGACAAAGTGAAAAACTTAAGAAATAAAAATGGAAGTCAGACCTGAGAGCAGAGGCAGGAGGACTGCTGCATGCCTGAGGCCAGCATGAGCTCAGCAGTTACTTCTGGCTAAACCAGAGCTACATAGCAAGACCCTGTCTCAAAATAGAAATAAGAGGAGGAGATGAATTAATTAGTAACAGAGGAAATGATATCAGATCATTTAAAATTTAAACATGCAATGCCTGAAAACTAGATAAAGAAGGAAAGAAAATTGTGTGAGGCAGAATGGGTAATGGAGCTATCATGAGGACACAGAGAATATGAGACATTAGAGTAACACAGGTGTACCTGGAGCAGACAGCAAGAACTCCCACAGAAAGAGATGGTTGTGTATGAAGTCATATAGAAAGTTGAAGATGTGAGGGCTGGAAAAAACGGCTTAGTGGTTAAGGCACTTGCCTACAAAGCCAAAGGACCCAGGTTTGATTCCCCAGGACCCAAATAAACCAGATGCACAAGGAGGCACATGCATCTGGAGTTTGTTTTCAGTGGCTAGAGGCCTTGGTATGCCCATCCTCTCTCCCTCCCTCTCTCTCTCTCTCTCACGCTGCCTGTTTTTCTCTCTCTCAAATTAATAAAAAATAAATAAATATTTTTTTTAAGTTGAAGATGTGGGAAAAGAATAAAAGATGGTGTGTTGCCTTTATTCCAGAATCAAAGAAAAAATTTAAATTATTTTTAATTTCAGTGTGCATGTGTCTTTGTGTAATTGTGTATGTGTGGTATATCTTAAGGATGTAAAATAATATGAGATTTTTGAATATTTCATTTGGTTTATAGAGTGGAGAAAGAACTGGAAGAGAAAAATAGTGGATAGAGAGACAAATCCCCTCAGAAAGCCATTCAAATATTCACAATGCCATTAATACAGTATGATAATGGAGGCAATGGTGAATGAAAGCCACATTTGAAAGTAGCCAGAGAGGGATTTCCGGTTAAGATGGCAGCATAGGTACCACGCTAAAGCAGCATAGGGGGTAAAAAGCAAAAAAAAAAAAAAAAAAAAAAAAAAAAAAAAAAACCCAGCAAAAATACACACTTTTACTAAAAAGTGGGGTGTATAGGAAATTGAAAGGGCAGCGGAGAAGTAAGAGAGATCCAGAGCATATGGAGCCCATGCAGGTAGGAAGAAGGGGATCCACCAGGTCTGCGGGACCGCAGCAGCAGCGGGCCAGCCAAATGCCACGTTCAGCTTGAGCCACAGGAAAAGACAGGTGAGGGGATTTTCCACTCACACCGCAGCTCTCCGTAAACTCAAGAAACGTGAAGGGAGAACAGCAGTGAACAGTGGAGGAGCAGATCACAAGGTAGAAGAACACATGGAACAGCGAGAGAACTAAGGCAGCATCGGCAGCCTCCCGTATTTCACCACCATTGCCCAGCTCCAGTAAACAGAGCAGTGGTCCAGGGACCAGGAACCTACTTGGACCAACAGCAGGACTCAAGCAGGAGAAGCATAACTTAGACCAAAATAATCCCAAAAGGTAACTTGGATTACACCAGGTCAGTACCCAGCTAATAAACTGGGTATATAGGCCAGAACCAGAAGTGCTAATTGCACTTTCCATACCAGGATAAATTATATGTTAAATCTGATGGATGGGCAGATTTGCCATTCTTAAATAAGCTGTATTTAGGGCTCGTTATTTGTTGCTTCTTGATTTATAATGGCTTTGTTTCCTCTTCTTTTATACATTAGGGAAGGGTCTCATCTGGTCACAAGCTGACTTGGAACCCAGTACAGACCAGAAATCTTAATCTCCTTGTTGTCAGGATTAATGGAGTGGGTGAAGTACCACACAGCCTAAGGGACAGATAGAGGAACTGGTTGTCATAATACCTACTCTTGGATAAATACTCTACGCTGTTTTTCATTGAAAGTGTACATTGTTTAGTTAAATTTTAGAAACTATCTGCACTTGGTTCCACTCAGCCTACTTGAATACCCTCATAGCAGGCAAACTCAATACCTAGGGTCACTTTTATAGATACTCTGAGAGTCTTGACAGCCACACCTAGCGCCTTAAGCTCATAACCTGAAGATATATAACATCAGATTGACTGATACATCTAATAATACCCAGCTAACTAGAAAATCCAATCATTAAATAATCCAAGATGCAAAAATACATACATTATAGCACAAGAAACACCAAAAATCAGGACAATATAAGTCCACCAAAAAGTATTAATGCATCAGAAATGACCTCTAGTGAGAACGAGTTAGAGGAAATACCTGAGAAAGATTTCAAAAGAATAAAAATATGTTAAAAGAAGTCAAAGAAGAAATCAAAGCAATGAAAGAGGAAATCAAAGGAATCAAAGAAAATACAGGACACCAATTTAATGAAATAAAGAGGTCAATACTAGACATAAATAAGGAAATAGGAATAATAAAGAAAAACCAGTCAGAATTACTAGCAATGAAAAACACAGTTAATGAAATAAAAAAATCTGTAGAAAATCTCACCACTAGAATGGATGGAGGTGAGGGCAGAATATCTAAGCTAGAAGACCAGGTGGCAGATGTAATACAGTCCAACAAAGAGAAACACAAACTAATAGAAAACTATGAGTTGGAATTTCAAGATATTTGGGACACTATGAAAGGATCAAACATAAGAACTCAGGGCATAATAGAAGGAGAAGAATTTCACTCCAAAGGCATAGTAAGTGTCTTCAACAAAATCATAGAAGAAAACTTCCCCCAAATTGGGAAAGGGGAGCCAATACAGATACAGGAATCCGTTAGAACACCAGCCAAACGAAACTTGGAAAGAACGTCTCCTCACCATATTATAATCAAACTACCAAACACACAAACCAAAGAAAAAATATTGAAAGCAGTCAGGGAGAGCCTACAAAGGCAAGTCTATCAGGATTACAGTAGATTACTCAACACAAACTTTAAACCCAGGAGGGCTTGGAGTGATGTATTCCAAGTTCTGAAAGATAACAACTGTCAACCAAGGTTACTTTATCCTGCAAAGTTATACATTCAAATAGACGGACAAATACGGACATTCTATGGCAAAAGCAAGCTAAATAAGTATTTGAAGACAAAACTAGCTCTACAGAAAATACTTGAAAGAATCCTCCATGCTGAAGAAAAAGAAAAACACACATATAAGGAACCAGGAAAAAACAAACAATACTCAAATACTAGTTAACACAAGAGAGCAAAGGTAAAACCGGAAGAACTACAAAAAAATGGCAAAAATGAATACACACCTTTCAATAATATCTCTTAATACCAATGGCCTCAATGCCCCAACCAAAACACATAGGTTTGCAGACTGGGTTAAAAACCAGGATCCTTCAATTTGTTGCCTCCAAGAAACCCACCTTTCTACAAAGGATGGGCACTATCTTAGGGTGAAAGGTTGTAAACTGGTGTTTCAAGCAAACGGACCTAGAAAACAAGCAGGGATTGCTATCCTAATATCTGATAAGATAGACCTCAGTCCAACATTAGTTAAGAAAGATAAGGAAGGCCAAATTATATTGATCAAAGGCACCCTCCAACAGGAGAACATTACAACCTTAAACATATATGCACCTAACATGGGGGCCAACAAATTCATCAAACAAATGCTATTAGAACTAAGGTCACAGATAACACCAAGCACAGGGGTAGTTGGTGATTTCAACACCCCACTCTCATCAACTGACAGGTCATCACAGGAAAAAATAAACACAGAGGCATCTGGACTAAATGACATAATAGAAGGAATGGACCTAACAGATATATACAGGACATTTCATCCAAATGCTACAGAATATACATTCTTTTCAGTAGCACATGGAACATTCTCTAAAATAAAGCATATAATAGGACACAAAGAAAATCCTCACAAATACAGTAAACTTGAAATAATTCCTTGCATTCTATCTGACCACAATGGAATCAAACTACAAATCACTAGCAAGAAAGGCTATAGAGCATACACAAAATCATGGAAATTAAACAACACACTACTAAATGATGAATGGGTCAATGAAGAAATCAAGAAGGAAATTAAAAAATTTATAGAGTCAAATGATAATGAGAACACAACATACCAAAACTTCTGGGACATAATGAAGGCAGTCCTAAGAGGTAAATTTATAGCTTTAAGTGCCTATATTAAGAAATTAGAAAGGTCGCAAGTAAACAACCTAATGCTTCACCTTAAAGCCTTGGAAAAAGAAGAACAAGGCAAACCCAAAATCAGCAGATGGGAAGAAATAATAAAGATTAGGGCAGAAATTAATGAAATAGAAACAAACAAACAAACAAAAAATCCAAAGAATCAAAGAAACAAAGAGTTGGTTCTTTGAAAGGATAAACAAGATTGATAAACCCTTATCAAATCTGACCAAAAGAAAGAGAGAAGAGACACAAATTAATAAAATTAGAGATGAAAAGGTAACATCACAACAGATGCCAGAGAAATTCCAATAAAAGCATATACTCCACAAAATGTGAAAATCTGAAAGAAATGGATGATTTCCTTGATTTATATGACTTACCTAAAGTAAATCAAGATGAGATTAATCACTTAAATAGACCTATAACAAGCATGGAGATCCAAGCAGGTATCAAAAATCTCCCTACTAAAAAAAGTGCAGGCTCAGATGGATTCACTGCTGAATTTTACCAGAACTTCAGGGAAGAACTAACACCATTGCTTCTTAAGCTTTCCCATAAAATAGAAAAAGAAGAAATCCTACCAAACTCTTTCTATGAAGCCAGCATCACCCTGATACCAAAACCAGGCTAAGATAGAACAAAAAAAGAAAATTACAGACCAACCTCCCTCATGAACATAGATGTAAAAATTCTCAACAACATATTGGCAAACAGAATACAAGCATATATCAGAAAGATCATTCACCATGATCAAGTAGGCTTTATCCCAGAGATGCAGGGATGGCTCAACATATGCAAATCGATAAATGTAATGCATTATATAAATGGACTGAAGGACAAAAATCACATGATAATCTCATTAGACACAGAAAACGCATTTGAAAAAATCCAACATCCCTTCATGATAAAAGTCCTACAGAGACTGGGAGTAGAAGGAACATATCTCAATATAATAAAGGCTATTTATGACAAGCCTATAGCCAACATATTACTAAATGGGGAAAAACTGGAAGCTTTTCTACTAAAATCGGGAACAAGACAAAGGTGTCCACTGTCCCTACTTTTATTTAATATAGTATTGGAAGTCTTAGCCATAGCAATAAGGCAAGAGACACACATAAAAGGGATACAAATTGGAGAGGCAGAGATCAAGTTATCATCATTTGCAGATGACATGATTCTATATATAAAGGACCATAAAGACTCTACCACCAAACTGTTAGTGCTGATAAGTACCTATAGCCATGTAGCAGGATACTAAATAAATACACAGAAATCAGTAGCCTTCCTATATGTTAACAACAAACACACAGAGGATGAAATCAGAGAATCACTCCCATTCACAATTGCATCAAGGAAAATAAAGTACCTTGGAATAAATCTAACCAAGCAAGTAAAGGATCTCTACAATGAAAACTATAAAACATTCAAGTGAGAAATTGAAGAAGACACTAGGAAGTGGAAAAACATCCCTTGTTCCTGGATTGGAAGAATCAATATTGTGAAAATGGCAATCTTACCAAAAGCAATCTACACATTTAATGCAATCCCCATGAAAATTCCAATGGCATTCTTCACGGAAATAGAAAAAACAATCCAAAAATTCATTTGGAACCACAAAAAACCTCAAATATCTAAAATAATACAGAGCAACAAAAATAAGGCTGGTGGTATCACCGTAACTGATTTTAACCTATACTACAGAGCCATAGTAACAAAACCAGCATGGTACTGGCACAAAAGCACACATGTAGATCAATACAACAGAATAGAGGACCCAAATGTAAGTCCAGGTAGCTATAGCAACCTGATATTCAATAAAAATGCCAAATGTAAGCATTGATCTAAATAGAGAGTTCTCTAAAGAAGAAATATGGATGGCATATAAGCATCTAAAAAAATGTTCTACATCCCTAGTCATCAGTGAAATGCATATTAAAACTACATTGAGATTCCATCTCACTCCTGTCAGATTGGCTACCATCATGAAAAACATTATCATAAATGCTTGCAGGGATGTGGAGAAAGAGGAACCCTTCTACACTGTTGGTGGGAATGCAATCTGGTCCAGCCATTGTGGAAATCAGTGTGGAGGTTACTAAAACAGCTAAAAATTGATCCACCATATAACCCAGCTATAGCACTCCTAGGCATATATCCTAAGGACTCATCCCATTTCCTTAGAAGTACTTGCTCAACCATGTTTATTGCTGCTCAATTCATAATAGCTGGGAAATGGAACCAGCCTAGATGTCCCTCAACTGATGATTGGATAATGAAGATGTGGCACATTTATACAATGGAGTTCTACTCAGCGTTAAAGAAAAATGAAGTTATGAAATTTGCAGGAAAATGGATGGATCTGGAAAGGATTATACTAAGTGAGGTAACCCAGGCCCAGAAAGCCAAGCACCACATGTTCTCTCTCATATGTGGATCCTAGCTACAAATGATTGTGCTTCTGTGTGAGAAGAAAAAAACTCAGTAGCAGAGGCCAGTAAGCTAAAAAAGAGATATAAAGGGAAGAGAAAGTAAGGGAGGAGGGTACGTAATAGGTTGGTATTGCATACATGTAAGTAGAAGAATAGATTAACGAGAGTGAAAAGGCACAGAGTGAGGTCAGGGAAAGAGATTGAGTAAAGGAAAAGTGGATTTGAGGGCTAATCAAAATCTAAGAGGATAAATCTAATAAATAATATGGAATCCTCTGGTTTTGGACAATGGAACACTCAGGAGCCGAAGATTGTTGCTAGTAAATTTTCAGTGCCAGGGATGGGATACCTTCCAGTGAGTTGTTGGCCAGGGAGGTCCCTGATGCCCCCAAAACATTATAGGCCATTGCTGAGGCCCTTGCTTTCCCACCAGGAGTATATGGCAAGACCCTATTACTGAAGACTCCACATACGTGGGCTACAAAGCCACTGAGAAATCCTGCTGGAACTGAGCTGATAACTTCCTCCATGTATACCAGCTGGAAGAAGCCATTCTACATGCAGTTCAATGGGAGAAAGAGATAACACCAGTGAGGATACTCAACAGTGGACACTGCAAGCCTTATAATTGGCCAGCCAGGCCAAATGAGCCAATGGGTGCAATAGTGGCACGTCTATCATGGTGGAAACAAACTACCCTCCAATTGGACTGGAGCCCTGCTCCATGGGAGGGAATACATCCCTGATACTGAAAACTTAAAAGAGGAGTAGTCATGAGCCCTAGGGTTGTAACATCTGCTGATGTCTGGATAAATGTATATACTATGCTTATCAGACTGCCCAGTAAGCACTTCTCTTAATATTCATACCCTTATATTAATGCTACTCTCATTTTGGGTAGAGAATCTTCTCTTTCCAGATGGCAGTGACCTTGGGATGACTCAGAAGGTATCATAGTGCTGGAAAGAAGTGACTGGAGTACTGAGTAACATCTTGATCACACCTTCCAAGGCTCAGGGTCTAATGCGGAAGAGGTGGCAGAAAGAATGTAAGAGCCAAAGGAAGGGTAGGACTCCTTACAACGTCCTCCCCCCAAACAAAAAATGGCCTGTATATCTATGACCACATAGTGTCTGACACTACCTATACAAGGCCATCATAAGAGGAGGAAAAGATCATGACCTCAAAATACAAGTGAGACTGACTGAGAGGGGGAGTGGATATGATGGAGAATGGAATTTCAAAGGGGAAAGGTGGGGGAGGAGGGAGGGTATTACCATGGGATATTTTTTACAATCATGGAAAATGTTAATAAAAAATTGAGAAAAAAAAAGAAAGAAAGGAGGTACCCAGAGACAAACTAACAGTGGCTAGTGAAAGGTCAATAGCTAGGAGAGGGTCAGGGATTGGATGACACTGAGAGACCAAATATAGCCATTTTAAGTAAAAAGGCCCAGGCCTGACTTAGATAGAGAACTAGCCGGCTAATGTACTGACCTGTGCTTCTGTAAACTTTGCTTGCTTGCTCAATTGCTGCCTTTCCCCTAAAGTTTCTGAGGAATCTCCACTTCAAGAACATTGTACGCACACTCCACTGTTGGGGGCCTCTGGCCTGCGACCACCTGCTTAGATAAGAAACTGAGGAATCTCCACTTCAAGGACAATGGAGATTACTTCATCTGCCTGGAGTGCCCCTAGCTCCTGCCCCCAACTTTGCCCGCTGAAACCCCAAGCCAATCAGAACTGTTTAAATCAACCAATCATGTATCTATCCTCTACTTCTTTGCTCGAATTACTATATGAACCCCTTCCCCCAAAAGAAAGGGGCTCTCTCCCTCACTACCGCTGTGCCAGACTATGTGGACGGAGCCCAGGCCTAGGCTTACAATAAAGAAACCTGTTGCTTTTACATTCAAGTGCCTTGGCCTCTGTGGCAGTTTTCTGGGTGATGCCTGGGTGACCAGGGGGCTTGACTCCTGGTCAGAGGTCTTGGCACAACATCTTGGGGGCTCGTCCGGGATCCCCAGAGACCTTCCTCCCCCCCCCCCCCCAAGGAACCCGAGACCCTGAAGGTTTCTTCTCCGACCAGTCAGGTAAGTTTTCCACTTGATCGCTCTCTTTTTCCTTTCACTCTGTAGGCTAGCCACATCTGTTCTCTGATCAGACCATACATCCTAGTGGACGTGCTGTAAGGACAGACCTGGAGGAGGCATGAGACATCCTGCCCCCTCATCTGAGTGGGGGCTCTGTCCAGGACAGAGCCAACCTGCTAATCTGAGTGGGGGCTCTGCCCTCTGGGACAGAGCAAACCTGCTAATCTGAGTGGGAGCTCTGTCCTCTGGGACAGAGCAAACCTGCTAATCTGTAGTGTCTGCATCTGTTTTTTGGGGGCCCTGTGTGTCTGTATAATACTTGTGTGTCTTGTCATTGCCCTATTCCTACTGACGTTCCTCCCCTGGCTCAATAACATGGGACAGATTCCTTCCTCCCCTTTAGGACTCTGCCTCATGCACTGGAAGGACGTCAAAGCAGTTGGCCATAACAATGGGGTAAATGTTGAAAAAGACAGATGGATTACATTTTGTTCCTCTGAATGGCCTACCTTCAATGTAGGATGGCCACCAAAGGGGACCTTTCATCTAAATACTATACTTGAGGTTGAAAAAAAAATTGTTTTTTGCCCTAGGAGTGGACACCCTGATCAAATCCCTTATATTGTGACCAGGAGGAACCTCATAGAAGAGCCTCTCCCCTGGGTGAAGTCTTTCCTCCCTTCCTTGTCCCCTCCTTTACAGGTGCTGGCAGTTACACCCAAAAGAGACACCAAGCCCAATGCTGAAGCCTCAGCCCCAATTCTTGCAGGGGACACTGATGAGATGGACAGGGTGGGTGAGTGCTCTCCCAGAGGGACTAGGAGACATCAGCCCATGAGGCCTTGGCTCCATGTTTTTGAAGGCTGGCAGGTTTCTTTTTCTCCTCCTTTATTTTGGTTCGCGCCACTGCGTGGGACCAGACATGATGAACTGGCAACTGATGTCTCTTGGCCGAGGCCACTCTTCAGTATTGACTGAAGGCCAGCTGTCCTCTGCCTGGACCCCAACAGCCCATTGAGTGTTGGCAAAAACCCTCTATTTCTCTCTGACACACACAAAAAACCCAGTAACACATCAACATCTTAAAAGCCTGTAGGGCAGGTCGCTGGCCTCTTAAACTTGTGGACAGGCTCATGCCCAGAGCTTTGGGGAATCCCCCATGTGCTAATCAGCCCTCAGGAATGTTGCCCTCTGGTCTTGGCATTTCTAATCTTTCTCTGTCATGGGTAACATTGCCTCCCACCAAAATATATGTATATATATCTCAGATTCATGGAATAAAAGCTCTTCTGAAAGTTAAGGGAATTAGCTCTCCCAGAGGGAGGCAGGCTCCTTTTGAGAAGAAGTCATCCAGGTCATTTCTGGATTTCTGAGCATCCATATGGACCCGCATAGCTTATCTGGCTAAGAAATAAAAACCTTAGGAAGGAAATTTCCCCTCACTCCTTTTAAAGAGCAAAACTACAAGTCATCTTTGCAAGCACTCCAAAGTGGCTTGGGTCAGAGTCGGGTGGCAGACAGACAATGGCCCCTCTGCCCTGCAGGTGCCATGTCTCGACCTCCTCTCCCAGTGGCCCCCAGCAAGCCCACTCCTTCTTCAGCAGCCTCCCAGTGGGCAGCCTTCTTCAGAGGCCTCCTGGCAGTCCTGGAGGACCACCCTTTCCCCTTCAGGTAGTCAGAATCCTTGGCCTCCCAGCAGTCTTCTTGGCCGTTACCTCCACGTGTACTGGACCCGACCCCTGATGAGTACGGGGAGTTAGGTAAGGCTGATCTAAGGTAATACAAGCCCCACCCACCTGCAACAGCACACCAAAAAGCGGCAAGAAAAAGAAAAAAAAAGTCACATTTAACTACAGCCTATAAGAACTGAAGTTTTACGTAAAAAAAAAAAGTGTCAACTTTCTAACATGATATCATGAATATAGTTACTGAATTTATGTTATAGGTCAATTTCAACTTTCATAGAGGATTATTAAAAACAACAGAATTCTCTCTAAAGTGATAATTTATAATTTGTCAGGTATTGAAAAAAAAATTGTAATGTACTTAAAAGGAGGAGGCAACTGACCTGACTTCTACGCCAGCCTGCCTCAAGATAGCAACAATATTTGCTTTAGTTTAATATCTTATTGGTATTAATGACATAAAATTTCCTTTAGACTACTCACTTGTTAGTGAGTAATGGGATTAATTAATTTGGTGTAGCTTTTCATAATAGCCTTATAAGAAAGGTGGTTAATAATGGGATGAGATGAATTAATTAAAGGACCTGGGAAAGAATTTTTCAACGTTGGGACATAGAATGCTCATTAAAAATGCTTTTTGAGTGGTACTTACATGAAAATGTTAATGTATGAGAATAAAGATGTGTGTATATAGGAAAGAATTTTTAGGCTAAACCTGAACACCATGCCTAAAGTTAGAGATTTTTCAACTGTTTACAGACTCTTAAGGATACTCTAGAAGTTTTATATAGGGACATAGTCTTAATCTAAATTCATCTTATATTAGACACAGGTGATGCCTATGCTAGATGGGTCACAAAGTCATAAGTACAGATGTAATTGGAGGTTTAACCAGGTTAAACATAGACAAAAGTCTATCACCTTGTGTTTTGCAAATGGGTAAATTTGCTATGTAAAAACAACTTCAGAATAGGATGAGGAATGTCAGGATGCTTATCTCTCTGCTCTGTAATTTCATTTTGTTCTTGCTTTCCAACATATGCTACTTAAATTCATGGAAAGCTGGACTCTGAAAAAATGGATGGAACCCCCTTTATCTCAGACCCCATGCAAGTTTAAGCCATGTGTCCCCCAGACTCTGACTAGAGACAAAATGGCCAATTGTCTCTGACAAAGAAAAAGGAGAACAGCATATAACTGTGGTTCTCTTTAGTTCTTCTCTTTTGAACACCTAAAGTCACATCTGTTAGAAAAAGTTTCTCACTAGACAAAATGTTAAATAGGTAAACTGAGTAAAGGTATTTGGTCAGGTAACAAATTCCTTACATAAGACAAGCATCAGGCTTACCTAATGTGCAGATCAGGGTAAGGGCCCCTTCATTAAAACATTTAATTGTATTAAATCTAATGTTTCCCTGATGCCAAGATTTTAATCAGTGGAGAAACTGAGTCTTATGCTAAGGCTTCACTCATTAACAGGTCACGGATGCTAATTTGTTAGGATTTAAGGGTTATAAAACTGGCTTTAAGACTCTCCATAAAGCAAATCAGGTTACTCTTTTCATAAAGGTTTTAACTATTCTTAAAATAAAGGCTCACATAGAAGTGGTTAATTTCCAAAGGTGAATGACTCATACCTAAAGACATTATAACTTTAAAGATAGCTTCTGTCTTATTTATGCTAATTCTGTTGAATGGTCATAACTAGGTTTAATCACTTAGGTTTAAGTGATTTAATTTCAGCAATGATAACCTTCATCTTCCTGGGATATGTTGGGACAGCTTGCTTAAGCTTTATCAAATTTAAGTCATGGGTAAAACATAAAATTATTTTATATTAATAAAAAATTCCGTGGTACATAAAATCAATAGCTATAAAGTTTAAGGCAAAATCATTGGTTGTCAAATAATGTTTTGTTTTTTTTTCTTTCAAAAAGATTTATCAAGGGTTATATTAGAATTTAGCTAGGTGTTTTGGTTTAAAAAAATTTCAAGCTCTGTGGTTCTGTTTCCAATGTTCTCTGGGAAATTTGTACCAACACAGGTATCTAAACTAATCAAAAATGTTTTCAAACACAGGTGCTAAGACTTTATACTGTCTTACTTGTCCTTTTCTGACAATTTCTAAGTTAAATGCGTTAGTCGGTAAATCAATTGGTAGTGTTTTCAAGACTGGTAGCAGGTTCTACCTATATTTATAAATGTTAGATATTTAAAATATGAGATATTTATAAATACTAGATATTTATAAATATTAGACATTTAAGATATAAGATGTGTCTACTTTCTATACCTCATATATAAGGCTTATGCTGCCATAGTGCAACCAAAATTTTAAAGATAAGACAAAGTGATTTTAAAAGCACTTGTGCCATTCTTTAAGTCTATTTCAGTAATCAAATGTACTCTGTATACATACATCCAGGCTGGTGTAACTTCCTTTCTAAGTGTGTTAATTACCTATGTAGAAGCCAAAAGCCAGTTGGAATCATCAGAGCAAAGGCGCCAATATTTTGGCCTGTGCTCCCAGGTCATGAGGCCACTGGAGGTGATGGGACACTTCTACACTTGCCCCCTGGTAAGTCACCTGCCTTCCTGAGAAGGGAGGATATGGAGACCCAAACAAAATTGGTGTGCAGTCTGAAACATGACAGTTACAATTGAGGAGCAATCAGTCTTCCTGACTTCCCAAAGAAGGAAAAATTACTTGGCCAGCATGGCCCTGACTCATCCTACCAGTCAAAAGACATCAGTAAGCTATGGGGCTACTCCTGGGTCCCTAAAGTCTCTTTGGAGAGCCATTAATGACCTCCAAAATTAATCTTTAATTAAATTTGGCTATCTGCATGGTCTTAAATACTCAGAAGAAATGTATAACCAAAGATAAAAAATATCTTACATATAGAAATGTGGGGAACCATTGGGCACTAGGAAACCAAAAGTGCCTCCCTCTTAAATAATCACTCCATTTTGTGATAAGTTGTCATTCTGGAAAGTCACAAGGTCTGCAGTTGTTTGTTAACCCTTGCACGGAAAAAGAATAATGTAACCCATAAAGAATGAGAAAGTCGTTATCTTGTGGCCTTGGGACTGGGGCCTTATCCTGTGAAACATCTTGTGCCTTTGGGCCGGAACCTTATCCTATTGAAACAGAACTGTAGCAATACCTAAACTGCTGACAAACTTCCCTGTTCTGCTGTATAAAGGGCACCCTGAGAAAAATAAAAATTGCAGCTTGATCAGACTCCTGTCTTGCTGTCGGTTCCTTGTGTCTCTTGTCCCTTTCATTTCAGGTTTTCTGGGGTCCGTGCTCCCATTGAATTCCTGCTGGCTGGGGCAACTGGTGCCCAAACGTGGGGTATGAACCTAGGATCACCTGAAACACCATCTGCTACCTGCCCATTGGGATCCCACACCGAGGCCGCCGCGACCCAAAGAGGGGGTTAGACACTGGCCCGCTGGTGATTGCCACAGAATTGCCTGCCCGTGAGACAGATCCACTCAAACACTGGGATGGTGAGGTAAGATTTTTTCTTTACCATGGGACAAGCATTTTCAAAAGAAGACTCTTTTGTGACTGGGCTAAAACAAGCTCTCAAGGTACGAGGAACTAGGGTTAAAAGAAAAGACTTAAAAATATTCCTAGATTATATTGGTGATCTCTGTCCTTGGTTCCCAAAGGAAGGGACTATAAATGAAAAAACTTGGTTAAGAATTGGAGATTGCTTACGTGATTATTATGATGCCTTTGGCCCCGAGAAGGTCCCTGTTTCTACCTACTCTTATTGGAATCTTATAAATGATGTTCTTAAGGTCCACAATCATTCTATGACTGTACAGGCCCTTGTCAATAAGGGAGAGGCTGCTCTTAAACGCTCTTCTAGGCCCCCTTCTGCTTGCGCCTCTGTCATTGTTGAAGATGAAACTCAAGAGAGACCTGAATCTCCTGCCTCTGAAAAGCCTTCCTGTCACCTTTATCCCTCCCTAATGGATATTGAAGCTGGATCCCCCCTTCCCCCGTTGCTTGATGTAGGCCCCACCAGTAAAGCTCCTCTAGTATCACCTCCTCCCTATTGTCCGCCACTCTGCACTCCCGTCCTCGACCGCTCCACCGCCCTGCTTCCCTCTGTGCCTGCTGAAACTCTCGCTGACTCTCCCTTCATAGAACTACAATCTGCCACATTAGCTTCTGTCTCTGACCTCCGTAGGGCACTTCAGGATAAAAAAACTTTAGCTGCAGCTTCTCCAGGAACTTGATTCTGTCACAGAAGAACTTGCTGCCTTTTCTAATCCTTCCTCTGACAGCCGTAGGCACAAAACAAAAGCAGAAGCACACACCCGCAACACTGGCCTTCTTGCATTTCCTGTTACTCGCACACAGGCCCGCTCTGATCCCGCTTCTGCTCCCCTCCCTGCATCCGATACGGACTCTGATGAGGAGCCTGCTCCCTCAGCTGCTCCAGCTGATGGGAATTCTGCCTCCTCTGATTCTGAAGATGAACCTGCCCCGCAGCCTCTTCCCCAACCTAAACATATAAGTCTTAATTTAAAGTTTCTTGAGCGGCTAAAAGCAGGCCGTCTCCAATTACAGGCCCACGGCTCCCTTTACTCTTACTCTTCTGGAAAGTTATAATGACAAACGGCTTACGCCTAATGACTGGTATCACCTTGCTCGCACGGCTCTCTCCAGCAGAGATTTTGTTCTATGGCACACTGAATTTAATGAAAACTGCTCTGACTTTGCTCGATGTAATTCACAAAAGGCTGTTTCTAAAAATTGGACAAAACAAAAATTGTTGGGGGGACATCCCTACGATTCCAAGGAACGGCAAGCACACTACCCCCTGGATTTTAGCCCAAATACAACAGGCAGGCCTCGCTGCCTGGTGGCGCCTCCCTCCTAAAGGGGCTGCCACTGCCTCCCTGGCTAATATTAGACAGGGTACAGAAGAGCCTTACAGTGACTTTATTTGTAGACTTAATGAAACTGCTGAGCACCTTTTTGGTGTTGGGGAAACCAACAGCCCCTTTATCAAACACCTGGCCTTTGAGAATGCTAATCCTGCTTGTCAGTCTATTCTCTGCTCTCACAAGCGGGAGACCATATATGATTATATCAAATTATGTGCAGGCGTAGGCTCCTCCCACGCCATGGGATTAGCAATTGGAGCCACTCTCTGTTCTGCTGGTCTCACTCAGGGTACGAAAACATGTTATAATTGTAAACAACCTGGACACTTCTCTCGTGAATGCACCACTCCTAAACAGCTTTCTACTTCTCTTCGCCCTCCCCCTGCTACACCCTGTCCTTGTTGACAGAAGGGCAAACATTGGGCCTCTGAATGTCGCTCCAGGACTGACATTCATGGCCCTCCTCTGTCGGCCTCTCAGGGAAAACCTCTTCCTATCCCGGGAAACTTCCAACAGGGCCAGCTCCAGGCCCCTACTCCACGGACAAATCTTGGGGCGGTCAGGTTTGTCCCTCCCTCCAACCCACCGGAGAATCAGTGTCCACCCTCTGGCGCGCCACAGCAGGCAGCGCAGGACTGGACCTCTGTGCCACCTCCCACACAGTATTAACCCCTGAGACTTGCCCTCAAGTAATCACCACAAATGTGTCCGGCCCTATGCCCCCCAACATGTTTGGCCTTCTCCTAGGCAGGGCTAGCACTTCTCTCAAGGGCATTCAAGTCATCCCTGGAGTTATAGATAATGATTTTGCCGGCAATATCCAAGTTTCAGTCACCTCCCAGAGAGGAACCCATCTAATTTTTCCTGGGGATCGAGTGGCCCAACTTGTCCTGTTGCCCCTCACTTTTCTTAACAATAATTATATGTCCCCAAGTCGTAATAACAATCAACCTGGCTCTTCTGACGCTTATTGGGTGCACTCTGTTATGCTGGATCGCCCTACTTTAAGGTTGCTTCTTGATGGCAAGCCCTTTGATGGAATTGTGGATACTGGTGCTGACGCCACCATAATCTCCCTCAAACATTGGCCTAAGTCCTGGCCCCTGACTGCCTCTCATACCCATTTACAGGGCATTGGACAACCCAATAACCATGAACAAAGCTCTCGTGTCCTCACTTGGACTGATGAGGAGGGTAACTCAGGACAAGTCACCCCCTTTGTTCTTCCAGGCTTGCCTGTCAACTTGTGGGGAAGAGACATTCTTTCACAAATGAATATGGTTCTTTGTAGCCCCAATAGTGTTGTCACTTCCCAAATGCTTAGTCAGGGTTTTATTCCAGGGAAAGGACTTAGAAAAAATTTACAAGGCATAACAGAGCCCATTTCTCCTCCCCAGAAACTCGATCGCTCTGGCCTTGGGTATGCCCCTGAGTCTTCTTTTCCCTAGTGGCCATTGCCATCCCTGCACCCCATGCTGATAAAATTACTTGGAAAACCCAAAGCCCTATATGGGTTGACCAATGGCCACTTTTACATGAGAAAACAGAGACTGCAATGTTGTTAGTGCAGGAACAACTTGCCGCTGGCTACATCAAGCCTTCTACCTCCCCCTGGAACTCCCCTATTTTTGTCATTCAGAAAAAAATCTGGCAAATGGCACTTGCTACAGGACCTGAGAGCTGTTAATAAAGCCATGGTCCCCATGGGGGCACTCCAACCAGGACTCCCTTCCCCGGTGGCCATTCCCTATGGTTCCTTCAAAATAGTTATTGATCTAAAGGATTGCTTTTTTACCATCCCTCTACACCCTGAGGATAGGCCCTGCTTTGCCTTCAGCATCCCACAAGTAAATTTTCGTGGCCCTATGCCTTGCTTTCAATGGAAGGTTTTACCCCAAGGTATGGCTAACAGCCCCACCCTCTGTCAAAAGTTTGTGGCTATGGCTATTGACCCCCTCAGGGAGACTTTTCCCTCTGTCTACATTCTTCATTACATGGATGACATTCTTTTAGCTGCCTGTGACCAGAACCTGCTTTCCTCGTGCCATATGGGTTTCAAGTTGTCCCTGACAAGGTTCAAACCGCTGACCCCTACCTTTATTTGGGCTATGAGCTCAAAAATCAACAGGTACTAACTCCCTGAATTCAACTTTGCACCTCTCATCTCTCCACTCTCAATGACTTCCAGAAATTGCTTGGGGACACTCAATGGCTTAGACCCTATTTAAAGGTTCCTACTGCTGCTCTTCTACCCCTCAATGACATCTTAAATGGAGACCCCAGCCCTACCTCTCCTAGACAACTTACCCCTCAGGCCCTTGCTGCCTTGAAAGAAATAAACAAGGCCATTAACCTCCAGACTGCCCAACAGATAGATTATGCCTTTCCCCTGGTTTTCATTGTTTGCCCTACTACCCATACACCTACTAGTGTATTTTGGCAAAGGCACCTTCACCACAATTGTGGCTCTCCCCTGCTTTGGGTCCACCTCTCTTCTTCTCCTACTAAAGTCATAACCACTTATCCCCTTTTGGTCGCTCAACTCATCATAAAGGCTCGCAAGTTCTCCCGCCAACATTTTGGCAAAGATCCAAACACAATCCTCCTCACTACGGTCCTGACCAACTCAACTGGCTTCTCCAGACTGATGATGATTGGCCTATTGCACTTTCTGCCTTTATGGGCATTATTGACAATCACTATCCTTCTGACCCCCTTATTCAGTTTGCCAACATTCACTCTTTTGTTTTTCCCCTTAATACTTCTTATGACCCTATTAAGGATGCTCCCTCTATATTCACTGATGGATCAGCTAATGGTACAGCTGCATACGTGATAAACGGACAACCAACTTCTCTCCATACCCCACACTCCTCTGCCCAATTAGTGGAGCTTTACGCTGTTCTCGAAGTTTTTAAACAATTCCCTTCACAGCCCTTCAACCTCTTTACTGACAGTGCTTATGTTGCTAAGTCAGTCCCCCTACTGGAGACAACGCCCTATATCAAACCTTCCACTAATGCCTCTGCGTTGTTCTGCTCCCTTCGGGATCTCATTTGTGCTCGGTCTCACCCCTTCTGTATAGGCCACTTACGTGCTCATACCTCTCTGCCAGGCCCTCTGACGCAGGGCAATGCTGATGCGGATGCTGCTACTCGCCTTGCTCTCGTAGCCCTAACTGACCCTCTCTCCTCGGCAAAACAGGCTCACAATATACATCATTTAAATTCTCAAACCCTCCGCCTTGCCTTCAAGATCACCCGTGCTCAAGCTAGGGAAATAGTTAAGTCCTGTCCCGCTTGTTCCATCTCCTTACCAGTTCCCCATTTGGGAGTCAACCCACGCAGTCTTCTTCCCAATGAGATATGACAAATGGATGTAACTCACTTCTCAGATTTTGGCAAGCTTAAATATGTTCATGTTACAATTGATACCTTTAGCGGTTTTATTTTCGCCTCTCTCCATGCTGGTGAAGCTTCAAAAAATGTCATCTCTCACGTTCTTCAATGTGTCTCTACATTGGGAACTCCAAAAATCATTAAAACAGACAATGGTCCTGGATACACTAGCCATACCTTCAAGAACTTTTGCTCTATGCTTCAGATAAAACATGTCACTGGCATTCCCTATAACCCTCAGGGACAGGGCATTGTGGACAGGGCTAATCAAACCCTTAAGGCTACACTTAGTAAATAAAAATTCACCCCTTTTATGGTATAAAAAAATACCCCACGGAACATTTTGGCCCATGCTTTGTTTGTTCTTAATTTCTTAAGCCTTGACAGTTCTGGCAAATCAGCCGCTGACTGCCTTTGGTATCCCACCACGGCCTCCACTCACGCCCTCGTTAGGTGGCGTGATCCCCTCACTTCTCAGTGGCATGGCCCTGATCCCGTCCTCATTTGGGGACATGGCTCTGCTTGTGTTTATGATCAACAAAATGATGGGCCTCGTTGGCTCGCAGAACGTCTAGTTCGTCAGTGGACACCACCCTCACCCCTTAAAAATTCACCCTCTCCCAGGGAAGGCTCCCTGCCCCCCTGAGGTTTTGTCCTTTCCTTTTCAGGACTATGGCTGCCCCTACCTTCGTTGGTTAAAAACTCTGCTATCTGCCTAGAAGGGCCATTACTTTTATTTTTGTTCTAATCACAATAGAACCTTGCATTATTAATAATTAGTTGCTTCTGTTAGGGAACACATTAATACAGTACAGCTTATGGTTTTAAGATCACAGTATATACCATTAGACTCCACTCACTAACTCAATTGGGATCCAAGATTGGCTCCTCATGGTACGTAGAGAGGGGGAAATGAGAGACCAAATATGACCATTTTAAGTAAAAAGGCCCAGGCCTGACTTAGATAGAGAACTAGCCGGCTAATGTGCTTCTGTAAACTTTGCTTGCTTGCTCAATTGCTGCCTTTCCCCTAAAGTTTCTGAGGAATCTCCACTTCAAGGACATTGCAGAAACACTCCACTGTGAGGGGCCTCTGGCCTGCGACCACCTGCTTAGATAAGAAACTGAGGAATCTCCACTTCAAGGACAATGGAGATTACTTCATCTGCCTGGAGTGCCCCTAGCTCCTGCCCCCAACTTTGCCCGCTGAAACCCCAAGCCAATCAGAACTGTTTAAATCAACAAATCATGTATCTATCCCCTACTTCTTTGTTCGAATTCCTATATTAACCCCTTCCCCCAAAAGAAAGGGGCTCTCTCCCTCACTACCACTATGCTGGACTGTATGGATGGAGCCCAGGCCTAGGCTTGCAATAAAGAAACCTATTGCTTTTACATTCGAGTGTCTCAGCTTCTGTGGAGGTTCCCTGGGTGACTCCTGGGTGACTGGGGGTCTTGACTCCTGGTCAGGGGTCTTGGCACAGCAACACTATGCATCTGGTTTTGGAACTACATAATCATGCCAAAGAGAATTTAAATCCCAGAACAGACTACTGCAGGATTAATGAAGAAAGTCAAAGTAGATCATATTTTCAGCCAAGTTCACTGAAGAGGTGAGTGCCTCGTGGTGAGAGAACAATTGGAGTAGGCAGAAGGTAGATCCCAGTTGTGTATCCTCAGGGAAGCATAACAAAATATGCTTTTATGGAGTCCAGGAAAATCTTGGATTCCCAAGACCCTTTTAGGGGTTGAGGAAATTGACTCATAGTAATTTTCAGAGATCATTTGCCCTTTATACAGAAGTGGTTTCCATTCACCATGTGATCTGTGCTAATGCAGAAGATGAAAACAAGCAAATACAGAGTCAGCTACCTTCCAGTAAGATGACTGACATAAAGAGATCTGCAAATCCCTAAACTTGCCAAAAAAAAAAAAAAAACAATATCACACGTTTCTCTATTTGCTGAAATGTATAGATTTTGTCACTAAAAATATAAGTACGGGCTGGAAAGAAAGCTCAGCAGTTAAAAGCGCTTACTACATAAGTATGAGGGCCTGTGGAAGCCTGAGAAACCCATATTAACAGGGGGTGTGGCCACACGCTTCTGTAACCCCCATTCAGTGGGGAACAGAGAGAAGAATCACTGGGGTTTGGGAAGAAATTGCAGTATCCAGGATCAGTAAGAGGGTCTGACTTCTAAGAATTCCAGAATTCCCTCCAATCTTCCATTCTTCCCAGGAGGCCATACTCCAATGGCTTAGGCTCTGGAACTACCTTCTGCTATGGTAATTGAGACTTAAAGAAAGTTGACTTCCCCCACCCTCCAGGTTTGCTCAGAAGAATTCTGAGATGAACAATCCCTGTCTGTTATGATGGTAATTGGACTAGGCTTTCTCTGCTTTGGATTGCAGAGGAACAGCTTCCTCCATGCCTTTACCTTTTGAGTAGGGAGTCTCACAACCCCCAAATAATTCATCATGGGTCCAGCCAAATTGGCTACTGTAGAGTTCCATCTGTCTCCCTCCTCTACACCCAGTGTGGCACATTGCAGAATTTCCCCAAAAGGTTTAAAAACCCTCTTGCTGCCTCTCCGTCTCCTTAGTTCCTGCCATACCCCTACCCACACACACACCTTAATACCTTTTCTCTTCCCTCTCCACCCTCTCCCTCCTCTATCTCCTATTTCTTTTTCTGTTCTTCCTCTCACTCTCAGTCTCACTTTACTCCTTTGCTCAGGGGTTCAGAATTTCTTCTTTCACCTTCCACTCTCTGGTTTGGAGCATTCTTCCCCCTTGATCTGCCCCTTTCCTTCTTGGATGAATTCAGGGTTACCTTCCCTTTCTTCCCCTCTTGTTCATACCTGGCCACACTCTTGATAGTATTAAATAAAACCTGACCTCTGACCCTAGAACATGGTCTCAGAGCCATATATTCCAAATCTGACATGGCTCAAGTAAGAATGGGCAGAAGAGCAATGGAGAAAGGCACCCTACCTTCCCCTCTGGTCAACACAGGTGAGCACACAGGGTGCCACATAAGCACATACAACGGTGTATACCATATGCACCACACATAAACAACACTATAAAACATACACATACACACCCACATACACACACATAAGCAAATAAATAAATGATAACATTATTACCATCAAATGTGGCTGTTATTTTTTAAAATTTGTTTTAATTTTATTATATTATGTATAGATTCATTAAACACACCTAGATTCTTAGAGGTTCCCAATAATATTAAAAGTGTAAGGGTATCTTCAGTTCAAGAAGTTTATGAACTTGTTTAAATAATCACTGAGGCTTTCTATGGGACATTGGGAAGAAGGGAGTTCAGCTAACACATTAAGTCTCATTCTCAGCAGATATTTTTTTCTCTAAAAAGCCATGAACTAATATATAAAGTAAACTTATCCAGAGTAAGAACTGACTATAGGGCAAAACCACAAATAAAAAAGTCTGTATTTAATTTGGGTACATAGAGGACTTTCAATGTTATTTTACACTTGTAATTTAAAAAACAATCATTTTATTTATTTATTTATTTATCAGAGAAAGAGGGAGAGAGAGAGAGAAGGAATGGGCATACCAGGGCCTCCAGCCACAGTAAATGAACTCCAGATGCATGTGCATCTAGCTAACATGGGTCCTGGGGAATTGAACCCGGGTCCTTTGCCTTTGCAGGCAAATGCCTTAACTGGTAAGCCATCTCTCCAGGGCTACACTTGTAATTTCTAAAATTCCATATGGTGGGAACTTTCAAAAGTTACATGACTGGAATATTTGTAAACTACTGACATTTGGGTAGATATTCCTTTGTGAGGAATATGCTGGGAAGGGCAGGGTCGAAACCTGTCAGAGGAAGGGTAGGTAAAGTGTTGATGACTCAAGCATGAGAACCTGAGTTTGCATCCCCAGAACCCACAATAAAGGCCAGGTGTGGCAGTGAGCACCTGTAATCACAACACTGGGAAGATAGAGACAGGAGGTTCCCTAAGGTTGCTGGCATGGTGAGCTCCAGGTTAGGGAAAGACCTTCTGTCAAAAACTGAAGTGGAGAGTGATTGAGGAAGACATCGACCTCTGGCCTTCACACTCATGTGCACACACATGCATATGTACATACACACACACAGACACACACACACATGCACACACGAGCCCATACTCATACTAACACAGAAACAACACACATAGGTACTCATGAAAACAATGGGGGCTATCACAGATCACCCCCATACACATTTTCAGACAATGAACAACATTCATCCTTCACTTTCAGGGACAAACTGTATGTATAATCAAGTTGATATGGGCTTTTAAAGTTTAGAAGAGGCTTATGAACCCCAACTTTTGAGATCTTGTCCATTTTTAACAAAAATTTGAAATAAACATACTGAGAAGGATAAGTTATATATCATTAACCATATTTATGGTGAGATTATAAATCCAGAGAGGAGGTGGAACATGTCTGCCCACGTGGAGGCAGGACATGTCAGCCCATGTTGGAAGCTGAACACAGGAGAGGAGGAAAACATGAAAGGGGCTTTAGAGTGGGCTAGAACTTAAAAGATCATGTGCATACAGCAACGTGGGGAGTAAAACAAAAGGATATGTCTTTTACTTTCACATTAGGAAAAAAGCTAAGAGGTCAGTGAGTAAGGATCCCCTAGCTTAAAAGAGACTAACATAATGAAAATGAGCCCAGGCTGGGACTGGGGAGGCCTTACCAGAACAGAGACCTAGAGTTTCAGGTGTCAGGAGAGATGAATAGCCTAGAAGACCTTGCCCACCTGGAGGGCTTTACCTTCAGTTTGAAGTGAGTCTGGGAGAGAGCTGATTGGTCTGGACTCAAGGGGCTGCTCCAGAGACCTGGCCACCTACTTGCTGTGTTAGATTGGAGAAGCAGTAGGGGGTGCTGTCACTGAGGGATGAGACAGCATCAAAGGCTGTTTCAGTTCTGCCAATGCATATGTTTATTGTTCGCAGGACCCTGTCCCTAGCTACCTGTTTGAAAGGACTACTTGGCTCCTATTTCTCCCTCAAAGTCACATGAAAAAGAAGAAGGAGGAGGGAGAAGGGGAGGAGGAAGAAAAAGGTGCTCATTTAGCAGAAGAAAAATAAAGAGTTTCTCAACATAAGGACAGTGCCAGCTTTGTTTTACTCATTTTTGAAAAGCTCCGAAATCTCAATTTTATCATAGGATCTGGAACACCTCATGTTCACTTTTCTCTCCCTTAACATCTAGAGAAGTGTTTGCCTTACAACACCTGCTCAGTACATATTTACTGAATGCACGCTCTGTGAAAAGGAGCCACAACCCTCTTCAGGTTCTCCACAGGGTCACTGACATTCTCTGGTACCCAAGGCTTTTGTTGCCACTTTTCTCTTTTGACATTCTGCAGTCTCACAGGGAAGACTACATGTAGATATGCTGTGGACATAGTTCCCCAGTGCCCCATCTGAATGTATGCAAAACTGAAGTTTTTATCTTTCCCCTGATTAGTACCTCTCATATATATATCTACCCAATGCTTTAGAAAGTATTGTAGAATTTTCTCTGTATTTGTCCCATTTCTCACATGTAAGCTTACATATGTACTGCCTTTGTAAAATTGTTTGCATCCTTCCTCACTCATCTTCTCACCACTTGCTGCTTCGACTTATACTCTGTTTCTGTAGTGACCTATTTGCATGTATTTTTGTTATTGTATTTTGTGTATTTTTGTTACTTCATTATATTGCCCTGGAAAGGTTTCTTATATTGAAATTAGAATTTTTAATTTTCTGTGATCACAAGCTACTGAAAGATACATACACATATACACATAAAAGCACATATGTGCACATATGTATGAATGCTAAACAGAGTTGCAATTTTTAGCAGTCCATAATTGACATATAGTATGAATATGCATTTAATGCATTTTCAATGATCTCTGTGTTTAGTGTCTCCAATATTGTTACATGCAAAGACAAAGAATAAGATTCAGGTGGGATGGTAAGTCAATAAAGTAAGAAAGGGCAATTGTAAATGGGAAAGTGGGGTGTTGAACTTGGTCTGACTTCCGGAGCATGTGCAATCAGGTTGAGGACTTTGGGAAAGAGTTCTTATGAAGGAGGAGTTGGAATGTGAGCTCCTTAAACTGTCCATGCCTACTGACTCCTATAAGAGATGATATGTTCCATTAGTTTTCAGGGACATCAGTTTGAAAACTACTATTCTAGATCACAGAAGAGGCAAGACCACTCCCCTCGGCTGTTTTAAGTGTTTTTCAGGGTAACTTATTAGAGTACATGTAAATACTACTTAATCTTCGTATATTTTTAATTTTCTCTTCTTCCTCCACCCACCCAATTACATTAACTACTTACCACATCTTCAATATCCAAAACTGTTTGTTCTGACTGACCTAATCATGTAAGTCATGACCTAATTTTGTAGGACAGAAATAAGATTTACTAACTTACATGGAAAATATCTTTCTATAGGTTTTAAATATTTTATTTATTTAGTTAGTTATTTGAAAGAGAGAGAGGGAGGGAGAGAAGAAGAGACAGATAGAGGAGGGGAGAGGGAGAGAATGGACATCCCAGGCCTCCAACCACTCCAAAGGAACCCCAGACACATATGCCTCCTTATGCATCTGGCTTATGTGGACACTGGGGATTTGAACCTGGGTCCTTAGGCTTCCCAAGCAAGCTCCTTAACCACTAAGCAATCTCTCCAGCCTTTTCTATAGGTATTAAATAAATGAGGACAACTAAAGCTTACTGTCACAATCATCATGTAGTAAAATTATTAAACTTTGAAGAGCAGAAATAAAGTATAAAATAACCAACTTCAAACATACTAAAAGTCCAGAATGTTTGTCCCAACTAACAGCCAGGAAGCTGCTGCCAAGAATTTAATAATATAAATGAAACAACTCTGATCAGATAATCAGCTATCAAATGTATATGGTCCCAAGATCCCCCCTACTGAAATACATATCTGTGCACTCCCCTCCTCTAGATTGTAATACACCTTGTGAATGCAAGGAGAGCACACTCAGGATTAGGTCATTTGTACAAAGAAAATGAAGAGGATTTGCAATTATATTAAAGTCTGTTTAAATTAGTTCTAAGGTAGCTTTTAAAGAAGCTGATCAACCTAAGTGGGCTGGACTTAATCAGGTGATCTCTTATACAGAGAATGTGGAGGTCAGAAGCTCACAGCAAAGTCATACTCTTTACTGTGTTGAAGAAGTAAAGTGCCAGGGATGGGATATCTTCCAGTGATTTGTTGGCCAGGGAGGTCCCTGATACCCCCAAAACATTACAGGCCATTGCCAAGGCCCTTGGTTTCCCACCAGGAACAGATGGTAAGACCCTATTGCTGAAGACTCCATATACTTGGGCTGCAAGGCCACTGAGAAATCTTGCTGGAATTGAGCTGATAACCTCCTCAGACCAGCTGACAGAAAGCTGGAAGAAGCCATTCTGCATGCAGTTCAATGGGAGAAAGAGAAATCACCAGTGAAGATACTCATCAGTGGACACTGCTATCCTTATAATTGGCCAGCCAGGCCAAATGAGCCAATGGGTTTCAATAGTGGCACGTCTGTTATGGGGGAAACCAATTGACTTCTAACTGGACTGGAGGCCTGCTCCATGGGAAGGGAATACATCCCTGATACTGAAAACTTAAAACAGGGGTAGTCATGAGCCCTAGGTGTGTAATGTCTGCTGTTGTCTGGCCAAATGTATATACTATGCTTATCAAACTGCCCAGTAAGCACTTCTGTTAATGTTCACACCCTTATATTAATGCTACTCTCACTTTGTTGAGAATCTTCTTTTTTCAGATGGCAGTGACCTTGGGACGACTCAGAAGGTATTATGGTGATGGAAAGAAATGACCACAGTGCTCAGTACTGCAATATCTGTATCACACCTTCCAAGGCTCAGGGTCTAATGTGGAAGAGGTGGCGGAAAGAATGTAAGAGCCAAAGGAAAGGGAGGACTCCATACAACATGCTCCCTGCAGACACAAAATGGCCTGGATACCCATGGCCTCACAGTGCCTGATAGTACCTGCATAAGACCATCATAAGAGGAGGAAAAGATCAAGACATCAAAAGTAAAAACAAAAACAAAACAAAAAAAAAGTAAAGGAGAGACTGATTGAGATGGGGAGGGGGTATGATGGAGAGTGGAGTTTCAAAGGGGTAAGTGGGGGGAGGGAGGATATCACCATGGGGTATTTTTTATAATCATGGAAGTTGTTAATAAAAAAATTAAAAAATTTAAAAAAAAAAGAAATGCCAAAGAGAGGAAAGAGGTCTCATTTTGACCTGGAATTCACTATGTAGTCTCAGGGTGACCTTGAACACATGGTGATACTCCTACCTCTGCCTCCCAAGTGCTGGGATTAAAGGCATGTACCACCTCACCCAGCTGTTGATCATAAATTCTGCCATTAACTTCTTTATAATCTAAAAATAAATGTCAACTTTAATTTCTCTTTTCCTGGATTAGATACAAAATAATATTTTAAAAGTAAAAGTATAAAATAACAGACTAATATGACTTTCTGGTGTTTTCAATTACTACTTGATATGTGGATTATAAAAGTGTGAAATATTGAAATTATGTAATAATTATAATTGAATTTGACTAATGTTTATTGTAAGAAATATTATATTACTTAAAGATTACTAAGCAGGGCTGCAAATCTCTTACTTTGTTATTTTGTTTTCAAAAACCTTGGGCTGGAGAAGTGGTTTAGAGGTTAAGATACTTGCCTGCAAAGCCAAAGGACCCAGGTTCAATTCCCCAGTACCCATGTAAAGCCAGACGCACAAGGTGGTACATGTGTTTGCAGTGGCTAGTGGGCTTGGTGTGCCCATGCTCTTTCTCTATCTGCCTCTTTCTCTCTCTCCCTCTCAAATAAATAAATAAATACAATGTTTAAAAAAAAATTAAAAAAAGCTGATCAACCTAAGTGGGTTGGACCTAATCAGGTGATGTCTTATACAGAGAATGTGGAGGTCAGAAGCTCACAGCAAAGTCATACTCTTTACTGTGTTGAAGAAGTAAAGTGCCTTATTGTGGAGAAGGTCCTCTGTCAGAAAATTTCAGGTGGTCCAGGAGCTAATGCTTCTAGACTTGGAGTTCTACAGAGAGCAATGAGTTTAAATGGGATATTTGGGTCTAAAGGAGACCATAGATTTGGGGATCACTTTGGTCATGACCTTGTAAGATACTGAGAACAAAATATACTTAAGTCATACCTGAACTCTCAACCTGAGAAACTGTATAATAATAAATCTATGGGTATTTTTTGGATATTTGTTGTGTCACACTAGAAAACTAGTGCAGCCTTGTAGTCACTACCAAATGTCTCAGGTTTTACTGTTAGGTTTACCAGATATGCAAGCCAAAACATTTAAAAGACTAATATAATAACATTTCTTAGGTTTTCCTGAACATCAACTACAAGTCACTCAAGTTAATAAAAGTAGTTTCCCTATACCTGTAATGTATATACATATATAATTTTTAACTAAATACTGTGCTTTTCTAAGCTATTCTGAAAACTAAGATTATTTTAGCATGAAAAAATATATAGGTTTGATTCACAAACTTTACTATACTTATCTTAGGTTTAACAGCCTATAAGTGCCAAACTGTTTATTATGTTACTTTCAATTGACCAATTTGTTCTTTGGACATAAAGAGAAATAAAACTTTAATACAAAGTATCCTTTTCATTACCTTTTATTCCTTTTCAGATCTCTCTTTAAAATACACATAAGGGCTGGACAGTTGGCTTGGTGGTTAAGGCATTTGCCTGCAAAGCCAAAGGATCCTGGTTTGACTCTCCAGGACCCATGCAAGCCAGATGCACTAGGGGGCACATGCATCTGGAGTTCATTTGCAATGGCTGGAGGCCCTGGTGGCCCATTCTCTCTCTTTCTCTCTACCTCTTTCTCTCTCTCTCTCCTGCCTCTTTCTCTCAAATAAATAAATAAAATATATTAAAATACACTTAAAATTGATTTAGGGGGCTGGAGAGATGGCCTAGTGGTTAAAGGCATTTGCTTTCAAAGCCTGAAGGCCAGAGGTTCAATTCCCCAGTATCCACATAAAACCAGATGCACAAAGTGGTGTGCACTTCTGGAGTTTATTTTCAGTGGTATGAGGCTCTGTTATACCCATACTTTCTCTGTCTCTCCCCTTGCAAATAAATAATAAATAAAAGTATTTTAAACAACAACAACAACAATAATGATAACAAAGCTTCATTTAGAAGCAAAAAGGATAGTGACCCTGGGATTTCCTGGTGTGCGCATGATGGTAAAAGGCAAATGTGCAGATGAATGTATTTGTGTGGTGTGTGTGGTACGGACTCACACATGTATTGTATATGTTTCTGTGTATGTTGTGTGTTTGGATTCATATGTGTGTATATGTGGTCTTATTTAAGACAAAAGGTTTTAGTAGTACCTAAACTACCAAAAAAATGAAAGGGAAAATATTGGTTTGTTAAATTTATTTGATCTAGGGTAATGAAAAGGTGAGTATGATTAAGTAAGTCAAAGAGTGGCCATGCTGCAGTCTATACACAGAAACATTGTCACAGGGCCAAACAGGTGGTTCAATGTCCTTGCAACACTATGTTTCATGAGGAGAAACTTCCAGATTTTGTAGTAATTTCACATATACCAGACCAAACCTCTCTCTATGGCTTTCTTTTATGAGATGCCCTAAATATTTCCTTTTATTATCAGGTCTAAAAGTTACCTTCACTGTTTGGCAGTGTGAATGATATCGAGTTAGTTTGTTCAGAGGACTTTACCCATAGAGTTGCTATAGGAAAATATCCAAATACTACCTGTGTCCTCATAATGTCATTGTTAATCTGGGTGCTGGCCTCTGATCTCATGTAGATAATTCCTTTGCAGTTATTTGTACTTATGCATACCTTTAAATTATCAAGCCAACTAATAGTAGTATTGCATCTTAATATGTGAGTGTAATCCCATTGATCTTAATGCAATCTAGGTTCCAATTTTAAAAAAAAATAATAAGACCTCTAACAATAAAAGCATGTTTCTACTGAATTAATATCCAGTAAAATTACAAAGAGGATAAATGCATTTATTACACATAAACTACATTAAAGGTTTGCAACATAAGCCATGCAACATGAATTCAGAGAAACTGGCTATGAACCAGCATCTGGAAAGAGATGAGAGAAGCTGCTAAGAAGCAGGTTGAGATGAGGCAAAATACAGACTGTGCACAAGGACAGCCAGAGGAGGCTTGGCTTATAGCACTCCTGAGGCACTTTTATGAGACAATGTCTACCACTCACGAAAATACTGTCACAATCAATAAATGGCAGGGAAAAGATCCAGGATTGGTAGTACTGACCTAAGAATTTTATAATATTGGAGATTACACTCAACACTTTCTTCCATTGCAGGTTTTTTCCCACATTTTCTTGATAGCATTAGGATTTATTTATTTATTTATTTATTTATTTATTTATTTATCGAGGTAGGGTCTCACTCTAGCCCAGGCTGACCTGGAATTCACTATGTATTCTCAGAGTGGCCTCAAACTCATGGTGATCCTCCTATCTCTGCCTCCCAAGTACTGAGATTAAAGCACGTGCCACCACACTGGGAGTGAATATTAGTGTTTTTTTTTATAACAGAAGTATACATATTTTACTTTTTAATAAGTGCATACTTATGTATGTATCCCTTCCAAAATAATATGTTTTTGAAAATTTAAGAGATCCAGTAAAATTATGTAAAACTCATTCTATTTTTTTACATTCTTAAAATACTAACATTTTTGCATACCAAAGCATCAAGTGAAAAAGTTGTTAACCTGTTTCCCTAATAACCGCCTGCTTAGATCCAGTCTGTGAGAGGAAAAGGAAGCAATAAATTTGACCCTGACTTACCGCACATTTTAATTGCACAGTACTCCCAAGGGGTGTCAGGGTCTAGAGTATAGCACCATGGCCTCGGCTTGCCATCAGGGTTGCGGCAATAATTATCATCAAAGCCCTTGTCGGGGTATCTGCAAACCACACCAAGAAAAGTGTCATGTAAATCTGCCTGGAAACACCACACAGCTCTCAGCTCAAAGGACAGCTCCCCACTCACCCTAGGTGCTACAATCTGGAGAGACAGCCCATTTCTTACTTTGGCTTTGTAAGGATAGCCAGTCATTAACTATCAAATTTATTAACTTACATCTTCCACTAAGCATAGAGTATCATCCTTGTTGATAAGTTAGGTCCATGTTGGACCTGTCTACTACTTAACATCCTAACCATATCCTTATCTCAATTAAAGATAAATTCCAAAAACATGATCTCTTCAACCATGCTCATTAGGAAAACAGGTCCTCTTCTAGGACAGGTTGAAAGTTCACACTGAGAGTTTCCTTGCAATAGCTCTGCTACTAATGATAGCTCAATTTTGGAAGCAGGGCCTTTCTGGGTCATGCCCTCACCTCCACCCAAGCAAGAGACAAACTCCATCACACCACTTTCTCCACATCCCACCTCTCTTTAAATGAACAGTACTGAATTGGTGACTTCAATTTAATTGCTACCATATCCCTTCTGACCTAACTTAAAATGAATGACATGCATTAAAAAGCAGAATTTTAACTTAATTTCTTTTACAAGAACAAAAAGGAAAATAAATTTAAAAAATAGAAAAAAAAGAGAACAATTTAGATCTATTTGCAAGGGAAGGTATGGTTTGTCTTTCTAATTATTTAAATTTTTATTCTTCAAAATAAAAATAATTTTATTTCTTTTCCCCTTTCTCAACTTAAAAATTTCACAGGAAATGTAGACATAATTTGTTAACTATTTGAGCTCAACACCTTTTTCTGGATAAATGATGCTCTTAGTTGCCTCATTTCTTCAAATTTAGTGGCCGCATTGGAAATTTTAAAATATAGCAAGATAAAACATTAAAAAAACCTGTTTCTTGTTTGTACCATAGTTCCCTTTCTATGGACATGACCTATATTAAAGTATTGTACATGTAGCCTATAATTCTTGACTCTCTAAGGAGGTTGAGTTAGACAGAGATTTGCTTGTACTTTGTAATATTGTCTCTATCCACAAGCCAGACCCATCAAAATGGTCATTAATCATTATTCCATTTTGGGATTTTTTTAATTTTTTTTGTTCTTGTTATGAGAAATCAGATGAAACATTTGTTAGTGCTTCCATTCTGTACCTTACTGATGGTTATATAGACAAGACCATCTTAATTTTAGGGATTTTTTTTTACATACACACAGGCAATTTTTTTTATTATTTTGTTTATTTTTATTTATTTATTTGATAGTGACAGACAGAGAGAAGGAGGGAGAGAGAGAGGGAGGGAGACAGAGAATGGGCACGCCAGGGCCTCCAGCCACTGTAAATGAACTCCAGACGCATGCGCCCCCTTGTGCATCTGGCTAATGTGAGTCCTGGGGAATTGAGCCTTGAACCAGGGTCCTTAGGCTTCACAGGCAAGCGCTTAACTGCTAAGCCAACTCTCCAGCCCCACACAGGCAAATTTAATAAGGTGATAAAACCAAGGGACATGCATAGCTAAATGACATCCAAATATAAGAATATGGAAACACCAAGTCACAGACTAAGGATTCTTAACTAGTCAGCAAAGACCAGTCTAAAATATAGCTAGTATTTTGATACACTGCATCATAAATCCATTTGTCCCAAGACTGTCCCCAGCTAAAATAACATTTCCAACAGCTATGATCAAATTAAAGGAAATTCTATGTGACAGGCCCTATTAAGAGAACATATAAAAGGAATTTCCATTGCAAATTGTCACAGAGCAAACAGTAGTTTTTAAGGAGAACAATTGGAAACAAGGCTTGGTAGCATGTTACCTTTCAGGCAAGAATTTGTGACGGTGGGGTGTCTGATGATCCCAGCGCTGACAAATTTTGCCAGATTCTGTGTGATCCATTGGACCTCGGTAACTTTCCCCATTGCAAGTCATGCATTCTGCTAATCAAATTAAAATAGGGAACATTAATCATTTTGGTAGTAAAATCGTGAAAATCAATGCTATGTGTAAAGAACAGCAAATGATATAATTAGTGGAATTTTAAAAAGCCATCCTAACTATAAATTGGGGTCTAATGTTCATGCATAGTATAAAATACTGTCTTTAGATTTCATCATACAGTTTCAATGATATTTTATTTTAATTACTGTAATAGTGACTTACCATAAGGCCATCATTCTGCTTTACTAAGTTTTCTGCAACCATCCAGAAACTAGAAATATATGACAAACTCTTAGAAACTGCTCCCTTGTCAGTCCACTATGCAAGGATCTCAATGCCTAAATCATCAACACAATAGTGTTTCTGTCTCAACTTGTCTTGCACACACACACACACACACACACACACACACAATTAATTATGCAATTGAAGCTAAATACTTGTCATATTTCCATAGCTAGTGCTATTGTTGAGGAACCATACAGTTAAGAGGCCATCTCTGGATAGAACTCTGGCATAATTCAAAGAACCTAAGCTTTTCTTCCTTTAAATCAAAGCTCCATTCTGGCAGGGAGCATCCATGTTTAGTAGGCTGGGCAGACTTATCTTACCTACCTTAGGATAGAAGATGACCCTCCACTGAACTCAGCATACCCAGTTATTTAAAATGTGTAATCTGATATAATTTATGCAAGATCTAAATGATGACTCTGTGGGGATAATTAATTGTTCTCTTCTGGCCAATCTCATATCACATGGAAACGGAATCCCATCAAGTAGCTACAAATGAGACTCCTCAAACACAAGGCTGATTTGGAGCACAGCAAGCATCCTGCAGAATAAATCATTGTCTAGCTCATCTATGAATCCGGCAAATTTCCTCAAACACATCATTTGTGTCGCATGATTACTGATCACCTAACTTTAAATGAAGTGGGGAAATATATCAATGTTCAGTTTTACCCACTGGAATCCAGCCAAATAAATATTGGGAGCTATTTGATGTGTAATATTAAAAGATCATCTCTTCTTTGGAAACCTTTTCATTTGCAATGTATTGGGACATTAACTGTTCACTGTCTGGAACATATGATCTGTTTCCTGGCTTTATTCATCTACTTTCTTTCACATAGGTTAGTTCATGAACTAAGACAAAGGGATGATTCAGCTTTTCTCATTTGATTCTGAGAGTCTCCACAATGCAATCACTAAGCACCTGAGCTGTAAATAAGAGGGGTCCAAGAGCACACTGATAAAGGTGCTCAGGCTATCCAAGGTCACTTCCACACTGAAATGCTCAACATAGGTTATGCCTCATCACATTTCTCCTTTCCATCTGAATAGGGGAAAAAATGTATCTACTTTGCCTTTTTTTAAAAGAATGCATTATTTGATATCCTCTATGAAAATAGTGTCCCATGTATTATTGTTTCTTCCTTTGTATTGAATTAGAAAGTAGAATAGAGCACTTTAGTCACACATAAAAGTCATGCATAAAAATATAATTTCTACTCTTGTGTGCTCTCTCATATGCCAAAATATGTCTATCAGAACTCTTTAATTGAATGCATTTTGTAATAGAATACCACCTTATGAAAGTGAATATAACTATTTTCTGGAAGTAGTACTATAGGTATTATTATAAAAAAATTTAGACTTAGATTTTTAGTAACATTAGGAAAAAAGTGCTACACAAATGTAATGAATGACCTCCTAAGATAACTACATTTCAGAGTGAGTGTGATGGATCTATGCTTCTCCCAAAGTTTATGTGCATAAAAATTTCCTTCAGTTCTTGTTAAATTCCAAATGTTTTCTTTATGGGCCTGGTCAGAGCCTTCTCAGAAGATACTGATGCTGCTGGTGCCTGGGACTCTGAGTCGCTGTATTGTAGATGCTATGATCTGCTCTAATGTTCTAAGACTTTTATGTTACCTGTATTTTTGTATGCTGGTATTAGCTGAACTTTGAAGAGTACATAAAAGTCGATAAATTATAAATGAAAAATATATAATGAAACAATATCCTAATGTGATAAAAATAACTATAATATATCAAAGATGTTAGATTTTTGAAGGCAAACAAAAGTTGTTGGAGTATGAACTAAATAGGTCCTGTGATTGATGCTAAAATAGCATGTTTTCTTATTTATTTATTCTATATTTTAAAGCATCATTTGATTATTAAAGTGTAGAACAAAGGATCACACAAGTTTTAAGAAACTTAACTAAAATAGAAAATGCCAAACCTGTGTCTAAAATACAGGTCTTCTGATCTATACAAGTTCTTTCCAATATCCCACACCAGCCATTACTCTTAGTTCCTTTCAGTTGTTTCTTTAAAAATCTGGACTCGGCACACTTTAGAATAGATCTGTAAAAACAGTTTTAGGAAGTAGGTACACCTATTTCCAATTTGTCTCCATAACACTCTACCTTCTTTAAAAGTGTAGGTTTTGATTTCTTACCTAGTAGTGGATAGAAATAGGTCATGGGGAAGCAACTGGATCAGCCAACTTATGCAAGGCAAATCACTGAAATGTTTGTTGTTTAGTGAAAAAGAACAGATACACAAATTTTGAATTTATGTCAAGAAGGCCAAACTTTCAATGCATTTTTTTTTCTCAATATTAGAGGCGTAACTCAGTGCTAGATACCTACTCTACCCCTAAGTCACATCTCTAGGCCCTGAAGTTTCTTTTAAAATTTCTGGAATTCTGAACATTTTGTTTAGTCAAGCATCAAGAAGGCCAAACCCACCTACTAATAAAGCAGGCAGGAATATAGTAACAAATATTTCTAAATATTTATACTATTTTATGTTTTTTAAAGAATAGTCCAAATGTGATCATAAGTATTTTATTTAATTTAAAATATCTGACAATTACTAGCACATTGATAATGATGTTACCTTTGAAATTTGTAATTTAATAAGTTAAATTCATAGATAAAAATGGCCTATCCATTATACTATTTAAGCATTCTGTATTTTGGGATTTCATCCTCACACATGTTTTTTAGCAGACATTTATATTTTATGTGTATCATTTTTACATTTTTATGACCCCTTTTATAAATAGCTCTCTTTTCTTCTGTGGATATATGCTCAATGGTGTTTAATTTGGGTCCTATATTAAGCACCAGATTAGCTCATTTTAGCTATTTTAATGTCTCTCCATTTAATACACATTGCCTGAAATGTGTTTGGCCCATGGAACAATTATGAATTCACTTTTCCCAAAGGAGATCTAGTTTGCTATTATCAAACCCTAATTGTTTTCAGAAAGCATATATCTGCAACCTTTAGTGACACCACAGCTGAAAGCACCATGCATCTTTTATCTTAATGAGAAAATATATTTGTCTACAAGTGCTTTGTGGCCTCAAATATTAAAGGCTTAAGGAATTGCACTGTAACAAGCTATAAAGATAAGGTTTAATTGAGTTATTTTTCTCACACTTTTATTCTATATTCTATGTCACCTCTTATTTTAGATCTATTTCAGTGTATTTTGACTAAAGTTCTTCTTATGAACCAGAGTTTAAAAATCATACTCCCACGGGCTGGAGACATAGCTTAATGGTTCAGGCACTAGCCTGCAAAGTCAAAGGACCCAGATTTAATTCTCCAGGACCCATGTAAGCCAGATGCACAAGGTGGCATATGCATCTGGAGTTCATCTGCAGTGGCTGAAGGCACTGGTATGCACATTCTCTCTTCTCTCCCCCTTCCTTCTCTCCCTCTCAAATAAATAAATAATTTTAAAATCATCCTCCTACAAGGACTAGGCAGTTCACGCAAGTTAACTAAGCTACATAAAGTTTGAACAAATTACTTGCCTTTGGAAACATGGCCTCAGGCCAACAAAACCAATAAGCAAAACTCATTGCCAGTGATTTTCAAACTCCATAAAACTATAATAGTGGAGATTTCCCTACAATAGGGTGTTTTTTTCTTCCATGTGTAAATTTAAGACAAATATGAATAACAGACTTATTCATACAAAACAGACTAATTCATAATGTTATCACAGATAAGTTTATTATTTTTAAAGAAAAAGAAAACATTGAAGAAGTTATAGGGAACAGAATATGACATGGAATGGAAAGGAAAAATTTACAAACAGATGGAACTGGCTCTTGCACATGAAACCAAGGGCTTTAATAAAACTAACAACAAAAGCATATTCACCTTCTCCATGGCGTTAGCTGACAATAGCCTTTACTTCTCATGTGATATCAACAGAATATGAAATGGGTATTCATGGAGGATATATTTTTAAACTATTAGTCAATAAACAGATAAGATATCTTACTATAAAAATTGGACAACATTCTGGTAACCTATTCCCCTCCCCAAGGACTTTAGAATTCTAATAAATTTCTAAAAGAATTTAACCCATATTTCATTTGAGATTGGTAAATTATAGAGGTGTTGACAGAATTGATAAATAACAATTTATTTGAAAGCCAAATAACTGAGAAAATAAGACCATATACAATGCTGAAATGGAACTTTTCCATTACTTCAAAGCTTTATTTCAAGTAAAGGCAGTGGCTTTCCGCACTGTGAGCACACAGCGTACAAGAGATACGAACGCAAGGACAAGTGTCTGCTTTCAAGGCAGCTTGGCGTCCATGGCTTTGTTCTCTTTGGATTCTATTCTGAGTGAACATTAGCTCCAGTGCATATGTTAGATTTGGTTCTAGCCACATGTCACCAAAATATCCAAGAGGGTGTTGACTTCAGAGATCCCCAGTCTTAGTAGCTCCTGGATCTAAAGAATGGTCATACTACATCAATGTAGTTTTAACCAATTATCTGCAGAAGCAGGTGTTGAATAATAGATTAGCACTGGTATTAAAAAGTTTGTGTTGTTTTTTTTTTCCAAAGCTCCTTCAGATATCTGTGGGAGCAGGTTTGGAGATAGGTGAGCCTAAGTAAATTCCCATTGTTTCCTCTCCAGAGGGACATTCTGGGATGCTGTTGAAATTCAAACCAGCAACTGGCTCCATTATTTTGCATTAATCTGCTGATCACTGCTTGTGAAACATTACATAAGAATGCTGGCATAACTGTCTATGGTTGCATTTGGATGAACAACACATTCATTGCAACTAATTCATTTCTGGTAAAATTTAATGTGAGTTACAGTCCTACACATAAGGGGATAGAGCCCCACACGGCATTCAGGCTCATTTACCTTCTGAACACTGAGGAATGTCACAGACTTCGAAGCGTACCTCTGGATTGCTTGTGAAACACCATGGTCCCCCTTCTTCCCCTCGAGGATTTCGACAGTAATTTTCCTGTAGGTCTTTACCCCGATAGCTCGAAGGCAAAAAGCTAGTTTTAAAATGATAATCATTATAGTATAAGAGCATGCAACTACATTGTTGGCCTATTAATTATATTAATTAGTGGATATGCTTTTCTTGAAGGCAGAGAAATTCTGGTATTACATATAATGTTGTATAGTTGGACTTAAACTCTTCCATTTCCAATATTCTTAAAATATTTCGATTTCATTAAAATTTAATTAAAATTCCTTGTTCTACATTAAGCTAATAATTAGCCTCTGGAATTTTCCAAGACTCAAATATTGAAGATCATACTGTATATTATGAAATACAATTTCAATGTTCTACTAAAAGGTAACAAGGGCTTAGGCAAGGCAACTTAGTTTAGAGCTGAGAGACTGCTGTGGTCTACATCCAGATCTCATGCTTAAGTCATTATCTTCTTGTTTATTGCTTTTTCTTTTGAAGAATCCACTCCATTAATTTTTCCATGGTTGAGAGAAATATTGATAACAAGAAAAAGAATACGGAATCAAATTAAACCTGAGCTCTGCTTTCAACTCTTTCTCTAACCACTAAGCAAACCCATCAAGTACTTTAATCTCTACCAGACTGTGAACTTACCTATACACCAACCATAACCAAAACGTGTAACAACTGAGATCTTCTATGGTTGGTTTCAGAAGTTGAAGGATAATGGGTAGTTAATACCAGACATGGCAAATGCTACCTATGATTAAGCACACTCCCCTGTGTGGTTTCTATGTGCTTGTAGCCCAGATCATACACCTTCTCTTCAAAATTTTGATAATATTTGCTAAGACTAGGGTTTGGTGCTCTGAGTTTTAGTACATAATAAGACTATATTATCTCTACTTAAAGTTTCTACGGCTTCTATTTAGTTTTCTTATCCATATAAAGTATTCCAGGCATCAGACAAGGCTAAAGCCATTTCAATCTTGATTGTTTATTATTGTTTATGTATCAATGATGCATGCTGCTCTACAAGACTGTACAGAAAACTCGTAAGATCATCTATATATAGGTAACACCAATAAAATATATTTATTTTTTAAATACAGTAATTTTTGGTATTAAATTGGACTATTTATGAAAACAGGTTTTCCTTAAGAAATATTTTCAATGATCTAAGAGTTTGTATGAATCTAAAAGTCCAAAGATTCTAACCTGTCAGTAAATATGATTAAAATATGTTTTCTAACAGAGGTACCCATTATTCTAAGCTGAATATATGCATAAAGCAGAGCAACACTCTGTACCTCATAAACAGTTCAGACACATTGTGTTATTGAAAAAACAAAAGGAAAGGTGGGCAGATGGCTCCGTGATTGAAAGCACTTGTTTGTAAAGCATGTAAACCTGGGTCCATTCTGCAGGACCCACATAAAGCCAGACTCACAAGTGGTGCATGCGTCTGGAGTTCGTTTGCAGTGACCAGAGGCTGAGGTACACCCATATTTCCTTTCTCCTCTCTCTCTTTCCCATTATCTCTCTAATAAATAAGTATTTCTTTAAAAAAGAAAAGACACATGGTAAAAAAGAAAAAAAAAATTCAACTCTTTTTAAATGTTGCAACACAGAATGAATAGAAGCATACATCAGGTACCAACCAGCATTTTGCAAAGAAATTCTCTCATTTGAGCATGAATATTATATACATTATAATCAAGTCTTCACTAGGTATAAATTCATAGTTAAGAAGAAATAGTATATCTTAAGAGAAACTTGGTACTAGCTATACATTTTCACAGAGCCTGACTAATAAGAATTATGCAACTTCAATATGTCTTTAGTATATATCTCTATTTTATTAACATTGAAAGTATGAAAAATGGAAATAAAACATCATTAGGTCATGTATGTGACCAAAGCTATAATGGAATTGAAGATCATCATAATTTTGCCAATTTTGACAATAACTTTTATTTTTTATTTTTTGTTTATTTTATTTATATATTTGAGAGCGACAGACAGAGAGAGAAAGAGGCAGAGAGAGAGAGAGACAGAAAGAATGGGCACGCCAGGGCCTTCAGCCACTGCAAACGAACTCCAGACACATGTGCCCCCTTGTGCATCTGGCTAACGTGGGTCCTGGAGAGTCGAGCCTCGAACCGGGGTCCTTAGGCTTCGCAGGTAAGAGCTTAACCGCTAAGCCATCTCTCCAGCCCTTGACAATAACTTTTTAAAAACAATAAATCATTTGATTCTTTTCCCACTTTATCCCCATCATTCTAGAGTAATTTAGTATTTGTCTTTTGTTTGTAACAGTGCCTGTCATGTATTTATTTTCTTCCTTTTGGGCATTGCTCAAAATTTTCACAGTAGATTTATATCAAAATACTTTTTCTGACAGTAACAAAACTGACTGTTGCTTTATATATTTCATAAAGCAATGTCCTAATTAAACTTATTTAATAAAATTCCAATTTAACTCTATTTCATGAAAAAATAAAGTGGTAAAAATAAATTATTGTTAATCTCAAAACTTACACCTTATTGGTATGTGATTGAAGTTCTTTAGACAGTTTATTTTCTGTTTCAAGTTCCTCACTTAAGAGAGGAATGGAAAGAATATAATTATTATAGGATTTTTTTTCGCGGGGAGGTTTTCGATGTAGGGTCTCACTCTAGCCTAGGCTGACCTGGGATTCACTATGGAGTCTCAGTGTGGCCTTGAACTCATGGCGATCCTCCTACCTCTGCCTCCCACGTGCTGGGATTAAAGGCATGCACCACCACACCCGGCCTTATTATAGGATTGTTTTAGATTATGTTTACATAAAAACTCTATAGTGAACTTAACACATGTTTAATGCACACATAGTAAATATCTACACTTCTATAGGATTTTGTTTCAGAGAGTAGAGATAGATATGTAAACACATATACTCTTCCAGTGTGTTTATATAGCCAAATAAAAGTCATGACGAAACAGTGGATGTGTTAGTCAATGAATTTCTAAGAAAAATACAAGTAGGAAAGATGAAAATCTTTGAAATTAAAACTACTTAAATCCCAAAGAAAAAAACAAATGTTTTCTCACTAAGGTAACAAGAGAAAAAATGGGCTTATTTCTACCAATAATGAATCAGTTCATATCAAATTCAGCTTTAGGTATGGAATTTAAAAGCACTTCTCTTTCTTTGATGTTTTTGACCTTTTCCTCAGTTTAGCTGGTTTTCTTTTATGTCCCAAGATTTTTAAGCTGATTATCTTCTGCATCTGTACTTGGACAGGGTATGAATCCTAGACCTGCTCTTTTAACTTACGGTTAGGTGTTCATTAGACAGCTGTTTGTGAGAACTTATTACCTGCAATTCATGTGCCTGGCTGCTGGCTCTGTAATAAGCTCTTATTCGTATACATACTATTTTTAGTTCTCTGTCTTTGCTGTTAGCAAGGCTGTATGAGAAATAAGCAAAGAAATATTTTAAACTGGGTTACATCCAAATATACTTTGAAATATAAACTAGGTCTTCTGGGTGCTAGTGTCTCTTTCTTTTCTTTTTAATATAAACTGTGTTCATAGGAAACTTGATCTCTTCCATCATCTGTTTCACTAATGAATGCTGGGTGGCTAGTGAAGAATGTAGATGGAGATACCAAGTCACCTGATTTTCTGTTAAGCTTCTATAATAATTTCTGCATCAATCATCATATTTCCATTAAACCACTTATAAAATATTTCAATTTGAAGCAACGCATGGTCTAACCTACTTAGCAGCAAATAACTTGGTGTGATGCCCACACAAGTGCAGTGGTGGCACACAGCCATGGTGGGGAACCAACTGCTCTCAATTTGGCTAACTGATCCCCTCACTGGTATGGGACCCATAGCTGGAGCTGGGAAACAAGTCAGAACCATACCCAAACATAAGCCCACTCTCCAATATCAAGCTACCATCAATTGTGGGCTACAAGAGGGCCTACACCTATTAAAATCTCTATTAAAAAAAAAGTAAGGGTTATCTCATTTTTCCTGGTGCTAACTTACTCTCTGTTGGAGAATCTGCTTCTCTTTTTCAGATTGATGTAGATCCTAAGGAGAGAGCCACCCCATCATACCTCAAAAGGGCCCCGGCTGAAACTAAGAAAAATTGGCAAAACAAGCAAGTGGGCTGTTTTCCTGATGAACCGGATACTAGCACAAGGGGGAAGGAGATCAGCACAGAGAAAAATCAACTCCTACCAAATCACAGAGCCAGAGCCTCAGAGGCCCCCAACACCTCATCATTGAAGCAGACCAAAAATGAACCCAACATGGCTCAGGGAAATTTTGCGGAAGAGGGGGCAGAAAGAATGTCAGAGCCACATGTTGGGTCATGATATGCAGAGACATTTAGCTTACCCATAACTGTGGGCTAACTCCACAATGCATGACCCATATACCTCAACAAGGAGGGGCCAAGGGGAGGGGGTAGGTCACGGATTAGCCTAATAATGGTACCAAACTGACAGTATTTGCTGAATACAAAACTGACTAATAAAGAAAAGAAAAAAAAATATTTCAATTTAGGGAGTCAACAATAAATCACTCCACTAGATAAAACGGTATTTCTTTTTACATTTCCCATAAAATTAATCTTAATTAATACCTAATATGAGAGTATTAAGAGATCATGCAGCTCTTCCAAAAAGAAGATAATTAATGAAAAATGAGTGTTTGTTTTCACTGAAAACACAAAAGGATTTGACCACCATACAAAACCCTCTAAATGTACACCCCCATGTCACCAGAAAACATTCACTGGTAAAGTATCTTCTGACTGGATCAGAAGCTTGTTCCCCAGAAGATCTAGTGCACTTCCTCCTCTAGCACAGTCACAATCACAGAGAAATTGGGTTGAAAGGCCTTTTCTGGGTCAGTCCAGTGCACTTTCCTTGCCTAAAGTAGGCCTGATTTCATGTGTCATTCCTTTGTGAAAAGCTTAGACCTATCTATTTAAATAATGTGTTTGATTCACTATGCACACCTGTAAGAGAGGATGCAACCATTATGTTGTAATTTAGAAAATTTGTTATCGTTTATGAAAATCCTATAGAGCTGTCAACTTGGGCACTTATTAGATAGTACTAATTAAGGAAATACTACAGGTTTGATTATAGTATGGAATATTTCAACTAACATTATGTGTCAGTCAGTTAACACATCTGTTTACCAAAGTAAAATCAATACCTTCCAAAATTATACTTTAAAAAGTGGAATGGATTGGAGTATATTTATCAAGGGAAAGGCTTCATATTTCGCTGGTGCAAAAGTAGGCCACAACATGTATCCTACTAACAGGCCTAATATCGAAGATCCTACGGTTGTTCTAAGCTCAGGATGGCTAGTAAGCTAGCTGGGCATATATCATAGCCATTCAATTTACTCATTCTATGGGACATTGAAAATACTAAGGATTATGCTTCAGTGCACATATTACAAAAATGTACTCATAAAACTACCTGCTGTGTTACTCCCATGAGATAAATCAGTGAATTGCCTAGCAAGGTCCTTAGCACATGGCAAATGAAATCTTCCAATTCACTTAATAATCTTGGAAAGCTAAACTATGTTAGTTTTTAATTCAAATTATTTATGAACTAAGTCTATTTAATTCTCTAATTGGTATGAGATATTTATGTTTTTCCTCCATGATAATTAAAATCACACAAGCTTACTATATTTATTAGAGTTTAAATGGTATTCTTCTGCTATAACACATGTAATTCTTTTTTTTTAAATTTTTTATTTTTTTGAGGTAGGGTCTCAATCTAGCCCAGGCTGACCTGGAATTCATTATGTAGTCTCAGGCAGGCCTCAAACTCACAGTAATCCTCCCATCTCTGCCTGGGATTAAAGTCGTGCACAGACATACATGACTGACAAATGTAACTGTTTGGTGTATACATTTAGTTTCTAAGGAGAGTATTCTCTAGTCTTCAGGCAGTGGGTGACACAAGGAAGCTATGCTGTCAAGGCATGGTCTTTCAGCAGTGTGTCCCAACTTTACCTGCACTTTGGAATCAGCTGAAGAGACTAGGATATACCTGAACTTTATTACCACAAGAAGTTCTGCTTTAATTGGTATATGGTCCCAGTGTGATTCAATTATCCAAGAGTTTGCAGTGGTTGACTTTATGGTATGTAATCAAAGTTGGGAGCTACCAAGGTTAAAATATACTTGATTTCTATAAGGTCAGAATCTAAATTCACATACATCCTTTTGGCTTTGTAATGCCTTCCTAAAGTCATAGAAGAGAGAGAGGAAGAAGAAGAAGAGGAGGAGGAGGAGGAGCAGAGAAGATAAGAGGAAAAGAGAAAAGAAGAGGAAGAGGAAGAGAAAGGAGCAAGAAGAGAAGGAGGAGAGAGGAAAGAAGGAAATTTTTTGCTCTTAAATGATTTTTTTTATTATTTGTTTGCAAACACATCTACCAATTGAGACATTGAAGTAAGAAAATATTAGGCATATTTTAATAATAATAAATTTGTTAATCTTCTGGTATTCAAAAGCCTTGGATTCACATCAGTTTGGTCTTGTAATGGTAGGGTAAGTGTAACATTATTCCAGAGGATGAATGTGAGTCTGTTCACATGCAGGAAGGGGAGACTATGCCTTCTTTTCTTCATACTGTTCTTACCTGTGCTCATGAGGGATCATGGAATTCCAGGGCTGGCACTTGATGCCACTCTTGGTGATTGATACTGTACCCTTGTAGCTGCCTCCTTTACCAATGATGCAGTTTCTAATATAGTCTATTGGAGAGAGCAGAGAAAAACATTAGTACTACATGAAACATATGCTATATTTATTGAAGAGGAGAAATAAAATTTCACTCACCTATAAATAATTAACTTTTGTAAACTATTTCAAATAGCATTGACATTTCTTGTGTAAGCTTCTACTAGTATTTTCAAAATAACACATCTCAGAATAATCCAAAACAAGCATGCTGCCTATTCAGAAGTTATAATTTTAATTTTATATGTGTCTAACTACAGAATTTAGTCTATGTTCTTAACGTAGGTCAGTCAATAAATTTAATCATCCAAGCCATTTTAATTTGTTTGAATCTATAGACAAAAGAAACATGTATAAAATAAAAATCAATATCCTTTTTTTACTTTAAATTCAGCAAATTTCTTTAATAGGGCTGTATAGATGGCTTAGCAGTTAAAGCACTTGCCTGTGAGCCCTAAGGATCCAGATTCAGTTCCCCAGTACCCACATAAGCCAGATGCACAGGTGGCATATGCATCTGGAATTTGTTTGCACAGGTTGGAGGCCCTGGTGTGCCCATTCATTCTCTCTCTGTGTCTGCATCTTGCTCTCTCTGTATCTTTTTCCAGATAAATCAATAAAAATAAAATATTTTTTAAAAAGAAAGTTTCTTTAATTTAATGAAGTTGGTTTTTCTTTTCTCTTTCAGTAAAATTATGTGTTTTGCATATGCACGAGTTTGTTTAAGGTCTCTGCATTTGGCTATTATCTATACGTATGCTATGATGTCAGTTATTAACTTACAGAATAACTGAATTTTCAGAAAGGCATACTGTAAGGTGCTTTATAAGGTACTAGTTACCAAATAATAGGGTGTATACTTAGCACACTAGAGGAAAGATTGAATGAAAGTGTTTTTATGTTAGAATATTCATTAGGCTTAAGATGTGAATTACTTCCCTTTTTGCTGTTTCATTACAAATAAGATTATCTAATTTTCTACCATGAACTGGCTTAATCTGAACATTAGCTCAATCATTACAAGATTTTTTATATATCGTGTCCAATATCTAAATTTAACAGGTTATACCATATATTTTAAAAATGTAATATTAAAATAAGTATTGTCCCTATTAATGCAATCATCTATAATTGTTATTTTGTATTACAAGGTATTAAATTTGTAATTATTTATAATTTTACTTTTAAGCAAAATACATATTTTTAATACTGTACCAGACCATACAAACAGACAACAAACAACCAAATCTTAATTCCACTTTTAAATTTTGTTAAATATGTAAGAATTTGTCCAAAATTGATATAGTTTGTTATTTTAGCAATTATCACTATGTCATATGAATTACCTCAAGTTTTTAAAATACAAAATGTTATAGTAAACTCAGAACTTGCCACAATGTGTGGTGTCATAAAGGGCTGGAGGGGTAGCTCAATCGGTGAAATGCTTGTTTTGTAAGCATGAAGACCAGAACCCAGGTTAAACAAAGCCAGGCATGATGGTATACACTTGTAACATCAGTGATATGAGGCAGAGACTAGAGAATTCTTGGGGCATCCAGTCTAGCCTACTTGGTGTATTCCAGGCCAGTGAGAGATAGTGTCTCAGAAAAGGTGGATGACACCTGAGGAACAACATCAAGGTCATCCTCTAGTTCTGCACACAAGCACATATGTTTATTCATACCCACAATACATGTGTACCTACATGTTCATGAGTATGCATCTCCACACACAGAAAGTATAATTATCTAATAACCTAAATGACATGTTCTCAAGTGAACCTAGAAAATAACATAGAAGATGTACCTTATCAAAAGCAGGAATAAAGGGAGTATGGGAAATACTGTCTTCCATTAAAAGACCTTTACTGTAAACAGGGTACTATTCTCATGAGCTACATACTACATCACAGACCAAACAGATACTGGGAAAGACTGGTGTGGCAGGTTTTTGTAATATTTAGGGAAAAGATGGTTACCTTTGTTTTCATAGAGGTCAAATTCATGGCCAAACCCTTTTTTCACTCCACTCGACATGCTATTGAAAGGGAACCAGAGACACCTTTTTCTTGCTTTATCAAAAACAAAGGCCCTGAAAAAGATATCTGAATGAAAAGAAGGAATACTACTATTTAACAGATTGTTAAAGAATGGGCACACAGCTTTCCAAGGAGGATTATACAAAAACAGATGCACAGTGTATATAAATAACAAAATACAAGAGAGACATGAGTGTTCCATTTTGATGGCCAAGCAAGAAGAAAATGAATGCTCTGCGCATACATATTTGAATACTAGATCAAAGCTATGTGAAAAGTTCACACAGTACTAAAAATGAATTGTAGAAAAATAAGGGCTTCAACAAGTAAAATCAATATGTAAGAAATACACCTACATATATTTGAAGGTTTTGTTTTTGTAAGTGTATAGTAAGTTGGAAGATTTTGTTCCTAGTCATATACCAATGATTATAATAGCAATATTTTTGTTTCTAAACTTTGTAAATTTATGAAATATATTCTGAAATGACATTTCAGCTTGACCTGCTGGCTCAGGATCTTAATCCTAGCTGTTAGGTCATAGCATGAGGATCGAAAGTTTAGGGCCCTATTTGGGCTACAGAGAATGTTCAAGGGACAGTATAAAAAATTATCAAAAGTAAAAACAGGAGCTAGAGAGATGACTTAGCAGTTAAGGCACTTAACTGCCAACACTAAAGACCTAGGTTTGACGCCCAAGTACCAAATTAACCAAATGCATAAGGTGGCACATGCATCTGGAGTTCATTTGCAATGGGTAGAGGCCCTGGTGTGCCCATTCTATCTCCCTCTCTATCAAATAAATAATATAAAAAGTAAAAAAAAATAATAAATAAAAATTAAAAGGGCTGAGAGTATTCCATGATAGAACACTTGCCTAGCAAACATGTAGTTCTAGATTCCATCCTCAGTACTTCAAATAAATGAATAAAGTGGCATTCCCCATGTATGTTAGGCAAATCACCACCCCAGAGATTGTTCTAGACAAAAGGAATTTGGAATCAAATGTCTGGTAATAATCACATATACAATATTACCTGATGTGTCATAAAATGCTCAGTCTTACTAAATGATAAACTCACTCTAAAGGTAACTTAATTTACTTAAGTCAAGGTTTCTTAAATAGGTTTGATTGTATAATTTTTAAATTCATAACTATTACTACTAGGACATATGCTATTGACATATCTTTCTTCTTAAGAAAACTTACTGGCATCTGTCACCCCCACCATTTCCATTCCTCAGTTAAGTAACATACTGCTTTTCTAGTTGGTACTAGAAATCTTATCTAAAATTGGTGAATTACAACATTTTTGTTGTTGTTGTTAAGTGATTTCAAGCAGAAAAATGGGTATGTAGTTTCCATTTTGTTGATCTAATAAACTCTTTTCTGTTATGCCATCACAATGATATATTATCTTGGAAAAATACTTTTGTTTATCTTTATTTATTTATTTGAGGCTACAGACAGAAAGAGAGAGAAAGAGGCAGATAGATAGAGAGAATGAGTATGCCAGGGTCTCCAGCCACTGCAAATGAACTCCAGATGCATGTGCCACCTTGTGCATCTGCTTACATGGATCCTGGGAATCAATCCTTGAACCAGGGTTTTTAGGCTTCACAGGCAAGCACTTAACCACTAAGCCATCTCTCCAGCCCTTGAAAAATATTTTTTTTTATTTTTATTTATTTAGGAAAAGTACTTTTAATATTACGTACCCTTCCATATAGCCTATGCAAGACCATGATAGTTCCTGGATTGCATTTCTTCTACATTTAACTATAAGAATCTCCTCTTACCCTTAATTTTGGATTCAAAATTAAAAAAAAAAAATAACTGTGTTGCTCAGAGCTTCCTATGCCCTGCCCTTCAACCCTGAGAAAGAAAATTGAACTCCAACTTATTCAGTTGCCAAAAGAACATCTCCATAAATTTAAACAGCTGAGATGTTGAATGAAAGTCATTTTTCTTACTTTATTTTTCCCAACCTCAAGGTTTTTATATCACAATCAGAATGAAGTACAGTTATCCTAGGGATAAAATGACAAAGCCAACTCCCACTCCTGTTTGCCAGGAAATCTCTCTCTGAAAGTGAGTTTGGCTATAAAAATAGAAAGAGATAGTCTTTCCTCTGCCTAACTCATTTTAGGTTCTCTGACTATGCGCTTTCCCTGCAGGCCCATAACATTCATTTCTCTGAGACAGGCAAGTTTAAGTGAAGACCTCTTGCCATGACATAAATAACCCTATGTTCTCATAATGTGGCATTATCCAATGGAATACAGTAAGATTCAAAATTTACAGAATTTTATGTTTAATATCAATTTTTTTCAGTGCTAAGAATACAATCCATATCCTTGTCTATGCTGGAAAACCACTCTTATCACAGAGCTACATTCCCAGACATAAGGTCTTATTTTTTAAATACATTTTATTTTTATTTATTTGACAGAGAGAGAAAGGGAGAGATAGAGAGAGAGAATGGGGGTACCAGGGCCTCCAGCCACTGCAAACGAACTCCAGATGCATGTGTCACCTTGTGCATCTAGCTTATGTGGGTCCTGGGAAATTGCACCTGGGTCTTTTGGCTTTGCAACAAAGTACCTTAACCACTAAACCATCCCTGTAGTCCATGTCTTATTTTGTAAAAGGGGCAAAATGATAATAAAATTTGCAGAATAAATTAGGGACACAAGTATTTATGAAGACTAGGAAACATATATATTACTTTTATTACTATGTTCATGTACATTGTTCCATATTTTTATGCATTATTAATCTGTTATTAACAAATGTTAGTTAAAGATATATTCATTTTTAAGACATGGTCTCATTCTACAGCTTCAAACTCATGTATCTTCTCTGCTAGGCTCACAGGAGTGTGCCACCACATCTGGCTTAGAAAATATATTTTCTTCCACAAGGTTGCCAGATACTGAAATGAAAATTTAATCTTGATAGCCCAAAATCGTAAGCTTTACTCTTTAAGATCAATGTTAAGAATTGTTAGTGGCATAGGCACTGTTGAAAGCTAAGGAGCTCTTATTTAAGTCCCCTAGGTCCAGTGAATTGCCTCATCACTTTCCACCTGAAACCTTATCATCACTATCCCTTAACTTCATTTAAACCATCTCTGCTGCTAATACCAATCTTTCTAGATTTTTTTAAATATAATTCTCTCAACACCTTTGATTCAAGTCCCTAAAGATGATGATATAAATTGTAGCAAATTTTGGCTATTGCCCAAGTTACATAGTGAAAATCCCTCCACTGCTCTTTCATGGGGAGAATAAAAATTACTATAGAAAGGGGAAGAAATAAAGTCAATGTGAGTTGATTTTCACTCAATTTTAATTGTTCATAAAATGGGGAGGAAATCCATAAGCGAAGCCACTGTGCATCTTGGAAGGCAATTTTCATAGTTTCTCTCACTAATTTCAATAGACCTATTAACTGAGAGATATCCCTAAAACTATAGCGAAAACTACACTCAAACAATGTATAGGGGAAATTACATTGAATACAAAAACAAAAGCAAAAACATGACTGTAAGATGCACATGCTATATTTAAAAATTGCCCTAAGAACAAAGTGAAGTAACTTACTTGCAAGTGAATGGAAGGCCTTTATTCCTGACACATCTATTTGCACACTGTTCTGCAGCATTCATTTTTTTGGATTTTATCTTCAATAATGGGTCTTCCTTGATTAGAGTGGTCTTGGCTGACTTTTTGAATTCATGAAGTGTATTTCTTCTTTTCTTTTGCCCTTCTATTGAAAAATAAAATAAAAAATGGAAGAAATATTTTAAAGGCTTACAGAGCAAAGAATTCCTTAAATTTAATAATTTGCAAGAAAATGATTTTATCTGATAAGATTTTCCACCTCCAGCAGTAGAGTAAGTAGGGTGTCCTTAAGAGCAAGAGAGGAAAATTATAATCAGGGAGAAACAAATGGTAGACCATGTAGATTCACATATCTACATTTTTTCAAATGAAAAGTACACTTTAAAATAGACCAGAATTCACCCCCGAAAAAATCAAGAGCCCTGAAAAATAATTATTAAACAATTAGGACAGAATCACCATACAAATGACATTTCACAAATAACACAGAAGCAGATAGTAGTGCCAGAAGCACACCATGTCATGCTTCATGATTGAAATTGTCATCCTCTGTGACAGTTGCTCTCTATAAAAGCCACAGAACTGTGTAAGTCTACTCAGAGGCAAGTGGAAACTTCTCACTAAACCTTCTGCAGTGGACACATTCTCTGGCTGGCTTTAATAGTTTCATGCTACACATATTTTCGCCCTTCTCTGCTCATTTACTACGAAAACATTTTCTGTGTTTGGGACACTAGTTCTCAGTACCACTGCACTGTTTGTCTTGTGATCAAGCCAACTATGATAAATCAAAGGTATGTAAAACTTTATCCTTTAATGTAGCGATGTCATTTTTCTTTATGAAAATCCAAGGCCCCTAGATAATATGAGGTCTTCTACTAAAATCCTGAAGAATAGATACAAAACATGCCAAAAGTCTCAAATTTATGGGTAAGAGTTTCTTAAGAGTTAACTTGTTTCTTTAGTCTCAGTTTTCTCCAATGCCCCAGTCTAGAAGTGATTTCTACCTCACAACATGGATTCAAATGCCCAGTTGGCTGCAACTGATGATTCCATAAGAATTATGGAAGCAACTGTAGCCCTCTGCCTGTCAATTTGTTTGAATGCCCTCATAACAAAGGCAGTAAAAATACATTCATTTATAACTTGAAGAAACTAAGACATAGGGAAAGATTAATTGACCACTAGAAGATTTCAGATTGAACACCCAGATGCCCTGCATTAGAAATACTCCTCTTAACCACTTACCATGGCATCTTTTTACCTAAAAATTGCTCAAAATGTATGTGGAAGTACAATTAGCAAGCATTTTCTAAAGATTTGGTTCAGAGCTATCAAACAAGAAGAAACTAGGATGGCACAGCAGAAAATGCCTTCCTAGTACTTTATATGTGGTGAAATGTGTTGAAAAGAGGGTGAAGCTTTCTACACTAAAAATTTGGAAATATGGCTAGCTGAGTAAGTACCAAGAGTGGCATCACAGCCTAAGCTTGCCAGCAACCACTGGCTCCAGTTGATTTACTAAACATGCAGATGCTACTCATTAATGTCTATCCTGACCTGTAGTCTACAACAAATAAGAGAAAACATGTGTTTCTCTAAGTTCTTCATTATTTATAAAACTCCAAAACACAATTACCAAAAGAGAGTTACCAAAAAACAAGCGTCTATAAGTCTTATAATCATAGTTATATTTCTTCACTTTTCTTCACCCTATAAGATGGAATGGCTATGATATACTAGATATAGTTTAATAGACATGTGAATATAGAAATTCAGTCAACCAAATAATCTATCAACATATTACATAATGACTGTCATTCCTTGAATGACATTGGCAGCAAGATAATTCTGGCATTCTTATTTGACTTGCCAAATGACTATGTTTAATTACCTGAGATGTTTATATACCAATTACTCAATCTACAAAAGACAAGTTAGATCAATAAGGAATGAGAAATAATTATTTAAGCTATAATCATTAAGTATTTGGAAAATAATTTGCATAAAAATGTTAAGTATATGCAGACTTTTGATATTGTTTTTGAATTATCATCATTTAGTTTCCAACATAAGAGAAGAAACTGCTATTTTTCAAGAAAGGAAAGCATAATGTTTGTAAATTTTGATTTCTGCCACAAACCTTGTTAATGAGAGATGAATTTTATCATGAATTTCATCAGGAGTTTCTACTTTGATATCTTTGGTGCTCCTAAATATTTTATAGGGTAATAATAATTTAATTACTTTTTAAATTTCAGCATTTTCTAATAGTAGGAGTTAATTGCCAGAAATATCTATAAAACAAAGTCTTCCAAAACTGTATACATTTTTAATGGAATTTTGTCAATTATAAATATCAAACCGAAGCCAGGCATGGTGGTGCATGCCTTTAATCCCAGCACTCAGGAGGCAGAGGTAGGAGGATCACAGTGGGTTCAAGGATACCCTGAGACTATATAGTGAATTCCAGGTCAGCCTGGATTAGAGTAAAACCCTACCACGAAAAACCAATCAACCAACCAACCAAACAAACAAACAAAAAAATCAAGCTGATGTGATCAATGATGTATTTGTTATACATGTCTAAGGGTAAGAGAAAAACATTAAAAAATTCAAAACATCTATGGTAAACATTAACGTCCCATTGTACTAAGTAGTTACCAAGTAAAATAAAACTTTTGGTAAATGCTTTGTTTTTCTTGTCTCAAAGCCACCTGATATGAAGGTAAGCAGTAAAGACTGCTCTGGAGAAAGGAGGTATGTCTTTGCAGTAATTGGCTGTGATTATTCTACAGATCCTTGCTTGTCTTAAGAAATGTGTTCATGAGTGGTCTCACCTCATAAAATATACTACTATCTCTTCCTGGTAAGTTTTTCAACACTAAATATCAACAGCTTTCTGAAAAATAAATGCATCATTTCTTTTTAATCTGTAATTAATAAAAATACAAGTTTAACCTGAGGCTACAACACTAATCACAAACAATCAGAACAAAATAGCAAGGTACCATCTGCACTATTTACTTTTCATGATGCATGCACTTTCCCTCAGAAGTCAGTCACTGGTGCCAATTACTCAAAAAGCATTAAATTCTAACTAATCATAAATCATGTGGTTCATGCATTTGTAAAAATTACTTATTCAATAAGAGAAAAATTCAAAAGAGAAGTCATTCATAATAGTATCTGAAAAGAAAATTCCTTCCCTATAAATAATTTCAACTTTATTTTTCATATATATGTACAACTGATGCTTGTTTTACTTAAAACATTTTTAAGCCTAGTTTAATGTAAGAAAAAACTCAAAAATATTTTTGGATCTGATTTTTCCCTACTGTTTTCTCTCCGTGTGTGTGTGTGTGTGTGTGTGTGTGTGCGCGCGCGCGCGCGCACATGCGTGTGTGTGTCTGTGGTTGTTAGTTGAGGTTTATAAACAAAATATTGAAATGAAATCAAAGGGTAAGAGATCACTGCAAATTTGTTATATTTTCCTGTATTTTAATTATAACTCCTTTCTCTTCTCTTAGTATGCAAAAGTAATCTGAAGGTACATTTCATAAGAATCTGAAGTTCTTATTTTGGAATTGAAATCACTAGAAAGCAGGGTCAAATGTATCAAGGTGCTTGAAGAAAGGCATATTTCTCCCTCTGGTCCCAAGGACTCACACTCATTTCTCTCAGTACCTCATATATTTTCTTCAGTGTGAAAGACCCATTGACTTCAAAGGAAAGTCATGCTAGGAAAGGATTTGCAGGGTGTAGAAAGAAGCAGGAATCTGGCTCTCCATAGCTAAGAAATGTACTCACATGATTAGTGATTAACAGTTTGATCTGGTAAGATGTTAAGATGAAAGTATACTCATAATTAGTGGAAGGGAATGGTGTGACTGAAGTTTTTTTGAACTCAGAAGATAAGGATCACAATCCCACATTTCCACTGTTGCTAACCAAGACCTGGAGTTCGCTCTTCACCAGTCATGTATCCTTTCCAACTTTAGAGAAGGGATGATCATCACAAGTAAAAGATATCCAAAAGGGGGAGACTGTGCCAGATTTAAATCAAATCATGGTAGTTGGAAGCAACATCATAATCGCTTCCCAGGGGATATACAACATGACATGATCACTGTGAGCCTAGAAGCCTCTTTTCCTTTTGCCCTCCTTCTCAGACACTGGTTGTAAAAGCCTGCTCTCTGCTTCCTGTCTGATTCTGCCTGCAACTATAGCTAAAGCAGCATGTGAAGCAGTCACCCTCAAGTAAAACTTCAATCCACATCTTGTTCCTGCAAAACATGCAGCTGCAGCCTGTATTATTCACTAAATAATACCACATCATTTTATAAAACACCAAAGTATCCCTTCAATCCATTCTTACCTTTTCAGGATAGGCCACACTCCCCTTCAGCTACCCATTATACCTGCCCCAAAAGGTTTTCTTCACTTTTGTCTAAGTATTTTGGGTTAACCCTTCTTCTTTCTCCTGTGTGCAACTTGTTTACATGTGTTCTCCTGACGTAGGTAAGACTCATGTTATTATTTATCTTTCCATACTTGACCTGAGTACCACAGACCTTTTAAACCTAGCTTAATTGACTAATCTATGAGTGAGCACTGAACCAAATGTATAATGGCATTTCTAACACAGAAGTTTTGGGGGACTGTTTTGTTTTGTTTTTGTTTTTGCATATCTATTGCATAGCCAAATGATTTTTCAAAAGAATGCCTTTAAGGATTTCATTGCTGCTGACCTTATAAAAATAACATTCACTAAGACTTAGTATCAAATCCCAACTCTATCCCTTAGTTTACAGATACTAGGATAAAGTTCTCCTACCTTAATTTTCACATATAAAATAAACCCAATCCTGAAAACCATATTAAAGCTAAATAAATTTTTCATTAAAACTTGGTCCATAGCAAACACAAGTTCCTCTTCTATCAGTTCAACTTTATATTTCCTAAGACTCTTAGATATAAGGTCCTCATTTAATGTCTAATTTAAAACAGAAGATTTGATATTTGTTTTCTGTGTAAGTGGGAGTGTAGTGGAGAGTAATGGAATTCTATGTATAACTCCTATAAAAATGTTGGGTCCACTAAAAGTATTGAATACTTCTCAATAGTCATCAATAGTCTCAAAAGTCATTATGTCCATAATTGCTTGTCAACATATTATAGTATTCACTGGTTTTCTAAAGAATAACCAATCAAATAAAAACAACAATAATAAAAATTCTACATATTCAACACTAAAAAGAAAAAGAACAATCTTATTATATGTACTAAGAAAATTGCATCTTCCTGTTTGGGATGTTATTAAAACACAAAACCTATTAAAATAAAGTTGCAACCTGAACAAAACTGGGCCCTCTTCTGATGACAATTTTTGCATTATCCCCTTCAGGAATGATTCATAGCATATATCTGAAATTCCCAATGGGCCTCTTCTTGCTGGCCAGCACACTCTAGGGCTGTTCACTCAAGAAACATAGTCATTTCAACATTAGCCAAAGTGAAATATAATTGCAAATATATATCTCCTGCCAAAATGTTGTAATGTATGCCAAAAAGCAAATAGACATTGTCTACAGTTGCTCTACTGTTTGGGTTCTCCACACTGTACTAGGCTTGCATGAGCTTAGAGAATTTCAGGTACCAATATTTGACTTCTGAACAGTATGAAAATATTAACCATGTTTTCAACCTATCCTAAACTAGCAGTGTCTTAAAGAGTCAATGTTCACATCACACATCTTTGAATTAACATCTTTTTTTCCCTATCTGTTCATAAATCTTAACTATAGGCTTTCAAATTGACCCTTTCTAAACAATGACATTTACTAAAAAGGTTATTTCAACAGATAGAAGGATTTCAGGTGAGTTAAATATTTTTTTTTTCTTATCACGTAGCCAACTCTTAAAGTTTCAATCTCTTGTATTACATCAGAAACTATATGAAGGCACGATAAATTTCAGTTACCCTACATCAAAACATACTGTCATCCTCTCCTTTTAATTTTTTTTTTACTGTTGCTGTTGTAAAAATCTGTGTTTGCCACCTGTGCATTTGTCAAGGTCTTTTTCCCCTGAAACTGACTGCTTACCTTCTCCTGTTGGCACCCCAGCCTAACTACTACAGTAATGACATCACCAGATACAGATGTTTCCTCTACTTCAGATAATAATATAAAACTTTCTAAAGTAGCAACTGAGATCTGCAAACTCACCAGCAACCTGACTCTCCCAAGCATCCAACCTGCAAATCCAAGGGAGAAAGAAGGAGAGAGAGGGACAAATCTGCAGTGTTGAAAGTCAGAGAGACTTCCCTGCACTGCAGTTTCAGAGGACATGCATCAGTGCCCATTGAGGAGAATTTGGAGAAGAGGCTTTCTCTTCCCTCTTTCTATCCTGCATGTGAGAAGTTAATCTACCTCCTGCAAATGAGAACATGTATAGCATTATAACTTGGATCTGAGAGTTGACTTGATGGCTTGGGGTAGTGGATGGCTGTAGAAAATTGTCCTTCAAGAAAGGATAAGCCCTTTCTTGATTAACCATCACTCTCCCCTATCCCAACCAGAATCTGTCTTAGTTTTAAACTTGGCCAAATCAGAAAACTTCCAGCCAGTGTTTGCACTTCATTGCTATCTGCTAATTCAGTACTGTTTGGCTAAATGAGGGGGCAGACCGGGAAGGAGATGCTGGGCGGGTGCTGAAGGGATGTTAATTGTCATTTTTTTTTTTTTTTTGTTTAGCAGAAAAGGACTGTCAAAAGAAAGCATAATGACAAGTTTAGAAACACCACACACAAAGTTTCAAGGATTCTGGAAACAGAACAGAGAGAGCATGCTAGAAGGAAAGGGAGAGGTTAACAAGAGAAAGTTAAAACTAACCTGCATAGGGGATGGCGATGGGAAGCAGGAGGAGATGCAGGAGGACCTCCTGCAGCAGCAGAACCGGCAGAAGTTTGGTCATCCACATGTTGCTGCGTGTGTGCTGGCCTGTGTGCTGGCCGACCCACCTCAGGAGATGCCTGGCTTAAAGAATCCTGTTCCGACTCAGTGCCTAAAAGAGCCTGTCGGTTCTGAGTTTCTTTTTATTGCGATGAGCTAAGTTTGTTGTGTGATTAACTGGAAAGATCTAGGTCTGAACTCCCTCTTACGGTAAGAAACTGTTTAACAACAGCCCTGGACTCTCCTCCAGCCCCCTCTTTTCCTCGCCACCCCCCCCCCCTCCTCGCAACACCACCAACAGATCACAGCACCCTTCTCCTCCTCCTCCTTCTCCTCCTCCTCCTCTCCCCCCCCCCCTTAAGAAAGAAACTTACAAAGAAAAGGTCATCTGGCCCGAGGCCAGCTTCAATTTGGAAGTCCAAGCTCCAGATCCTAAGTGGCTCCTATCCGAGTAGGGAAGGGAGGAGTAAGGCTCAGCCCAATAGCTAAGTAAAGGCACCGGGCAGGGTACCCATTCGTACCGTTTAAACAAGAAAATACATGTGTTTACAGATCTAGTTGGGAAAAGAGGAAGGGGAAGCGGCGGCGTAAGAAGAAAGCAGAGCCCAGCCTCTCTGACAAGCGCGCCTGGAAACCTCCAGGGATTGGAGCATTGAGCCTGGTTCCCTGGGGTTTAACGCTGGGATACCAGAGGGAGGGAGCTTGGGGCCCAGCCCAGGAGAGTCCAGCCAAGGTAGAAAGGAGTCAGGTAAGAAAAGGATGTGGTTTCCTGGGATAGCTTTTCAGGACGGAAAATTGCCTTGTCCAATGGACTCAGAGCTGGCAGCCTTTTGTTTGTTTAGTTTTTTTGTTTTGTTTTGTTTTGTTTTTCAGAAGCTATACTAAGTGTATTCAAAACATCACAAAATATTTTCTGTTTGATCTTGTGATGCTTTCTCTGAAAATGTCTAAGATAGATATTGGCTAGTGCTTGTGCTGTCCAGGTCTCTAAGACCTTGTGCATACAAACAACGTTCACGTATGCAAGCATATCCATGTGCATGTACTAAGACTTTCACTGAAACTCCCTCCAGCTGTTTTAATTCCTGAATAATGAATGTAACTCTTCCCCCCCCCCCCCAAGTTCCGTTCTCGTTCTGTTGTAACCACCCACCAGCATCACTAAGTCTGCGGGAAGCAGCTCCTGCATGGGGGTGGATGGGATCCATGAGCATCATGTTTTGGTGAGATCACCCCTCAGACTTCGCTTTTGATTCACAAATCCAGGAGGATGCTGGAATTGTTTTAGAGGACAACTTGCTTTATTTCTAATGGATTTTGAGAAGAGTTGCTCGTGGGTGTTTCTCAGATGGATACCACAGAAAAGAACATTACTCAAGAGAGAGGAAAGGAAAGTGGGAAGAAATTGGGAATGTCTCCTAAGCACCCTGTGGATGCAGAAGTGGCAGTGGACAAAACTGCAATCCACCACAGGATGGTCTTTCTCCAGCTTCCAATGTAGCTTCCTTCAGACTGGCCTTAGAGAAAGGAGATAGAGAGGAGAGAGAGAGAGGGAAGAGGGGGAGGAGAAAGAGAAGAAAAATATAGAAAAGGAGTGGTAAGGAAGGGATAGAGCAAGGAGGAGAGAGAGAGAGAGAACTCTGATAGGTCCTTAAGGCTAAGCAGTATCTAGAGAAGGGAAGGATTAAATGAACTCTTTTGGAAGGATGGAGTTCATTTTACCTTTTCCTATTACTATTTCTTTTCTTAATTTTCTTCTCATAAAAACTTATGCAAGCAAACTTAAAATGCATTTGTTAGCCTTTCCCCAGTTCCAAGTGTTCATTTTACTTTCTGGTTCTATTATACTTTTTGGAAAAATATAACTTTTAGTATGTTACTGACCATGATCTCCAGTTCCCCTCAAAGTGCTTCTCGTCCTTGGTTAAGGATTAAAGGTGTTTGTAAAGAAGTATAGTGGTTTGAATATATGGCACCATAGACTCAGGTTTGCAACTTGAGTCCCCAACAGCCAGTCTGGAAGCTACATTGTTTTCTATAAATCTTGTAGATAGAATAAAGGAGACCAATTTTCTGCTTTCTGCAACCACCTCCCCACCCCCCCCCCCTTATCACTGGAAGTAATGTAATTGTTGTGAACATCCAAGAAACTGTTATTAGAAGATCAGGGCTAAGTAAATAAACCAGAGCAACATAAGGGTATTTTCATAATCATATTGACATATTAAATGTGGTAAACACAACCAACCTTATACCCATTTAAAATTATATATCCATATTTATATTTTTATGGACATTACTTAGTTTTTCTTTGTTAAACTCACAGCAAGTATACACTGGTCTTTAGTATATGTTAAGCATCCCCTCATACTGTCTTATTTAAACCTTATGATAAACTTAAAAAAAATACTCTTGTAATTTCCATTTTATAGTAAAGAAAACATAAGTAATTTTTTTATGTTTATAGCCCAAGAGCCTAAAGGACTAAATATTCAATTAGATTGGTCACCCCACATAGCAAATGATAAATTTCAATCCCCATGAGGAGATAGAATTATGTATTCTAGATACTAGTAGTCAAAGTTAATCTTAGTCTGAACATATAGGAAATGCTCAGTAACAACTTACAAAATAAACCAGACACATTGGAGCAGATCCATGATCCCAAATACTTGTGAAGCTGTGAGTTCATACATACCAAGGCCCCATCTCCAAAAATATTTATAGAATGAACCAATATATAAATAACTGTAAAGATCCTACATCAACAATGAAATACTCAATGTGCTGTTATTTTATGCTGCCAGCCTAGTTTCTATTTCTTTTAAACCATAAAAGCAGTTTCCCTAGCTCATGCTAATTACCAGTAAAATACTTAGACATTGGCTAACCTGTTTGTATAAAGCCTTAAAATGTTTCTGAAAAAAATTAAATTTTGTAAATGTTTCTGAAGAAACATTTAAAATTTTGTAAATAGAATATTTTAAATACCACAATTTGTATAATTATGTAGGCTCAAGATGGGTACTCATTGACATATGTTTTAAATTAGTTCTATAATTGAGTTCTCTCATAATCCATATACTCTGAATGTACTGAAAAAAAGTTATACACTAATGAATTTCTCACAGGCTAAACATGGTTAAAACACATGAAAATTGTTCTTCAAAAGTTCCTATTTGTCAACCATAATCAATGTTTGTGACAAGGTAGACCTTCAGTAAGCTGATGATAATGTGATAAGATTTTGAGATTTGCCAACCAATAATGTGTTTTGTGTTATTAGACAATTTACTTATTTCAAGCTCTGGACATATGCCAGTTGCCATTATGTTTGTTAATAGGCCTCATTTAAACTCAGGTAAATCAATACTTAAGGAGATTTCTACTATGCCCTCCAAGGCTCAGAGAATATTTCAGAAGAAGGGGCAAAAAGAATATCAAAGCAATAGGGTTTGTAGCCATACTTTGGGACACTGCTTCCAGACATGAGACTTGTATCTTCATGACCCCATACTGTTTTCTCACGCTCTTACAAGGCCAGTACAGTTCTGAGTCCATCAACATTATGGCATAGAGGACAGCAGAGGGCAAAAAGAATGTGACAACATCCAAAGGAAGGGCTACCTTAAAAGAGGATAGTTCTAGTGAGATGTAATAGGAGAAAGGAGTAGAGAGGAGGGTACAAAATTTTAAAAAATAAAGACAAGAACACAAACAAATTTATGTTAATATGATAAGGTTCTCAATTTAAAATAAAATCATAGAATTGCTAGAAGAAAACTTTGTTGAAAACCCCTGGAAATCTTGAGTTTCTCTTTGACCTAACAGGAACCTAGGAAGGCTGCCAAACTAATAGGCTCCAGACAGGAAGCTAAGGAAGAAATTTATTTTGACCCTAAATGATATCTCTAAGGAAGCAGAGTTATGTGGAGGATATTGAAGGGCAGAAATACTAACAATACTGATGCAGTTATTTTCTGCTGTAAATGACACTCCCAATTTCTTTGATCCCAAATGTATTCTTCTTAATGGAAGGTTATTTTCCTTTATAAGTTATAGAATATATGTATAAGAAATATTCTAAGAGAGCCCTCAATCCAGCAGGAAAGATGCTACAGCTATTGTTAACTGAGTGATTTATTTTATATCACACTGTGGAAACATTTGTATAATCCATTACTAAAAACAGAAAAAAAAACTCAAGCCATCCTGCTTCCTAAATTTATTACTAATGGCTAAAGATAATTAGTCTAGTATATCAATTTCCCTGTCATCCAAATGGGACTGTGCTAAATGCTTCCTAATTATTATCTCATTCTTGTATCTCCCTTCAGAAATTAAAGAAAATGTATATCTAAGAGGAATGTATTATTATTGTTGTTGACACTGATTTATAGATAAAGGAATAAAGACTTAGTTATGGCTAGTAATTCAGTTTAAGTTAAACAATAAAGTTTGACTAAAGATACCAGCTGTCCAGATATCAAGTTATCAAGCCCTACACCATATTTAAAAACACTCTATATTACAGGATTTTCAACATTCTTTGCAGCCTATACTTTGATCTATTTATTTATCTATTTATCTGAATTTTGTTTGTATTTATTGTCTATTTATATGAATTCTTTAGTAGATGCCATGTTTCTATCTAATTTTTCCATCAGGCATCTACACAAAAGCACTTTGTAATATTTGATATTGCTTATCTTCCTCATAGCTTCTCTTTCCTTCCTTTGTTGGTTTGACCATCTCTGTAGTTAGTTTAACATGTGAGCATCACCAGTGGATGATTTATGTTGACTGCTTTTAATGCTTGAACATTTCAAACTCCTCTATAATTTGGAATCAGATAAAAGATATCTTTAAACATGATGCAAAACCAGGAAATACACTATGAGGCAAGCAGGCATGCTGCCCCACTTATTGTACAATTATTGAAGAATTGATAAAATGCCCATGTAATTACCTAGATTTCTATAATCCAAATGGTTTCTATAACCTATTATGGGCAAGTAGCTCTTGGTAAAATAATCACAATTTACAAGGATGAAAACTGAACTTCCTCCATTGCATTAAATCCCCACACATGCTTGCTTAGGAACTCCAACTAAAATGTAATGGAATTCTAGAATAGTTCTATCATTGCAGAAAAGACCTACAATATAATCCAAATTCACTTTAAAATAATTAGTATAAATGTCATCTGAATATGATTATGGGTTCAGTCGGAGAAGGAAAGTAAGACAATGACAGTGATTGAGACAAAAGCAAAATAATAAGAATAAATTTAAGTCAGTCATGGTGGTACAACCTTTAATCTGAGCACTTGGGAAGCTGAGGTAGTAGAATTTCTATAAATTGGAGGTCAGCCTGGGCTAGATTAAAACCCTACCTCAAAAAGTTTCTTTTATGAAAAAGAGATATTAAAAATTTTATTCTCTCACCCTCTTTCTCTGTCAAATAAAGAAAGAAAGAAAGAAAGAAATATTTTTTTTTAAATTGGACTGGAGGAATGGATTAGTGGTTAATATATTTGCCTGAAAATCCAAATGGGACCCAGGTTTGATTCCCCAGAACCCACGTTAGCCAGATGCACAAGGGGGAGCACCATCTGGAGTTTGTTTGCAGTGGCTGGAGGCCCTGGAGTGCCCATTCTCTCTCTCTTTCTCCCTCCCTCCTTCTCTGTCAAATAAATAAATAAATAAAAATAAAACATTAAAAAAAAACTTCATGTTGGAGTTATTTAATTTGAAAGCCTCTACTTTCGTCAGAATTTATACAATATGAACAATGGGACTTATGGAGCACAGAGTAACAAGGACAGAAGAAAGCTCATTGTTTGAAAGACATGTCAGGTTTGCAACACAAGATGTAAACCCAGGAAAAACAGTCACTTAAAAATGTATTTTTTAAGCTCTTTTTCACAAAGCCCCTGTCTACTACGTGTGATGCAATTCACAGTGGCACGGTCTTTGAAGCTGACGCATCTTTTGTGGCTGACTTGAGAAAGTGCCCTAACTGGAAGCAAGACTGCAGGATACAGTATAGACTTAATGCAAAGTTATTGTTTAATTAATTCAAAATTGATTATTCAATAAAAGGACTCTAATGGCTATTTAATAAAATTATAGATTCAGCCACTCCCCATGACTTTTGCCATATCCTTAGGAAATTTATTGCAGAACTTGTGGTGAGACCACAAGGCAACATCCAGGAAAATGACAGAGTTAACGTATATTATCACAGGGTAGATACTCTCATGTGCAAAACCAGCAGGTTTTTCTCTAGAAATGTGTTGTATCTACTTAAGCAGAAATGGTTTTTTACTAATTGACTAATACCTACAAAGCAACAACCCCTTAGTTCATATAAAGAGATTCTTCTCAAGTCAAAAGGTGACTTAAGCAGCATTTGCTTTTGGGAAAGTAAAGAGAAGATAGGGGTGGGAACACCAGGAAATCTGAGCTAAAACTAAAGTCTGATCCTGCATTTTCAGTTTTCTTTTCTGAGCCACAAGGGACCATTTTCTGGATCCAAGGAGCCTAGTTAACTCACACTCATCACCTTGAGCTTAGAGGCCAGCTTTTATGTATTTCCAGGTGTGCTGCTTTGTTAAAGCTGAAGTGCCCCCACACTTATAAACCCCAAACACTCCACACCTGGTCTGTGGACCCAGGCACTGTAGTAAAATGCTTGGATTGAGGGAAATCCCTGTCTTCTTTCTGACTTTAGAATCCAATGAAGATAAGATCTTTGGTGTAGGAAAACTGAAAGAGTTTCAATGAGGTTCATTTAAAAGCAACTGTTACTTTAATCCATTCATTTTTTCATCATAAAAGGCATGTCATAAAACTGAGGTTTTCTTTTTACTATCTGTACATGTTGCATATTTATTGTGGTTTTGGGGATATCTGAGGGCAACTTATTTTGCCAGATGGCACTCAGTACCAGAAATTACGTTTCAAACTTGGGAGGAAAGGGCTCAATTCGGCAGAGCACTGCTTTCTATAAAGGGAGTAGGGCAGACACTGTGTGTTTATAATAAACTATACTATACACAGCTCTTCTGATGACTTAAAGACCTATTTAGCTAATGCTATGGCAGTGTGGTCCCATATAGCATGGTAATATTGGTAAATTTTTAAATTATTGAATTATACCTGGTTTATGATTAATACAGCAGCACTGTTTAAGGGTTTGTTTGTTTGTTTGTTTGTTTAAGAAGCTTCTACTAAGTCCTTAATCTATAAACTGAGGAATCTTCATGAGTCCTTGGCAAACTTCTCCCAAGTTCAGGAGTATTTGCATTTCCTGAATTTGTGGAGACTTTATTGAGCTGAGGGGATATCAGATCCACCATGAACATTGCTTTCTCATTGAGCATGGATGTGAAGAAGCAAATTTGTGGTCTCTGAAACCTCCTATGGCTTTTAATTACTTAACCTTGCCATTTTTCATATGCTTTTATAATTCAAAATATACCTATGGGGAGTGGAAAAAATTACAGAAGTTGCCATATAAAGGACCAATGAAAGATGTTGCTCAATGATTTAATCTAATCCAGAAAGAAGGGAGAAAAATAGAGTGAGCCAAGTGTTCTCACACTGCAGCTCCAAATTATAATCGAGTGTTCTGCCCTGGATAGGTGATGACATTAAGCAGAACACCCACTATGTAGAGCAGTAGGGCAGGGCTTCTTTGTAAAATCTTCTTGAGGCTGGGGATGTAGTTCAGGGTTAGAGTGCCGGCTTCACAGGGCCTTTATCTCCAGACACAATATATACACAAGGGAAAAGAAGGAAAAAGAAAAACTCTCTGTTTCACTCTTCTGGCTCTCTCCTTTTCTTTTTCTTTCTCTCTCTCTCCCTTCCTTTCTCTCATAGCCTGGATAAAAGAAATATGGTAATAGAGTTTGCAAAATCTCTTTTGTATGACTTATTAATTAATTTATTATTTTTATATAATCAGGAAAAGTCAGTCTTTTAAAAGTAAAATTTTTTTTTCAAGGCAAGACACCAAATTAGGCAACTTTCCTAGCATTTCTTACATCAAAATATCTACAAATATTTTCCCATGTACATCAGAACTGTCCAAAGTACTATTACATCTTTACAATGCAGTATTGTCCTCAGTATTACTGTTTGAAAGGAAACTTCTAGCTTAATCTTTTTTATAATTATTTATTTTATTTACTGAGAGGAAGAGAGAGACAGAGGCAGGTAGATAGGGAGAATGGGCATGCCACAGCCTTCAACCCACTGCATGTGCCACATTGTAAATCTGGTTCATGTTTATCCTGGGCAATTGAACCTGGGTCCTTTGGCTTTGCAGGCAAATGCCTTAACCACTAATCCATCACTCCAGCACCCTAACCTAATTCTTAATTCAATATTTCTTCATGGCATGTAGCTCCCATAATCAACCATTTAACATTTCTTTTTATAAACTTATTTATTTCCTTGTTAACATATATATTAAGATAGTGCAAAGGCTTAATTATACCACTTACTACTTGGGAAAACCCACCTAAATTAATTCACTGTACTCTTTAGCAGAAGTACTATGATAGGGATAATTGTGGCAGTAGTATACAATTATATTTTTAATTATACTTTGATGACTGAATATAGAGGATAGAGCACAAAGGACATATTTTAGAACACTCAATTTTGGTAACAAGTATTACTTTTGACACTGAAACACTTAAGATAGCACTTAAGTATAGAGTGAAATCATGATCTAGCCCTAGATAATAAGAGATCCCTTATATTTTTTATAGTTATGTTTTCTAAAATGTTTGTTAGTGTCATAACAAAATTTAAGTGAAACTAAAAACAAAATATGTTCCATACATATTTATATGTATTCAATATTGTAGAAAAGCAGAAAAAAGAAATTCATTTTATAAAACATTACTAGTAAAAAAAATTATAGGTAAAATCAATTTAAAATGTAAAAAGGTTTGAGCTTAACTTTGCAGGTTTCCTTTATAAATGTCATTCAAATAATCTTCCTGAAGATACTTAAGGAAAAAATGTAGCAACCAGCAACTAATGTTTTTATTTTGTTCCACTCAATCATTGAAAAAGATTCAATATCAATAGCATGCTTTGTCCAGAACATTCTTACAACTCACTTTCTCAATGCTAGAAAACTAAATGGAACTTTCTATTTCAAAAGAACTCAAGCTAGCTATTGCATTCTCTATATAAAACATAAATGAGCAACTTTTTCCACCTAGGAATAAAGCACATTTAAGCACATTTAAGTTGTATATTCATATCTAATATATATATATACAATATTTTGCAATTATCTTCAAACATTACAAAACATTAGTTAATTTATATTGGTTCACAAAGATATATATTTTCACATACATTCATATTATGATACAATCATCATAAGTGACTCTAAGAAAAGACAATTTGCCATATAATGTGCACTTTTTAAGTAACACAAGACTATAAATTTACAAAAGAAATAATTGAAACTGTAAAGAGAATCTTCCTTTTCTAAAACTCGAAAAGTCCCCTATTTTCTGATACAGAGCTTCATAGGTACATTTAAGACAAAACTCAGGCTTCATGTTCTGTGCTGTTGCATTGACAATAGAGGTCTAATAAATACCATTCTAAATAATGCATGAATTGTAATTGTGAAACTTATGAGCCAGTAGTATGTATATGCACTAGAATTAAATTTATAACTTAACAATATTAAATATATATCTATAAATGCTAGATTAAATATCTCTTTTTAAAATACATTAATTTATTTATTTGAGACAGGGAGGGTATATATAGGGAGACTATGGGCAAGCCAGGATCGCCCACCAATGCAAACACAAACTCCAGACACATGTGCCACTTTTTGTGTCTGCCTTTACATGGGTACTGGAGAATCTAACCTGGACCATTAGGGTTTGCAAGCAAGCACATTTAAGCAGAGCTATCTCTCCAGCCCTAAAACAGATCTTTTTTTCCTACCTCAGCCTCCGAACTACAGAAGGGAGCCACAACTATTTTGAAATAGTTTTTATATTTCTGTAGCCATAGCCAAGCCACACAGGTTTATGTATATATTTTTTTTAATTTCATAAACCTAAAGCTGCTTTCCTTATATCTTATATCCTTATTTCAGGTATCTTTCTAATCATTCACTGGTTGAAAACATTGAAGTAGCACTCTGCTACCTGCTGATGACAGAATGAGATTTTTTTTTTTTTTTTTTTTTTTTTGGTTTTTCCAGGTGGGGTCTCACTCTAGCCCAGGCTGACCAGGAATTCACTATGGGGTCTCAGGGTGGCCTCGAACTCAAGGTGATCCTCCTACCTCCGCCTCCCGAGTGCTGGGATTAAAGGCGTGCGCCACCACGCCCGGCAGAATGAGATTTTATATGTTGTATTGAGCTAACAATGACTACCCAAAGTGTCCATGACCTGATCCCCCAAGTCAGTGGTAGTCACATAGCAAAAATCACTTTACACACAGATGACTGGGAGTTATTTTGGTGTAGAAAATTATCCTTCTGTATTTTATCTTAGATAAGCAGCCTATAAAGACAAAAGACTTTATTTGGTCTGGCAGTCTTTAGACTGTGACAATGCAATACACCATTGTGGAGAGGATGGAAGGAAAATAGCTCACCCCGTGAGCATGCAGCAAACCATAGGAAAGAGGAGCAGGAGCTCCACCAGACCCCTCAAGGACACATTCCAAATGATCTGATATAATCCCATTACATACCATCTCTTAGTTTCCACCATATCCCAAAAACATCACCTTGGGGATCAAGCCTTTAACATGTGGACTTTGGGTTCAAGGTTCAAATTCTAGCATCATTTTTATCCACTTAAACCCATCCAGTGAGTCCTCTGGATCAAAGCACCTTTCCTGACCATGTTCGGAGAATTCTGTGATGCCTGAAGTCGTAATTGGAAGTTTCTGGCTTTGAAAACAGAATCTTCCCTGGAGCATTCAGAAATGAAAGCTGCTGTACCAGACAGCTTCAGGTTCGCTGAGATGAACTTCCAGACCAGGCACAGTTATGGAGGAAGGGATATTTATTGAAGCCTACAGATCCAGGGGAAGTTCCATAAATGGCAGAAGAAGCTGGCCTGCCTTCACAGGCCCAACCAGAGAGAAAGAAGCACAAGCCTAAAGCCAAAAGCCACAGCACAGTTCAGGAACTCCTGCTAGGCACACTTTGCATATCTTTAGATTCAAATCTGAAACCCACCACCACACCTTAAGATCCACACAGTGACACTGCCTCCAGCCAAGTGGCTGCAGATGCAAACTACAAACAAATAAACAACTGAGTTTATTGGGGGCCATCTATTCTATTCAAACCACCACAGCTGCCCTTAATCCTCTTGATTTTTTCAGTGAGACAAATGCCAGATTTCCAACCTAAACACCAAAGATCATACAGTGATGTTGTTTTAGTCACCAAATTTGCATTAATTTGTTACTACAGCTATGAAAACTTCATATGTGTATCTTATCTCTCCAAGTAGAGTAGTCAGTAAACTCTGACAAGGTACAAGTGAAGTCTGATATTTCATTTTATCTTTCCAAATTATCTACCTATAAGCTTTGTATTTAGTAATTATGAAAAGAAATCTTTATTGAGCAATAAATAAGAAAGCCTTTTAAAAATATTTATTTATTTGAGAGAGAGAGTGAGAGGCATATATATATATATATATAGATAGATAGAGAGAGAGAGAGAGAGAGAGCGCACCAATGTTTCTAGCTACTGCAAACAAACTCCAGATACATGTATTACTTTGTGCATCTGGTTCACATGGGCAGTAGGAAATCAAACCTGGGTCCTTAAGCTTTGCAGGCAAGCACCTTAACCACTAAGCAATCTCTCCAGCCTGGAAGGCCCACCCCCCTTTTTTTTCAAAGAAACTATGCATGCTGATTCTTTTCTGATGGCAACCTTAACCTCTCATAGTTTCTTCATGGCCCTGTGCAATGATGCATTATCTACTAATGAAAGAAACATTTTGCAATGTGCTATTTATTCGAGAAAACCCCAACATTACACTTGACACTGCAGGAAGATTAGCAAACAATAGTGCTATTTTGAAAGACAGAGATCTGTATCATTGAAAAGGGAAGTTACAAAACTGACTTTTCTTTATCTATTCAGATTCTTCAAGAAGGAGGATTTTACAACCAGTTTTATCCCTAGTAGAGATGCTGTTCTATGCCTGGCACGCCTCCAGTCCAAGTTTATCTGATACCCTCAGGATTCCCAGTCTCTTCTGGGATATCAAGCTAAAGTGCTTGTGCAAAATTAAAGAGAAAGATTAATGTCACTGGGAAATAAAGACAAATCATTAATGTTAAAGGAGCAAAAAAATGGTTATAGCAATTGGACAAAGCTGGTCAAATAAATGACTTTTGCTAAAATTTATTGGCCACACATCCTTTAGGAGCTGTGGATACAAAGTGAATAATTGGTGGTATTTTTGTGTCCCTCCCCCCCCCATCCCCCCACTGGCTTACCTTCTTGGTCCATTTACTGTTCCTTGGTTGACATATATTTACACATCTTATTACAACCATAAATCAGGTATTAAAAACTACTTCCATTTTTGCACCTGCCAGGAAATGAGATTTGTAATCATTGAGTGCTCAATGTACTAATAGATATGAAGTCATTCAAAGAAATAGGAGACATATCCACATCAAAAAGAGGAACTATCTTCTACCAATAAAGTAACAAAAACCAGAATAGAGACACTGAAGATTATATACAATGTACAGGTGGATGCATGTAATGTCATTTCAAGTTATATAAAACTTTGTATTTTCATTCTCTATACTGAATTGATTGTGTTTATTTAGCTGCTGACTAAGTATAACTGAGTTCATTTCACTTTCTTTCCCTTTCAGTTTCCCTAGTATGTAGGCTGTTCTATAGCTAGTCACAAATAACTATTATTTTCCAGTTATTGATTTTATATATAGTCCCTCTATAATCTAATTTTAAATAGCTGTAAATGCAGCTTTCATTATTTAAGAAACATGCCAGACTAGAGAAATGGCTTGACTCAGTGATTGAAAGGGCTTCCTTGCAAAGCCTGTCAGCCCAGATTTGATTCCCCAGTATCCATGTAAGCCAGATGCATAAAGTGGCACATGCATCTTTTGCAGTATCAAAAGGTCCTGGTGTACCCATTTCCCACACTCTGCTGACAAATAAATAAAAATATTTATAAAAGGAAACATGCATATGAAATTCTTAGACTATTTTTATGATCATTCTGTAAATATTAGAACTGAATTAACTTCAGACAATAAATAGCATATACTGATTGAAATGGCTATTCTGTTTCTTATACTTTAAAAATATTGCTAATATTTTGACAAAAAATATGGATAGGTGCTTTTTGTATCTCCATTTAACAGATGATTACTGAATTTAATTACAGGAAGTAAATTTAAGATTCTAAGGAAAACAAACATAATGATGGAACCCCAAATCCAGTGTCTGGGCCCAAGCTTCTAACCTGCACAGAAAAGGAATAAAGTGTGGCACAGCAGCCTAGCAGTAAAAGATGAGTATTTCCTTCCACTTTGAACTTGAATTCAAAGAGCAAAATGCAGAGAAATATAGTGACGAAAATGTAAACACTGTCTCTACCTGGTAGGTGGCAGCAGAGATGAGTTAATGATCTTATCCCTTCCTCCTGGAGGGAGTCTGCTGATCCTCATACAGCTCAGTAGCACTTTCCATTTCTCCTGATCCCATAAGTGAATACACATTGATTACACATTGATTCTGCATGCAAGTGTGATTCTGAATCATTGTCTTATTGCTGCTAATAACATCTTTACTAACAATTATTCATCATGTTCTGCTGTTTGAAAGACAGGAAAATAACTATCATTTGGACTTTTCTGTTATTGAGCAGTTATAACATTAGAAAACTCTCCTTCATATTAATCTGAAATCTATTATCTCACATGTCTCACAAATTTGGTCGGCCTCCAATTTTAATTCTGCTTCCCAGAGCCAAACAAAATCAAAGTACTTCTTATGTTTAAAGACATGAACTACTTCATAGGATGTGCCCCACAGTAGTACTTTAACTACTCATTCTCAACCCTGTTTAATCCACATGAATTCTTGAATCATCAGGTTCAGTTGAAAACATAATGTCATAAACATTATCCATCCCATCAAGACAGAAGCTGTGGGGGCTGAGGAACATAGTTCAGTGGTGAAGCACTTCCTAGGAGAGAGAGAGAGAGAAGAAGAAGAAGAGAAATAAAAAAACAAAGAGCGAGAAGAGGGCTAGGGAGATGGCACAGCAGTTAAAGGCACTTGCTTGCAAAGTCTTCTGGCCCAGGTTTGATTCCCCAGTACTCACATAAAGCTAGATACACAACATAGTAGATGTGTGCAGAATATATTTGTAGCAGTAAGAGGCCTTGATGTGTCCCTACTCTCTCTCTCTCTTTCCCCCTTTCTTTCCTTCTCCCTAAGTCAAATAAAAAATTAAAGTAATAAAGGAAGAAAGAAAGAAAGAATAAAAGAAGGAAGGAAGGAGAAAGAAAAAGAAGAGAGAAAGAAAGAAGGAAAGAGGAAAGAAGACAAAAAAGAAGAAAAGATTGGATAAAGAGCTCATCAGTTTCCCTATAAGCATGAAGGCCTGAGGGAGCCTGAAGGCTTCTGAGTTTGATTATCTAGCATCCATCTCAACAGCTGGTTGTGACCACACTTGTTTGTAACCCCAGTCTTTTGGGGAGCAGAGGTCAGGAATTGCTGGTACTCATGAAAAGCCATGGAATCTGTAAGGGGAAAAAAGGCAGATGAGAGATGGAAGGGAATACCTCATGATGTCTTCCTATAGCTCCTGATGGTGGGTATATAGCACCACTGCACACCACATGCACCTATACACACACACACACACACACACACACACACACCACCTGCTACACACACAATCACAAAAAAAATGTGTTGGAGAGGGAATAGAAGGAAGGATGGGAAAAGAACAGATATAGAAAAGGGACAGGAAAAAGAGAAAGGAAGAAGAAAGAAAAAAAGAAAAAAAGAAGGGAAAAAGGGGAGTGTATTAGTCAGCTTCAGGTTCACTGAGATGAAATTCCAGACCAGGCACAGTTATGGAGGAAGGGATTTATTGAAGCTTACAGATCCAGGGGAAGTTCCATAATGGCAGAAGAAACTGGCCTGCCTTCACAGGCCCAAGCAGAGAGAGAGAAGTACCAGCCTAAAGGTCAAAAGCCACAGCACACTTCAGGAACTCCAGCTAGGCACACTTTGCATATCTTTAGATTATAATCTGAAATCCACCACCACACCTTAAGATCCACCCAGTGACCTTGCCTCCAGCCAGGTGGCTAGAGATGCAAACTACAAATAAGCAACTGAATATATTGGGGGCCATCTATTCTATTCAAACCACCACATTCCTCCCCTGGCCCCCAATAGACTTATAACCATCACACATTATAAATTGTACTCAGTTCAATTTCAAAGGTCCCCACAGTCTTGACCAATTTAAGATATGAAGACCTGTAAAATCAAACAAGTTAAACACTTCTAACATATAAAGGCACAGAGTAAACATTTCAACTGGTATAAGGCACAGCAAGGAGAGACTAAAACAATGCAAACTCAACCACCATCAAACAAACATCAAACTTCTGCAGTTCAAGTTCAATATACCCAGAGACTAACAGTCTCCAGACTTTCCAATTCCACCCCTCCAGCTGGGCAGAGTACCCAGGGAACACTTCCATCCCAGGCCAACAGTGTGCTCTATGGTAGCCCTTGCACAGTCCTGGTATATTCAAAACATCTTGAGGTCTTCATGCAAACCATGGTCCATCTTCCAAAGGCTCTTTTAGCCTATCAGGGCATCATGCCCTGCCTCATGCCTCATCTCAGCAGCAGCTCCTGGAACCATGTGCAATTCATGACCACTCTTCACATCTTCCAAAGGCTCTTTCAGCCTATCAGGGCCAGAAGTGGGGTGAAATGTACCTGGCCATGTGCATGTTGATCTTTTGGAACCTTTGTTTTGGAGGTTTTGGTGCTTGCAACTGAAGATGTCTTCTGGAGTGGTAAGCCAAGTTTTATAGACTATTCTGATGAGAGTCTGAGAATGCTAAGTGCAGACAGCATTGAACTTCGAGGCTTGGCTTATGAGCTTTCTAAGGGGAAGGAAAGACTGCAGAGGACTTTGTTGGAACTGGGCTACTGGCATAAGGGCTGGCTGCGTCCTGCTGCCCAGGCCCAGAGAGTTTGATCAAGGTTAAATTTGTAATGGACTGATGTGCTTTGCCAGAGGTATTGGACTGAGAGATTTAAGATTTTTAAGCTGTAAAACTTTAAGCAAGTTAAATTTACTGGCACAGAGACTGGTTTTAGGTTACTGAATCTGCTATTGTCAAACACATTAGCAATCTTAAGGAAGATAGTCCAACTGCTTTACATTAAAACAATGGAAAGGATGCCTGAGGAAGGACTATCATAGAAATGCAAACTCTTGGAAAGAGTTGACTTGAGAAGGAACCTGCTTTTCAAGGTTATGATTTATTTCATCTGTGAATTAAGAATATGGCTGTGTCCTGCACACCTGGTATTGGTTTCAGAAGCATGAAAAATGCAAGGAGTGGCCGTGAACTGCACATGCTTCTAGGAGCTGCTGCTGAGATGTGGCATGAGGTACAGCCTGATGCCCTGATAGGTTGAAAGAGCCTTTGGAAGATGTGAAGAGTGGTCATGAATTGCACACGGTTCCAGGAGCTGCTGCTGAGATGAGGCATGAGGCAGGGCATGATGCCCTGATAGGCTAAAAGAGCCTTTGGAAGATGGACCATGGTTTGCATGAAGACCTCAAGATGTTTTGTATATACCAGGACTGTGCAACGGCTACCATAGAGCACACTGTTGGCCTGGGATGAAAGTGTCCCCCGGGTACTCTGCCCAGCTGGAGGGGTGGAATTGGAAAGTCTGGAGACTGTTAGTCTCTGGGTATATTGAACTTGAACTGCAGAAGTTTGATGTTTGTTTGATGGTGGTTGAGTTTGCATTGTTTTAGTCTCTCCTTGCTGTGCCTTATACCAGTTGAAAATGTTTACTCTGTGCCTTTGTATGTTAGAAGTGTTTAACTTATTTGATTTTACAGGTCTTCATATCTTAAATTGGTCAAGACTGTGGGGACCTTTGAAATTGAACTGAGTACAATTTATAATGTGTGATGGTTATAAATCTATTGGGGGCCAAGGGCGGAATGTGGTAGTTTGAATAGAATGGATGGCCCCCAATATATTCAGTTGTTTATTTGTTTGTAGTTTGCATCTCTAGCCTTCTGGCTGGAGGCAATGCCATTGTGTGGATCTTAAGGTGTGGTGGTGGGTTTGAGATTTCAATATAAATTTATGCAAAGTGTGCCTAGCTGGAGTTCCTGAAGTGTGCTGTGGCTTTTGACCTTTAGGCTTATACTTTCTCTCTCTGCTTGGTCCAGTGAAGGCAGGCCAGTTTCTTCTGCCATTATGGAACTTCCCTTGGATCTGTAAGCTTCAATAAATATCCCTTCCTCCATAACTGTGCCTGGTCTGAAAGTTCATCTCAGTGAACCTGAATCTGTCTGATACAGGGAGAGAAAAGAAAGAGGGAAGGAAAAGAAAGGGAAAGAAAAAGAATGGAGCTCTGATTATCACTATTTGTAAACTAAAAAGCAAAGAGGTATCATTTGGATTCAATGCACAGCCTACAATTCATTGACAAGCTGGTATATATCCAAAACTGGGAAAGAATTTTATATAACACCCTATCATTTTATCCTTGTAACAACCCCCTGAGGTGGGTACTGCCAAGCTGAAGCATTGTCTTTCTGTCCAGATGCAAATGTTCCTTCCCCACATTTTGTTCCCTGTGGTCTCTCAGTGCCCACTCAGTATCACTTCCTCAGCAGCCTTATGAAACTTCTTCTAGATCTTTTGTGGATGTTTATGAGCAATAAAGTATAAAATGTGCATAAATATATTTATGGCAGTATTAAAACAATGCAGTAAAAACCATTCTCTCATAATAAATCCTCATAAATGCAATGTTTTTTAAAGTGTCATTTTCCCATGTAATCTTTTATTTAACTCATGCTTACAAGGTTATTTCAGCTCATATATATACATACTATTTGATTATGGAATGTTAACAGGTAAACATTTGGTCATAGAATCTTTAGCTGTTTGCCCAAACTGAAATCTTAATAATTTGAACTGTATTTATACTGTTAACAAAGAACTGTTTGAAATATGAAAAAGAAAAACAAATGGAACAAAAATTTGTAAATCATAAGAAAAGCCTTTCAAACATTAACCCACATTCAAAACTAGAGGTTCTAGTTCTTTAACTGAAATAAAATTTAATTTTAATACTATTAACAGCAATAATATCTGTCCAATAATGTGTTTTAAATTAACTAAGTGACACCTTACACTGTTTGCATATGTTCTCGAAGACCCTCCTGATCTTCACAGTTCAAAAACATATATAAACAGACTTGTCAAATCTCACCAATTTTGTTAACATTTGGCAGAATGCCTGTGCAAAAAAAGAGAAGAAAGAAAGAAAGAAAGAAAGAAAGAAAAAAGCCATGTTTCAGAAGGAAGTTTAAAATGACTAAGAAAAATTACCTCATGAAGTGAACCTGCAGAACGCAGAGCAGGTTGTAGTCACTGGAGAAATAAAAAGTTCCATTAGCATTTATCTGTCGTATATTTAGTCCATTAAAAGATAAAACAGTCTAAGGCAGATTTTCTGCACCCTGCAGCAAATTAATTCAGGCAGATGCAGTCAAAATCCAAAATCTTATGTCAGTAAATTTGTGAACTTGAAATGAGGAAATGATGGGAGCATATTACAAGATGAAGCTGCTACATAAACTGATGTTTTGATTTAGTGTTTATCTGGATGCTTGTATTGTCCTTTGATGGTGCTGAACATAGAGCCCAGGGCATTCTTCATGCAGAGCAAATGCTGGACCACTGAGTTACTCCCCAGATTCTCAATGGCATCTTGAATCCATATAGTCATTCCTAAGTCCTCCTTGTGGCACAATGGTTCAGCTAATAGTAGCCATAAAACATTGTATTTCATAAGGAATGAAATAAAATTTAACTCACCAAATTTTGTGTGATATAAAGATTAGCATTTTATTTATCTGTACATAATTAAATTATTTAAAAATATGAGTACTCATATAAGTATACTATCATATAATGTGCAGAGAAATTATAAACAATAAATTTACAAACATTCCTTCAAATAGTTGATACTGGGCTGGTGAGATGGCTTAGTGAAGCAACTCTGAGTACCTAAGTGTAAATATTCAATCCTCACATAACAACCTGAAAGATTTCTGCAATCCCAGTGCACCTAGAGTGAGAAGGAAGGCAAAGACAGGAGAATTCCTTTGATGCTCATGGAAGTTCCTGGGGAACTGAAAATGGGAGACCCTGCCTCAATGAAGGTGGAAGACAAGAACTGATCAAAAGTTCTCTAATCTTCAAGCTGGGCATGGTGCAAAACTTCAATCCCAGCACTCAGGAGGCAGAGGTAGGAGGATAACCATGAGTTTGCGGCCAGCCTGAGAATACATAGTAAATTCCAGGACAGCCTGAGTTAGAGTGAAACCCTACCTTGAAAAACCAAAAAAAAAAAAAAAAAGTCTTCTAATCTTCACACACATTCTGTGGTATGTGCACACCTGCACACACACAGCAAAAATAAAAAAAGCAGTAAATAAATAAATTTTTTAAAGTTGGTAGTTGGGTATCACTTTTATTAAAAACTTATCTTTCCACAATTGTGTTTGCTTTCATTTACAAAATTTTTAAATTATTTTATTTATGAGACAGAGAAAGAGAGAGAATGGGCAAGCCAAGCCCTCTAGCCACTGCAAGCAAACTTTAGATGCCACCATGTCAGGCCTCAGGAAAAAAGGTGACATATGTCCTTACGATTGATGGGAAACAATCATACACCTTGCATCTCAGAAAATACTCATTCTTATCCCAGAACTTTTTGGTATATAAGTGCAGTGAAACTGGATCTTTTCATTCTAAGGCTTCATATTTTGTGATGCATTGCCATTACCAGGGACATATATTGCTGAGTTTCCAGATTCTGTTGTGGCACTTGACATGTGGTCTGGCCTTAGGGGATTTCTGCAGTTGGAAGATATCACTTATGGAATTGAACCACTGGAATCTTCAGTAAAATTTGAGTACTTAGTTTATCAGATAAAACCATTAATCCTGATGCATTGATGGCAGCAGAACAGTATCATAGTATTTGGCAAAAGACCAACTGTCTTTTGCCAATCTCATTTAAATGCTCAGGAAAAACAGCACTCACAGTTATTACCGAAGTATCTAGAAATGGTCATTGTAGTGGAAAAGGCTGTTTATGACTGTATTGGGTCAGATATTATGGCTGTGACACAGAAAATTAGAAATGGTCATTGTAGAAGAAAAGGCTGTATATGATTGTGTTGGATCAGATATTATGGCTGTGACACAGAAAATTATCCAGATTATTGGACTTGTCAACACTATGTTTACTCAGTTCAAATTGATCATTATATTGTCTTCCCTGGAATTGTGGTCAGATAAATACCCAATTTCAACCAATGGGGATGCTGATAATATTTTACAAATACTTTTGGCATGGAAATGAGACTATTTTGCCCCATGATCCCATGACATAGCACACCTACTTATTTACAAGAAGAATCCTAAATATGTTGCAGCAGCATTTCCCGATGCAATATGCAATAATAGCTATGATGCAAGTGTTGCTATGTATCCAGAAGACATAAGTTTGGAGGGACTGTCAATTATTATAGCCCAATTGCTTGGTTTTGATATAGGATTAATATATGATGACATCAATAATTCTTCCTGCCCAAAAGCTATGTACATCGTGCAACAGAAAACAGTGGGTTCCAGTGGTATAAAGCTTTTTAGCAACTGTAGCATGAATGATCACAGGAGCTGTGCTTCAAAACTTGAGACAAAATATCTTCATAACTATTCAGATTTGCAAGTATTGTAGAAAAATCACACACAGAGGATGAGATCAGAGAATCACTCCCATTCACAATTGCATCAAAAAAAATAAAGTACCTTGGAATAAACCTTACTAAGGAAGTAAAGAATCTATACAATGAGAACTTTAAAACACTCAAGCGAGAAATTGCAGAAGACACTAGGAAGTGGAAAAACATCCCTTGTTCCTGGATTGGAAGAATCAATATTGTGAAAATGGCAATCTTACCAAAAGCAATCTACACATTTAACGCAATCCCCATCAAAATTCCAAAGGCATTCTTCACGGAAATAGAAAAAACAATCCAAAAATTCATTTGGAATCACAAAAAAACCTCGAATATCTAAAATAATACTGAGCAACAAAAATAAGGCTGGTGGTATCACCATACCTGATTTTAACCTATACTACAGAGCCATAGTAACAAAAACAGCATGGTACTGGCACAAAAGCAGACTCGTAGATCAATGGAACAGAATAGAGGACCCAAATGTAACCCCATGTAGTTATAGCCACCTGATATTTGATAAAAATGCCAAAAATACTCATTGGAGAAAAGACAGCCTCTTCAGCAAATGGTGTTGGGAAAACTGGATATATATCTGTAGAAGGATGAAAATAGATTCTTCTCTTTCTCCGTGCACAAGAATTAAGTCCAGATGGATTAAGGACCTTAACATCAGACCTGAAACTCTGAAACTGCTAGAGGAAAAAGTAGGGGAAACCCTTCAACATATTGGTCTTGGCAAAGACTTTCTGAATACAACCCCAATTGCTCAGGCAATAAAACTACAGATTAACCACTGGGACCTCATGAAAATACAAAGATTCTGCACTGCAAAGGACACGGTGAAGAAAGCAAAGAGGCAACCTACAGAATGGGAAAAAATCTTCACCAGCTATACATCTGATAGAGGATTAATATCTAAGATATACAAAGAACTCAAGAAGTTAAATAATAAGGAATCAAACAAACCAATCAAAAAATGGGAAATGGAGCTAAATAGAGAATTCTCAAAGGAAGAAATACGAATGGCATATACGCATCTAAAAAAATGTTCTACATCCCTAGTCATCAGGGAAATGCAGATTAAGACTACATTGAGATTCCATCTCACTCCTGTCAGATTGGCTACCATCATGAAAACAAATGATCATAAATGTTGGCGGGGATGTGGAAAAAGAGGAACCCTTCTACATTGTTGGTGGGAATGCAATCTGGTCCAGCCATTGTGGAAATCAGTGTGGAGGTTCCTAAAACAGCTAAAGATTGATCTACCATATGACCCAGCTATAGCTCTCCTAGGCATATATCCTAAGGACTCATCTCATTACCTTAGAGATACTTGCTCAACCATGTTTATTGCTGCTCAATTTATAATAGCTGGGAAATGGAACCAGCCTAGATGTCCCTCAACTGATGAGTGGATAATGAAGATGTGGCACATTTATACAATGGAGTTTTACTCAGCAGTAAAGAGAAATGAAGTTATGAAATTTGCAGAAAAGTGGATGGATCTGGAAAGGATTATACTAAGTGAGGTAACCCAGGCCCAGAAAGCCAAGCGCCACATGTTCTCCCTCATATGTGGATCTTAGCTAGAGATGATTGGGCTTCTGTGTGAGAAGGAAAAAACTCAGTAGCAGAGGCCAGTAAGTTAAAAAAGGAGATAGAAAGGGAAGAGAAAGAAAGGGAGGAGGGCTTTTATTAGGTTGGTATTGTATATATGTAAGTAGAAAGATTGAGATGGGGAGGGGATATGATGGAGAATGGAATTTCAAAGGGGAAAGGGGGGAGGGTAATACCATGGGATTTTTTTTGTTATCATGGAAAATATTAATAAAAATGGAGAAAAAAAAAAAAAAAAAAAAAAAAGAAAAATCAACCAAAATGTGGAAGTGGATTTCTGGAACCTAATGAAGAATGTAACTGTGATAATGAAAAGGCAAGGAATAAATATAAAGTTTGTCCACAATTTTGCAATTATAATAAACGCAAACATGTTTGTTATGATATATGTTACATAATATATTTTCCCATTATGACTGATATGAAAGAATGAGGATAAATTAAAATAAAAAGATCACTTCCCCCCCAAAATTTAATGACCCGATATATTCAATTTAAAAATTAAAAGTAATTAGTGGCTGAGGCTTGCACACCATGCACAATCCCCAGTACTTACACACACACACACACACACACACACACACACACACACAAGTAAAAAGCATTTTCAATAAAATACAGGTTATCCCAAAGACTTATTAATGTGGTTCATTATCTGTGTTTATCTCTGTTATCATGATTTAAAATGTTTATACAATATTTTCTTGATAATTAGAGGATGTGAATTTTCCAGATTAAAATGAGTAAAGACTGTTAAAATAGCAATAATTCAATAGATTTGTGTTTAATTCAAACAATTTATAGTTAATAATGAGAGAATAGAAAATTCCTTCAGAAGGCAATCAAGTTATTTTATAAATTTCCAAAATAGGTTTAGAACAATAGAAACTATTATTGGGTACTCAAATTGGCAGTGGCCATATTTATTCTTGCTTCTGGAGATGTATGTGGAAATAGCGTAGGGTAGGAAAAGGATGATAATCATCCTAAATAGGAAGTAGTCTCATCTTCCACACACTGTGACCTCTTGAATGTCAAAGCCAGGCCTTGTATACTTCAGTATCAACAGTGTCTAACACACCTGTAAGAAGACAGTATTCATAATATATGTGTGCATTTGTTTTCACAAGATGCTGACATAGTCTTGAGTGAATTTCCAAGTTAAAGAGGGTTATCACTGAATGTGGAGACAAGAAAATCTCATTACACTGCCCACAACTGAGTTTCTAAGGGTACAGAGATTCACATTGAAAATTCTATGACCCCTGGCACCATGTTGCTTGAATGAATGGCATCCTGAAAAGACTGCCACCACTGAGCCAAACAGGACCGGAGTCCTTAGCCTGTTCTTGCAAGCCCATACCACCCATGATCAGGAGCCTGGCAGCTTACCCTGCAGACTTTGCCAACAGGGTAACTGTAATATCTTAGAGTGGATCTTAGTCCTGGAGGATCTAGAGAGGATTTTTCTTGAAGCTACCATCCCCTGTGCTGTAAGTCCCAGGCATGGGAGGGTCTTTGTTGCTGATGCTTTGTGATTTTGATCTTTATTTAATTGATTAATATAATTTTTGTGTTTTGTTTTGTTTTCTTTTCAATCAAGTTCAAAGCCAGAGGCATGTACCACCGATAAAATAACACCAGCGCTTCATGCCAGAGGAATTTCTGACAAAATGAATGGTTTCAAATGCAATAGCATGCCTACCAAGTTCCCAGCTTGCAATCTCCCTGGAATCTGCAGCCTTGGATTAAACCTCTGCTTAAAGCTCCCTTTTCTGATGCTTCTGTCATCGCTATTGTACACTGTAATCCTAGAGCTGTCTCTGCAGTGTTAGCTCACTTGGATGACTAAATGGGTGGTCATCATTAAAGCTAATTCTGATCTAGTTCTTCCCAATATATGTATTTTTCAGAATGTAAATAGAAAGTAGCAAAACTTCTTTAAAATCCCAAAATCAAAATGCAGCAGAAGGAACACAGGAAGTTTTACTGAGTAATTGAAGTGATTACATGCAAAGCACTTTCCCATAATCAGTGAGTTTCAAAGGAGAATAGAGGGTGATTGACAGTGTTGGCCACCCTTGAAACTACCTACTGATTGGAGGGAATAATTAGAAGCAAGGAGAAAGAGACCCAGTCTCTCTCTCTTTCTCTCTCTCTTTCTGTCTCCTTCCCTTCCTCCCCCCTCCTTCCCTCCCTCTCCCCCTTCATCTTTTCCTCCCCAAGTTTCTCCATGTCATAACCAAAAATAAAGTTTGAACTGCTTAGAACAAGAAGGCAGGAATTTGTGTTATATTGACAACAGACTTTCCTCTATTTTTCCATTTTAATCCATTTACTGAACACCATTTTTTCTCTGGACTGTGAGAAGGATCAAAGAGTCAGATGTCATAGGAAGCAAGTAAATAAACTGTTAAACCTATAAGCAAAAAGAAGCTGTTGTTGTGGCTATTGACTCTTCAAGAAAAGTATTAGGGCAAAATCTCAGCTCAAGCCTGTGGTCTGCTGGATAGTACATCTATACACTATACACATCTGGGCCAGATAGAGCAGTTGAGAGATGTTGACTGAAGAAAGCATGGGATCGTATATAAGACTACCAGAATTCTAGAGTTCCAGGAGGGCATCAGAAAGGCTCTGGCCCATAAGAAAGTATTCCTGTATCCCTGAGGGGAGAAAGTGTTCTCCAGACCCTGAGGGGAGAAAAATGTTCCTGCATCCTTTCTACTGGCAGTACTAAGTTACTTAAGAAGAACCCAGTCCATTTTTTTGCTGTCTTTGAAATGCTCATGTAACTGTCCTGACAGGAGAGAAGGTACTCTTAGATAATTCTCAGTGAACTTACCCAATAACAGAAAAAAAAAAATTGCCACATAGTCTCAATCATCTACAGCACCTAACCTGAATCTACCCAAGTTACCTTATATATCCAACAGGCATCTCGTGGACTAGACACTAGGATGGATGGGGAGGGAGGGGAGGGCATTGAAGGGGTGGGAAACACAAATCTAGACCCAAATGGCAATGGTAGCATAAAATTCTACTTCCTAAAAGGCAGACCAAATGGCTGATCCTTCACCGGACCCTTACAGGGAACACCTGAACCACAAGACACTGGAGAGGGTAAGATCAAGACTAACCTTAATCTTCTACATCTTCCCTCTCTCTCTCTCTCTCTCTATCTCTCTCTTCTCCCTAACTCTTGTATATTAGTTACCTTTTTCCTCATTTTCTTAGTGGGCACTGACCTGTAACTCCCAGTACCAGCATGGGGCTGTCATCCACAATGAGTTTTTGATCAGAGAGACCTACGTGGCGTCCTAAAAGACAGACAGATTTTTGTCAGAGTACTTGATGACCCACTAAAGGTGAGTGGTAAGACCCTACTGCTGAAGACACCTTATGTGATTGACATGCAAAATGGAATGGCATGGCTGGAAGTTGGAAGAGAGTCAGTCCCCAGACAGTCAGCGCGTCTAGTGCCAGAAGGTGCTACATGGGCGACTGGGGGAAAATGATCAATATTTGTCCAAGCAACTCATGGCCTAACCTACTTAACAGCAAATAACCTGTTGTGATGCCCACACAAGTGCAATAGTGGCACACAGCCATGGTGGGGAACCAACTGCTCTTAATTTGGCTAACTGATCTCCTCAGTGGTACGAGACCCATAGCTGGAGCTGGAAAACAAGTCAGAACCATATCCAAACATAAGCCCACTTTCCAATATCAAGCTACCATCAGTCATGGGCTACAAGAGGGCCTACACCTATTAAATTCTGTATATAAAAAAGTAAGGGTTATCTCATTTGTCCTGTTGCTAACTTACTCTTTGTTGGAGAATCTGCTTCTCTTTTTCAGATTGATGTAGATCCTAAGGAGAGAGCCACCCCATCATACCTCAAAAGGGCCCCAGCTGAAACTAAGAAAAATTGGCAAAACAAGCAAGGGTGCTGTTTTCCTGATGAACCAGATACCAGCAGAAGGGGGAAGGAGATCAACACAGAGAATAATCAACTCCTACCAAATCAGAGAGCCAGAGCCTCAGAGGCCCCCAACACCTCATCACTGAAGCAGACCAAAAATGAACCCAACATGGCTCAGGGAAATTTTGCGGAAGAGGGAGCGGAAAGCATGTCAGAGCCACATGCTGGGTCATGATATGCAGACATTTATCTTACCCATAACTGTGGGCTAACTCCACAATTCATGACCCATATACCTCAACAAGGAGGGGCCAGGGGAGGGGGTAGGTCACAGATGAGCCTAATAATGGTACCAAACTGACTGTATTTGCTGAATACAAAAATAATTAATAAAGAAAAAAAGGGGGAAAAAAAGAATGAACCTCCTAAAAAACAAAGTATCATAGGATAGGACTAATTTCATTATTGTTGTTGAACACCTTCTATGGCTGTGAACAGTTGTAATTCTTTGGTATACAGAAAATATATCATCTATCTATCTATCTATCTATCTATCTATCTATCTACCTATCTACTTATATAATCCAGCAACTATACTATATTTTGCATATGCCAGAAATGGCTCAAAGCATGTTTGATAATTCAAATAAGGTAATTAGCGATGTGTGGTGGGGCACACCTTTAATCCCAGCACTTGGGTGGCATAGGTAGTAGAATTACTGTGAGTTTGAGGCCACCCTGAGACTATATAATGAATTCCAGGTCAGCCTGGGCTAGCGTGAAATGCTACCTTGAAAAACCAAAAATAAAAAAAAGAATCAAATAAGACAGTTATATGTATAGTATCTCCCATTTGCATATGAGTGAGGCACAGTTAAAAAATGTTAAATCATTTTTTAAACCATAGTTAAGGGGCTCTAACTCTAGATGATGGTTTTCAGTATCCCCACTGCCTATACGTTTGTGAAGTTCTTAGCTCTTTAAATGCAGTGAAAAATCATCTTTCTTATTTGAAAATTGAAAATTTGAAGAATTGCTATTTGTTTTCTTGGAAGATCATAGCATAGTCTCTGTGTTTTGGTGGTAGTGGGTGAGTGAAGTTGCCCAGGACTCTTCCATTAACTGTGTGATTTCATTCTCTGTATCGTATATCTGCAGAATTGTCTCTCAAAACAGAGGGTGAGCTGGAAGGGGCCTGTAATTTCTCTTTCCACCTGAAATGATCTTCAGACAATACTGAGGAGGTCTTCTTTCTGCAGGAGTATCCCAGAGGTAAGTTTCTGTGAGATTCAGGAGCAACTCACGGCCATTGGCTTCCCTGTCATATTCTCTCCTTCACTACTATCCTTAAGCAGTCACTCATATTTGTATCCCTGCCACAGAGTCTGGTAATGTGGAACATAAAATAAAACAGATGGCATTTTCTTCTTATTATTAATATTATTGTTATTGTAATAATAACTAAACCTTTGTTCTCCCTACAGCTCTCTGACTACTACACAAAACCCAGCACATGCTTACCTGGTATCTGGATTTGGCTAGCAATTATTGAATACCATCTATGTGGATGTTTTGAATATCCCTCCAAGTTCCCAAAGGGAATGCATTTTAATTTTTGCATACTCATTACTATTAGGTATTCCTATAAGAAGAAATTTATTGATAAATATAGGTCATGCCAGGCAAGATGTACTCATTGATGCAATGGTGGCATGAATGTGATTGGAATAACAAACTGCTTTTTCATTGGATTTCAGGCACACTTCACAGGAGGGACTTAATGCCTGGTACTCTAAACCCTGCCAAAATCTATGATTGGAGACATAGGTCCAAGGGAACAATCCAATACTATGATTATGCTAATTAGACAGTACACCAAACTACAGTCAAATTTTTATGTACAGATTGGTAGAGGCCACAGCCTTGAATACAGAGGTTGTTTTTTTCTCTCATTTTTGTTTTTCTTTCTTTATTAGAGACAAAGAAAAAGGGAGAGAGAGAGAGAGAGAATGGGCATACCAGGGCCTCTAGCCACTGCAAATGAACTCCAGACATATGTGCCACCATGTGCATCTGGCTTACATTTGACCTGGAGAATGGAACCTGGGCCCTTAGTCTTTGCAGGCAAGTGCCTTAAACACTAAACCATCTCTCCAGCCATTGGCTCATTCTTAAAACCCACCATTTCCACCAAATTATATTCTTATTTTTTACCCTCAAGACAAAAGTACTTTTCTCTGTTGTGTGTTATTTGGAGCTTTTACAATAAGCTGTAACTTGATTTTTGCCTAGTGTGTGTTTGCTGCTCTCACATTAGGCTCTTACCTCCTTGAGGAAAAGGATTTTATCACCCATGTATTCTCAGTTTTAGATATGTTTGTTAAGTAATACAGAAATAAAATGAAGAAATGATAAAGACATTTACAAACTCTGCTAAGTTACTTTGAATTCAGGAGTTTACACATCTTCATCCCAGTCTCTAATTGGGTTCAAGCAAAATCTGTTTGGACATGATATTATGATTTTTTTCTGCAAGCTAAAGTGCTCATATCTGTTTCCTAACCAGTACAATAAAACAAAAGCCAAAGACTAACAACAAAACAAAGCAAGCAAACAAACAAACTGCAACACAAAAATCAACAAGAGAAGCCAAACCTCAAGATAACACAAATACAAACAAATCAACAACAACCAAAAACTCCAGAGCACAGATAGGGAATAGGACAAAGGTGTCTTTTTGTAGCCAGTTAGTTACAAAAAGAAGAACATTCATGTCACCTTGTATCCACTGTCTGACCCAGTCTCACACAAGACGGCTGCAAGCACTAATTCAGCACTGCTTCAATTCCTACTTCTTCATGTTTTCCAGTTTAACACACGTGGGAAGGCTGGCCCTTACTGAATCAGCCTACTGAGTCCACCAACCAAGCAGGTTCATCCCTTACACACCCGATTTGATGATAAGGCTCATATAATTGGATGTTTTATGCAAATAAAGGAGCCTAACCACAAATGTAAATTCCTCTTGTCTTCTTCCTCCAAATCTCTGCTGATACATGTGTGTAAGTCTTTCCGTGCCTAGCAAGGCTGGGAAGAGAGAGTATTTCTTTTTTATTGATGCGCATTTTTGTTTTTTTTTTCAGGGATGCCTTTTTAACAGGGTTTATGGAGTTCTGGAAGTTCTTAAACTCCAGAATCTGAGTTTGTGTCTGTTTTACCAAAGAATTTAAATACAACAAGACTGAAAGGATAAATATTAAATTATTACATTTTTTTCCAGTAAGCAGGAGAGGTAGGGGAGAGTCCGGGGACCAAGGAAGGGGGAATAGATGCACCCAGTGGCCTAAGACCACATGTGGGAAGTGAACATGAGCCTGAAATGTGAAAAGCAATTTAGAGAGGAAAGAGAAGAAAGTGCAGAGAGCTCCTGCCATGTGGAGGGCAGGAAGGGATACTGATTTCATGTGGGAGTAGGGTTGGGGAGGCTTACCAGGACCTGGAAGTTCAAGAGAGATGAACATCCAGGAAAAAAAAAAAAAATATATATATATATATATATATATATATATATATATTTAAAAAGGCCTTCCTGTGATGGGACTTACTAAGCTAAAAGAAAAAAATAAATAAATAAAACACCCCCTAGCCTGCTGGGAAGGGGCAGGAGATGTTTGGGCACACACATCTGTGGAAGACAAAGCATCTCCTGCCCCTTCCCAGCAGGCTAGGGGGATTTTTTTTTTCTTTTAGCCTGATTCTGTTAGCCTTTCCTCTGGATCTTAACTCCCCCTAAAACAATTTTTTAAAGAAATGTGTAATTTATTTATTTATTTTGAAGAGAAGAAGATAAATAGAGAAAAAGAGAGAGAGAGAGAAATGGGCATACCAGGGCCTCCAGCCACTACAAACAAACTCCAGACACATGAACCACCTTGTGTATTTGGCTTATGTATTACTGGGGAATTAAACCTGGGTCTTCAGGCTTCAGAGGCAAGAAACTTAACCACTGTGCACACTCTTCAGCCCCTAAAATAAATCTTATAATTTGTAATTTACCTCTCTCTGAGTCCGTGTTTTCAATTCTTTGCTAACTTGGACAAAGGACACAAAACTGGGGGTGCACGGGCCTGGGATCGTCTGAATCTTTGTAAAATTCAATCCCTCCCTGGATCCCAAATCTTGAATCAGAAAGAATGAGCTTTAACAAATGTACGGGGAACTTTTGGAAAATAAGTAAGGATTAATAACAACAGAAGCATGGACCTTAGAGTAAGCCCATTATAAGAAAATGTGGTGCACGCCATTAATTCCAGCACTCGGGAGGCAGAAGTAGGAGGATCGCCATGAGTTTGAGGCCACCCTGAGACTCCATAGTGAATTTCAGGTCAGCCTGGGCTAGAGTGAGAATCTGCCTCGAAAAACAAAAACAAAAACAAAACAAAACAAAACAAAAAAAATTCCCAGTAAGCATGACTTGTCAATAATATATAAACAAATACATTCTTTGTTATTTTTGTTGTTGTTTTGAAAGCTACAATTCTTTCATCCAACTTACATTGTAAATGTCCATACTACATAATAATCTTACACAGGACAAAAAGAAATCTTTAGTGCATCAGCCATTAATTCCCAATAGATGATCAATTGCTAACTTATGGCTTGGCTGTTTCAAGATTCATTATAATGAATCTTGGTTCAAATATTTTGTCTTTTAAAACAATATCACTTCATAAAAGAATAGTTAAATATTGTAGATAATATGCTCTGTAATGAATTTATCAACAAGAGAAATACATTATCCTAAATATTCTTGGTTTAATATAATTCTTTGATCCCATAGAGATAGATAGATAAATTGCTGTCTCTATTTTATGTTTATTTTCAATGTTGGTATGGGCTAGGCAAGCACGATATCACTGAATATCATTTCCCACCCTATAAATATTGCTTTCAGTCCTATGAAAAGTTAAAATTTTTCTAAGTCAAAATGACTGAAAGCACTTGAAATTTCCAGATTTAAATGCTATCATACACTGCCATATCTGTAGGATTCTTGTCAGAGTCCATACTTATTTTAAGGCACTCTAAAGTATACATACTGAAAGATAGTTTTCATTTAATAAAATTCATTAATAGGCTGTTTTATTTCTAATAATACTTTGAAGAATTTTATTTTTTGTTACACAAAAATGCAAAAATATTCCAATGTTTTAATGAAATTCATGACAGTGTAAATTATAAATTTAAATTACTCTCTATGATAGTTGTAGCTTAGGTAATAATTACATCATCATAGAAAATATGTTTGCCCAGAAAAAGTGTGTATTTCTTTATGTTGTATTGGTGAAGGGGTTAACAATAGATTTCCTTTTATCAGATAGTGTCTAAATAAAACCTATGAGAGGAATTTTGGTTAAGAACCCTCATCTAACACCAAAACATGAAACGAACATGTAAATAAAAGATCAAAGGCCTTGCACAGCTGGCCATGGTGGCCTCTGAATTCACACCAGGCCTCAAGGAGCAGTTAGGGAAATCAAGTTTAATGGCTTTGTCAAGAGTCAATGTCACCTTGAAAGCAACACAGTTTTGGAGATAAGGGAAGGGAAGTGGAGAAGAGGTTACAAAAGAAAACTAAACACAACAGCAATATCTCTAGGTAATACTCACCGAATAGAGAAGAAAGATGGTTTTGACTTTTAAACTTATTTCACCCTTAATCTGAAGATTCATTTTGTAGACAATAGCTCTAAGCTATTGCTTGAATTTGTACACATGTTGAATTTTAAATAAAACCACTGAACATTATCAGGTAACCTTACAGAAGATTTAGCTCTGTGCATCATCAATTCCTATTTCAATCAGACATGCAGATTTCAAGTCATTTGCTAGAGATCAAGATTGAATCATATGTAGCTCATTTAAAATTACTTTATACATAGAATCTTCATTTATGGAACTAATTCAAAGAACACAATGATACACACACACACACACACACACACACACACACACACACATATATATATACATATATAAGTTGTATTCCTCTACAATGAATTTATTATGCAGAGCAAAATTAGGTGTATCATATAATTTGAGAAATATAACATTCTTCCCACTCTCTTTGTAATACTCTTTAAAAGTCTGTCCATAATACATCTGGTGTTTGTTCTCATAGACTGAAAATAACTAGTAGACCACCAGTAATTTAAATTGTACCCTGTTCCAAGGATATTTGACATGTGGTCCCTTTGGAAGAACTAATGCAAAAAACTGGCTCTAACCCTGCAAATAAGGTTGCTACAGAGTAACAGAAGGTTACAATTAACTAATATCAAGAAGGTTAACCTGCAAATGTGTCTCTTGAATACGTACTAATCTCATTTGCAAGCTATTTTGCACAGTTACTGAAAATGAAATAATAAGGGTTATAGTATTTAATTGTAAATTTGATTTCTTTTCTCTGAAAAGAAAAATAAAAAGGAAATGTCATATTAAGTTAATAGTTACCAGTCTACCAAAGAACACATACAATGAATTTATTTCATGTTTAAACTTTATAGATAGATAGTAGAAATACAGACACACACACACACAAAACAAGAAATACTTTCTGAAGGCTCATACTTAAAAGAAATGAAGCTTCACATTTTAAGATCTTCCTCCCTCATTTTCCTTCCTAATAGAAGATGTACAAAGCACACATCAATTAAAATATTAGAAGATAAAGGATTGTAAACCAATAATTTAACCAAAACTTAAACTTAATTCTTCATAAGTTACAAAGAATAAGCTTCAAATCACTGAAGTGATTTGCCTCAGTGCTTTGCTAGTTAGAACTCAAAATCTGGTCTCTTGATTCAAAGTCCAGAACACTATCTTACAATACCATAGAGTCTCTCATAAACTATGCTACATGTTAAAGGATAAAATAGTATAAGATACTTTACTAATTTTTTATTGTATAAATTTAGAATATTTTTGGCAAAAAGAAAAAACATACTAATTAAAGTCTTTGCTGTTGTTGTTGCTTTTACTGTTGTTACTACTGGTGGCTGTTTATTCTCAGTAGTAAGGATTTAACCCAGGTCCTCCCACATGCTAGACATGTGTACAACCAATGAGCTACACTCGTAGCCTAAGTAACCTATTTATCTTCATCTCAAAACAATAACATAATTAGACCACTAAGTAGCACTTTTCTATATGCCAACCACATTTATTATCCTAGTGTTCTATTATTTCATATTAAATGGTTTCAGGTTGAAACAAAGTACACACACTAGAGTAGGAAGAAATGTATTCTCTAGCATCCTGTGAGTGATGGTGCTGCTCATGCCAATATAACATGACCAATAAAAACACTGTGATGTTTTCTTCTGTTACTTGAAAGAATGGTATAGAACTATATACCAAACTAAGAAATCAAATTACAACTAAAAAATGAACTTGACCTAAAGTATCCATTTACATAAAAATTGAAGCTATTAGCTGGGTGTGGTGGTTCATGCCTTTAATCCCAGCCCTCAGGAGGCAGTGGTAGGAGGATCACTGTGAGTTCAAGGCCAGCCTGAGACTACATAGTGTATTCCAAGGTAAACCTGGGCAAGAGGGAAACCTTACCTCAAAACTCTCTCCCCCACAAGATTGAAGATATTTGTAAAACATCAGAGATAGATAAATAATAATTCTTAGAATAAGAACTTTATTTGATCCATAGTGGAGTACAACATGCCCAGGCTTCTTCAAACACCTCCCACTTCTTGGCTCTTCAAAGTAGAAACATCAAGATAGCAGGGCTTCCAGTCAAGATGGCATCCGCCTAACTGCACCACACCTCTGGGAGAAGGAAAGGCACCACATTAATTGTTCATTGGGTATTCTAGAGGGGAGCAGACTCTATTAAACCACCAGTGGGAGGGCTAGAGGGCCAAAAAAAGGGAATCAGCTGATTCCCACATGTTTGGGTAGCCCAACAGTCCTCCAATTCCCTCAAGCAGCCATCCTAACCATAGTCCCAGCCAAATGTTCCTCCTGCACTAACTACAGGCAAGGGGACACAGGCCAGCAAAGCTCCACCTATGCTGTCACATACAGCTGATTGCCACACTGCCCCCTAGCCCCCCCCCCCCCCCCCCCGGCTGCCCAATGTGAAAGCCATCCCATTCTCTCCGCCCTACATGAAAGCTGCCCTGTTTTTTTCCCCTTCACTCACAACCAGCCCCTTGTGACTTCAGTCCGGATTCCCCCGCCCTCAGCAGCCTCACTCCCATTCTCCCCCCCCCCCCCCCCCGTGACCTCAGTCCCACTCTCCCCACCCCTACACTGTGATGGGCAGACCACAGCACAAAAGGAATAACATGAAAAATCAAATGCAAGTAAATCCAATGAGATCACCCAGTCCTACAATGGATGTCTGTAATCAAAACAAAGAAGAGACATTAGGATCAGAACTCCAAAATAAAGTTATGAACTATGCAACCCTGACCAAGCAAATAGCAGAACTTGCAGAAAAGCAACAAAGGGCCAATAATCAAATGAATGCCTTCCACACTAGACTAGACTTAATAGATAAGAAAATGTAAGGGGTCCAAAGACAGTTAATGGATATGAAGAATTGTGAAAAACAAGAGGACCTCAAAAGCCAGTGGTCTAAGCTCAATGAAGATATAAAGAAATGCAAGGATGTATTCTAAGAAGATTCAAGAAAATCAGAAAATGACATGAAAAGGGAACTTCACAGAGGGATGGAAACTATACATAGAAAACTAGTAGAAAATACAAACCAAACTGAACAAGCCCAAAATTATATAGAAGCTGTCAAGAATAGAGTCAGCCATGTGGTGGATAGAACCTCAGATCTGAAACACAAAACAGAATAAACAGTTTGTGAGTCCATAAGTTTAAATAAGTTCAAAAAATTCCGTGAACAGAACATGAGGGAACTGTGGGATATCCTTAAATGTCCTAACATTCGGATCATGGCAATACTAGAAAGGGTAGAAATTCAGACCAAAGGCATGGAGAACTTATTCAACAAAATTATCAAAGAAAACTTTCCCACTCTCTCTAAAGAAAGGCCCATCAAATTACAAGAAGCTAACAGAAGGGCCTGGAGTGGAATACTGCAAAGTCTAACAAGCTATGGCTTCCAAACCAAACTACTCTACTCAGCAAAAGTACCCCTCATAGTAGGTGGTGAAAGAAATACTTTCCATGACAAAACTCAGCTTTGCAACTATATGAACACCAAACCAAACCTACAAAAAGTACTTCAGGAAATTCTCCAAATGTAAGAATCAAATAAACAACCTCAAGTGCCTACAAGAAGCAGATCACAATAACCAAACTGAGAGAATGCACAAAAAACTTCAAAGTCCATGAAAACAGCAAACCACATAAACCAACACAATATGGCAAGGAACAAATCAAACCTCACAGTCATTACTCTAAATATTACTGGCCTTATTTCACCCATCAAGAGACATGAGCTAAAAGGGTGGATCAGAAACTTAGACCCCTCAATCTGTTGTCTTCAAGAAACCCATCTCACCACCAAAGACAGACACCTCCTCAGGGTGAAAGGGTGTAAAATGATATTGCAAGCAAATGGGAATAAGAAACAAGCAGGCATAGCTATACTAATATCAGATAAAATAGACTTCAAACCAAAAGTAATCAAAAAAACAAAGAAGGTCACTTCCTACTTATCAAGGGAATGATCTATCAAAAGAATATCACAATCATAAATCTTTCTACACCAAACACAGGGGCACCACAGTACATAAAGTGTTGGGCCTAAAGAAGCCCAGACGCAAGGCCCAGTAGAACTTCCTGAGCCTGGCTAGAGTCTGGCAACCTGTCTTTGGCCTATGACTTCCACATAGGAGTGACTCAGCAAGGTCTGACCTAAAACTGCCTCCGCTCAGCTACTACTAACATGGTGAAATATTATTGGCCCTTAATCCTCACCCCATCCTAAGGCTCCCACCCCCTACCTTGATGCTATATAAGTGCCTGCTTGATACAATAAAACAAGATCCTCCTTCGACAAGTCTCCCGACTCAGTGTGGTTTCTCTCCGGTGCCTAGGAGGGAGGTCTGGGTTGTTGACACTCACCATCCCGCTCAACCCCAAGTAGAGACCAGTGGGACCAGCTCTCCTACAGCCCTACCTTCCGGAGAACCCGGCAGATTGGTGCACTGTATGAGGAACTCTCTCTCTTTCCTATGGAAGAACGCTGATGGGCCAATTGGTCTGTGGGTGAGTGTACCCTCATAAATTATGAGGCAGTCCTCATATCTAATGTGCTGACCTTTGCTTCTGTAACCTGTGCTTGCTTTTCAACATCTCTTCATTCCCTTTCTCTTTCCTTTCACTTTTGGTTTGCAGGCAAGCTGCATCTGTGGCATCTGTATTTCTGAACAGGTCATATGTCCCTGGTGGACACACCATGTGGGCAGACCTGGAGAACACTCAAGGCGTATTGCCCCCTCATTTGAGTGGGGACTCCATCCCGGAAGACAGAGTAAACCTGCTGGGGAGATCTGCTCCCATACGTACTGTGTTTGGTATCATCAAGCCATCCCCTAAGGACACAGACTCGTCTGGCTGTCAGGGATCTGAATCTGAACTTAATTCTGCAGCAGTTTAGCTATTTTTTGGGTCCTTGGTGTTTGTGTTCTATTTGTGTGTCTCTGTGTTGCTGTTACCCTAGGCCTTAATCTTTCTGATAACCAAGCCCTCCAGGCATGGGGCTGTTTACTCAAGATTACTCCCTTGTTGCCTAAGAGTAATCTTTTTGACTGGAACACCTGCAATCGGGTTGAAGTTCTGATCAGGAAGGCCCAGGTGGAAAAGGGGGAGATTCCCCATTTAGGTGCCCTCCCAACTGTATCAGCCTTAAAAGCCTCTTTTCCACCTATGCCCCCAAAGATAAAAAGGGAAACCCCAACCCAGGAGGGGACAAAAGATGATAAAAAGCTAAAAGTAAAACCAAAGCCAAGCTCTGAAACTTCAGGCCTGCCTGAGTCTTTGTATCCCTCCTTGGATCGTTTTGGAAGTGCTCCTTGGCCCTCTAAAGGCCCACCACTTCCAGACACCCCTACTAACCCATTGCAGACCCCCTCTTTCCCTCCGCCTTACCATGGGAATGACACTTCTGGGGAAGGAATAACCAACCTCTTCCCTGTCAACGTTAATCCCGGCAGTAATTGCCCCACTGCCTGGTACCCCTGGGAGGCTCATGATCTAAAGGACCTTAAAAAGGCTGTCTCAGAGGATGGACCTAATTCCCCTAGGCAGAGAACATCCTCCGGGGTTTGGCTCATCATCAGTGTACCACCCAAGATTGGAAAAACCTTGCTAAAGCCATTCTTTCTGGCCCTCTGTACATAAAGTGCTGTGCCTTCTTTCAGGATGAGTGCCATATTCAGGCTGAGCAGAATCAGGCTGAATCAGAATCACCTTCAGCATGCTCTTGGGCACTGCTGATGCATTTTCCATGGGCCTCCAGCAAGCTGCTATCCCTGATCCATACTGGGATCAGGTGCGGGCTTTGGGAATGGCCACACAGAGGAAACTGGAGGACGGCCCATCTGACCCCCACTTCACAGAAATCATACATAAAGCTAATAAAGACCTGGCTACCTTCTTAGAGAGGGTTAAAAAAAGCCTACAAAGAAAGTTTCCCCCTGGCCCCCTGCAAGACCAGTTCATTAAAATGCTAGTCTGGGAAGACATCACGAGTGACCATAAGTTGGCCTGCGCTGGACTAAAAGATCACTGTATGAGTAAATGGATTATAGCCACCAAAGACGCGGCATCCAGCTCCCATCAAGCTAGGGCCATGGCTTTGGCCTTGCAGGCTGCTCGCCATGAAGACATGGCCGCCCTAGTTTCTGCCCTTCAACAGACCTCGGAGAGTAAGGGACAATCTTGCTTTGGCTGTAGTAAAGAAGGTCATTTTAAGAGAGAGTGCCCCAATCGGGCCAAAAATATCCCAACAGTCCCTGTGGCCTCTAACGTGCTGCATACTCCCTGCCCCAAGTACAAGAAAGGTTTTCATTGGGCCAAGGATTACAGATCCAAGTTCAGCCTTCAGAGTAAGCCTTTAAACTCCCCCAGGGGCTATCCCCAGCCCCATTACACACTGGACCATGCCCCTGATTCCAGGACTAAGACCAAAGATGAAACTGGGGATGACTGCACTGTCTCTCTCAAGGAAACAATTTGGCTGATAAAATGGCTTCTATGCCTCAGTGTAATACTAATTAGAAAGAAGGAAGTCCCTCCTTCGTGGCAGTTAGTCCCTGGTCCACCTTTACTTGGTGTGGGCAGACAGTCAACATCCTGGAAACAGCCAACTGGCAGCACTGGACTGATCCTGATGGTAACCGTGGGGAGGTGTGCCCTCTGGTGGTGTCTGGCCTAACGGCCAACCTCCTAAGTCAGGATATACTTGGAGAAGCTGAGGCTTATATCACCACTGAAACTATAGGAAGCAATCCTCGAGGGCTCCACCCTAATCATCTTTGGCAAATTGATGTCACACACTCATCTCCATTTGGAACGCTTAAATATATTTTCCTTTCAGTTGATACCTTTTCTCATGCCTGCTGGGCATCAGCACATGCCGAGGAAAAATCTACACATGCTGTTAGCCATATGGTTCAATGCTTTGCCACCCTTGGATTACCTGATCAGATCAAAACTAATATTGGCCCCTGCTTTGTAAGGAAGTCCTTTGTAAATTTTCTCCAGACCTGGAAAATCTCACACTCCACAGACATCCCATATAACCCCTGGGGCCAAGCAATCATTAAAAGATATGATCAGACTCTCAAGTCTCAATTACAAAAGGAAAAGGGGGAATCCTTACCCCCACACGACCAACCAGAAAAGGCATTATTTACCCTAAATATTTCAATTTTTTCTAAAGAAGATAAACAATTAACCCCTGGAAGCGACAGTGGGTGGATAGCAGGGGATTCCAGACACACTCTTTCTCCCTGCTTTGGCAAACTAGGCTAGGTGGTCTGCTGGGATTATGCCCCCACTATTGGCTATTCAGATGGTGGGGGAGTTCAAGATAAAGTCAGGGAAAAACAAGTCCATAAAAATATAGAACAGCTTGTTTTGGCCCAGTACCCAGAGCTTAATTATCACCATATTGCCCTTCCTGAGAATTGGAGTGATTTAGCCCTCGACCCCAATACTGAATCCCTCTTACAAATGGTCTTTGATTTGTTAAACCAAATGACTCCTTCTCTTACAGAGGATTGCTGGCTTTGTATCCAATCTGGGCCTCCCCAGCCACTCGCAGTGGTCGGCAATGATGCTAATGTTACCCTAAAAAATTGCTTGGCCACTTTCCCTATTCCCATCCAGCTTCTCCCAATGTCTCCATCTGGAGCTTGCATTTGGACCCCACCTTCCCTGGATAATGCCAGTATAGATATGGGACATATCCATCCCTCCTTCTGTAATTCAAATATAACCATGGCCAATGCTCAATGCTGCCTGCCTCTTGGGATGGTCTATGATTGCAGAGGCGGGATAGCCTATGACTTCCTGCCCAATTGGATGGGCCTTTGTGCTCCAGCCACCTTGATTCCAGATGTGGATATCATTCCTGGAGAAAAGCCCTCCCTATACCCTCTTTCGATTATATCGGAGGGAGACCTAAGAGAGCTATACAAATGATACCTTTACTTGTTGGATTAGGAATAACCACAGGTATGGCCACTGGGACAGCCGGGAAGGGAATGGCAGTCCATCTCCACAGAAAGCTCTCTCTCCAGTTGATCAGTGACATAAAAGCCATGTCTGACACTATCCTTGATCTCCAACAACAGCTAGATTCCCTGGCTGAGGTAGTCCTACAAAACAGGAGGGGATTAGACCTACTAACCTACTAACAAAAAGGGAGGCATTTGTTTGTTTCTACAGGAAAAATGCTGCTTTTACGCCAATAAATCGGGAATCATCCAGGACAAGATTAAGAGGCTCCAAGAGGACTTGGAGAGGAGGCGGTGGGACCTCCAGGACAACCCACTGTGGATGGGATTACATGGCTTCTTACCATACCTTCTCCATCTACTTGGGCCCCTCCTTCTCCTTCTCCTCACTATTGGGCCCTGCTTAATAAATAAGATTATGCAATTTATTCACCAATGGCTAGAGGCAATAAAACTTCATCAGGTCGAAATACATTATCACAGGCTTGCTACTCAGGAATCAAGCCTCTCATATGACTGGCTGTCCTCATATGAGTGTCCTTCCTCCGCCCTCCACCTGACCAATGACAGGTAAGATCTCAAACTGACGGAGACAACCTAAGACAGGCCATGGAGTGGGTTCTCAGCAAGCTAAACACATGGTACCCAGTGATGGGTAAGATCCCCAGAGGGGGACAACCTAAGACAGGGACCATGATGACTGATGCTCTTACAAAAACAAAAGGGTGAGATGTTGGGCCTAAAGAAGCCCAGATGCAAGGAGCAGTGGACCTTCCTGAGCCTTCCTAGAGGCAATAAAACTTCATCAGGTCAAAATACATTATCATAGGCTCACTGCTCAGGAGTCAAACCCCTCATATGACTGGCTGTCCTCATATGAGTGTCCCTCCTCCACCCTCCACCTGACCAATGACAGGTAAGATCTCAAACTGACTGAGACAACCTAAGACAGGCCATGGAGTGGGTTCTCCGCGAACTAAACACATGGTGCCCAGTGACGGGTAAGATGCCCAGAGGGGAACAACCTAAGACAGGGACCATGATGACTGATGCTCTTACAAAAACAAAAGGGTGAGATGTTGGGCCCAAAGAAGCCCAGACGCAAGGCCCAGTGGAACTTCCTGAGCCTGGCTAGAGTTTGGCAATCTGTCTTTGGCCTATGACTTCCGCATAGGAGTGACTCAGCAAGGTCTGACCTAAAACTGCCTCCGCCCAGCTACTACTAATGTGATGAAATATTATTGGCCCTTAATCCTCACCCCATCCTAAGGCTCCCACCCCCTACCTTGATGCTATATAAGTGTCTGCTTGATACAATAAAACAAGATCCTGCTTCAACAAGTCTCCCGACTCAGTGTGGTTTCTCTCCAGTGCCTAGGAGGGAGGTCTGGGTTGTTGACACTCTCCATCCCACTCAGCCCCAAGGAAAGACCAGTGGGACCAGCTCTCCTACAGCCCTACCTGCCGGAGAACCTGGCAATAAAGCAAAATCTACTTGACAATAAAACAGAAATAACCACCAACACCATTATAGTTGGGGACTTCAACACTCCATTATCAGCAATAGGTAAAACATCCAACCAGAAAATGGACAGGGAAGTGAGAGAGCTCAACAAAACCATAGAACAATTAGACTTAACAGACATCTACAGAACATTCCACCCCAAATCCACAGACATTCCTCTCAGCAGCCCATGGAACCTTCTCTAAAATAGATTATATACTGGCTCACAAAGCCTGCCTCCATATATTTAGGAAGATTGGCATAATTTCCTGATTTCCTGCATGATATCAGATCACAATGCTGTATTGCTAGAAATTAACAACAAAAGATGCACCAAGAATCCCATCAGCTCTTGGAACCAGAACAGCACACTTCTAAACAATGAATGGGTAATGGATGAAATTATGAAATTTCTAGAAATGACTGACAATGAAAACAAATCATACCAAAAGTTGTGGGACACAATACAGGCAGTCCTCAGGGGAGAATTCGTAACACTAAATGCCTTCATAACAAAAACAGAGAGATCCCAAATCAATAACCTAACCATCCACCTAAAGTCACTGGAACAGCAAGAAGAAACCAACCCAAAAAGGTCCAGATGGAAAGAAATAATTAAGATCAGAGCAGAAATTAATGCATTGGAAACTAATAAAGCAATTAAGATAATTGATGAAAGAAAGAGCTGGTTCTTTGAAACAATAAACAAGATTGACAAACCGCTGGACAATTTGAACAAGTGAAAGAAAAAAAAAAGAGAGATGCTTCAAATTAACAAAATTAGGAATGAAAAAGGAGAGATCACAACAGACATAAGTGAAACTGGGAAAATCATCAGGACTTATTTCAAAAACCTCTACTCCACAAAACTGGATAATATGAAGGAAATGATGAATTCCTTGACACATATCCCCTACCGCAGCTTAACTTAGAGAAGATTAATCTCCTAAACAAACCTATCACACCCATCTCTATTGGAAAGGTAACCACAACCTCTCCCTAAAGAAGAGTCCAGGATCAGATGGCTTCTCAGCTGAATTCTATGAAGCCTTCATGGAAGAACTGAAACCAATCTTTCTCAAACTGTGCCAAACATTCAGAGAACTCATTCTATGAAGCAAGTATCACCCTTATACCAAAACCAGGCAAATATGCTACAAGAAAAGAAAACTACAGGCATATTTCCCTGATGAGCAAAATCCTGGCAAACTGGATCTAACAACACATCAAAAGCATAATCCACCTTGATCAAGTAGACTTCATCCTAGGAACACAGGGGTTGTTCAACATACAGAACTATGTCAATGTAATACACCATATAAATAAGCTTAAGCACAAAAAGCACATGATCATTTCAATAGATGCAGAAAAGCCCTTTGACAAAATACAACATCACTTCATGATCAAAGCATTGGACAGAATTGGCATAATCAGTTTATATCTCAACATAATAAAGGATATATAAAAAAAACTTCTAAAGCCCAAATAAAACTTAATGGAGAGAGACTGAAGGAATTCCCATTGAGAACAAGACAGGGGTGTCCACTCTCACCTCTGCTCTTCAATATAGTAATGGAAGTCCTACCTCAAGCAATGAGACAGGAGAAAGAAAGAAATAAAAGGATACAAATTGGAAGATCGCAACCTCCTAACTATGCTGCACCTCCCCAGGAAAGAAAGGCAAGGCATTAAGGGTACACTGGGTCTTTTAGGGGAGAGAAATGTCTAATAGATCACCAGTGGGAAGGTGGAGAGGGCAAAAAAAAAGGAATCACTGATTCCCACACTTGCGGATAGCCCACCAGCCCCCAACCCCCCTATGCAGCCACTGTACACATAGTTCCAGCTTCAGGACACTCCCACACTTATTGTAGAAAGGGGACCCAGGCCAGCATATTTCCACTTGCCTCACTGCACAGGGGTGATTCACCAGCTACCCTCACCCACACGTGATCTTGGGCAGGCTTCACCTGCTGGCCTGCTCAAGCTCAGGCTCCATTGGTCCATCTGCCTTCCACACACGCACCGCCCATCTCTGCTTGTGCAAGATGAACCTGCTCTGCCCATCTGCTCACTTATTGCTCTGACTGCTGCCCATCCACGCCGAGCTCAAGGACATTCCACTTGCCCACGTGAGCTCAGAATCACTCTGCCTGTCCACCTGTGCCAGCTCAGGCCCAATCCCCTGCCTGTCTGCCATTACAGCCACATGCTGGTGTCCTGTTGCATATGAGCTCAGGCTGCTTCTGTGTCCCAGTGTCCTGCCACACATGAGTTTAGGCTGTTTCAGTGCTTGGTGCTTCAGCATCCCTCTATGTGTGAGTTCAGGCTGCTGCAGTGCCCCACTACATGACAGCTCAGGCTACATTGGTGTCCATGCCATGCAGGAGCACAAGCTGCTTTGGCATTCTGCCTAGTGAGAGCTCAGACTGCTTTCGCATCCAGCCTCAGGCTGCTTCAGCTTCCCCATGTGCATGAGGTCAGGCTGATCCACCCACCCAAGTGTTAGCTCAGGACCATGTTGCCCATCTATCTGCTTGCCTGCCTGCTAGATCAGGCCAGCTACCCCAAGAGACACCACTTCCCCCACCCACCAACACCATGGTCCTACTCTCTCTGCCCATTCACTGTGATGGGCAGACCACAGCACAAAAGAAATAACATGGAATTGCAAATGGCCTTAATTCACCCATCAAGATAGAGAAGCTAACAGGATGGATCAGAAAATCAGACCCCTCAATCTGTTGTCTTCAAGAAACCCATCTCACCACTAAAGACAGACACCTTCTCAGGCTGAAACGGTGGAAAACAATGTTCCAAGCAAACGGAAATAAGAAACAAGCAGGTGTAGATATATTAATATCAGATAAAATAGACTTTAAACCAAAAATAATCAAAAAAGACAAAGAAGGCCACTTCCTACTTATCAAGGGAATGATCTGTCAAGAGGATATCACAATCACAAATCTTTATGCACCAAACACAGGGTCACCACAGTTCATAAATCAAAACCTACTTGACAATAAAACAGAAATAACCACCAACACTATCATAGTTGAGGGCTTCAATACACCATTATCAGTAATAGACAGATCATCCAAACAGAAACTCAACAGGGAACTAAGAGAGCTCAACAAAACCATAGATCACGTAGACCTAACCAACATCTACAGATTATTCCATTTAAATTCCACAGGCTGCACATTCTTCTCAGCAGCCCATGGAAAATTCTCTAAAATAGATCATATACTGGCTCACAAAGCTTGTTCCATATATTTAGGAAGATTGACATAATTCCCTGCATTATATCAGATCACAATGCTATATTGCTAGAAACTAACAACAAAAGATCCACCAAGAATCCCATCAGTGCCTGGAGACTGAATATCACAATTTTAAACATGAAATGGATAGTGGATGAAATAAAAAATGAAATTGTGAAATTTCTAGAAATGAATGACGATGAGAAAACATTGTACCAAAACTTATGGGAAACAATGAAAGTGGTCCTCAGGGGAAAATTCATATCACTAAATACCTTCATAACAAAGACAGATAGATTACAAATCAATAACCTGACCATCCACCTAAAGGCACTGGAAAAGCAAGAAGAATCCAATCCAAAAAGCTACAGATGGGAAGAAATTATTAAGATCAGAGCAGAAATTAATGAATTGGAAATTAAGAAAACAGTTAAGAAATTTGACAAAACAAAGAGGTGGTTCTTTGAAAAAATAAACACGATTGACAAACCCCTGTCCAATTTGATCAAGCAAATAAAAGAGACACCCCAAATTAACAAAATTTGAAATGAAAAAGAAGAGATCACAAGGGACATATGTGAAAGTGGGAGAATCATCAAGACTTATTTCAAAAACCTGTACTCCACAAAACTGGATAATATTGAGGAAATGGGTAAATTCCTGGTCACATACCATCTATCAAAGCTAAACTCAGAGTAGATTAATCTCTGAAATAAACCTATCAAACTCATCAACATTGAGAAAGTAATCAAAAACCTCCTTAAAAAGAAGACTCCAGGACCAGATGGCTTCTAAGCTGAATTCTATCAAACCTTCATGGAAGAACTCAAACCAATCTTTCTCAAACTTTGCCACACAACTGGAGAACAGGGAATCTCCCCAACTACTTCAATGAAGCTAGTATCACCCTAATTCCAAAACCAGGCAGAGCTGCCACAAGAAAACTACCAGCCTATTTCCCTGATGAACTTAGACACAAAGATCCTTAACAAAATCCTCAGAAACTGAATTCAGCAACACATCAAAAGCATTATCTACCTTGATCAAGTGAGATTCATCCCAGGAACGCAGGGGTGGTTCAACATATGGGAACCTGTCAATGTGATACGCCACATAACAAGGTTAAACACAAAAACCACATGATCATTTTGATAGATGCAGAAAAGGCCTTTGACAAAATACAACATCACTTCATGATCAAAACACTGCAGTGAATTGCCATGGTCAGTTCATATCTGAACATAATAAGGGCAATATTCAAAGCTTCTAAGGCCCAAATAATACTTAACGAAGAGAGACTGGAGGAATTCCTATTGAGATCATGAACAAGACTGCACCATTGCCCACTCTCACCTCTCTTCTTCGGTATAGTACTGGAAGTCCTAGCTCAAACAATAAGACTGGAGAAAGAAATAAAAGGTATACAATTTGGAAAGGAAGAAGTTAAGTTAGCTCTATTCACTGATGACATGATTGTATATGTAAGTGACCCAAGAGACTCCATCTCAAAACACTTGAAGATGATTACCCCTGATAGCAAAGTAGCAGGATACAAAATCAATGCCCCCAAATCAGTAGCCTTTCTATAGGCAAATGTCAAAGATACAGAGAATGAAATAAGGGACATGGCCCCATTTTCAATAGCAACAACAACAACAAAACAACATTAACCAAGGAAGTAAAGATCCATACAATGAAAACATAAAAGCTGCCAAAAAAGGAATTGAAGAGGACTTGAGAAAATGGAAAGCTCTCCCATGTTCCTGGACAGGCAGAATTAACATTGTGAAGATGGCAGTCCTACAAAGTCAATGTACAGATTTAATGCAATTCCAATTAAAATCCTAACATTATTCTTCACAGAGATAGGAAAAATCATCTCAAATTCATATAGAAAGGCAGAGGGCCTTGGATATCCAAGCATATCCTCAGCATATCCTCAGCCATGGTGGGAAACCAACCACTCTTGATTTAGCTAACTGATCTGCCCAGTGGAACTGGACCCATAGATGGAACAGGGAAATAAATCAGAACCGTATCCAGACATGAGCCTGATCTCGATTAACAAGCTGTCATCAATCATGAGCTTCAAGAGGGCCTATACCTATTAAATTCTTTATAAAAAAATAAGGGTTATCCCACTCATCTCATGCTAACTTTATTCTTTGTTGGACAATCTGCTTCTCTTTTTCAGATAGATGCAGATCCTAAGGAAAGAACCACCCCATCATACCTCAAAAGGATCCCAGCTGATACTAAGAATGAATGGTGCAACAAGCAAGGGTGCTGATTTCTTGGTGAACCTGTTACCAGCACAAGGGTGAAGGACATCAACACAGAGAACAATCAACTCCTTAAATGTCAGATATACAGAGACACAGAGGCTCCCAAGACCTCATCACTGAAGCAGACCCAAAATGAACCCAACATGGCTCAGGGAAATTTTTTGGAAGAGGGGTCAGAAAGAATGTCAGAGCCACACAGTTGGTCATGATATGTAGAGACATTTCCTCCTACTCTCCAATGCATGACCCATATACCTCAACAAGAAGGGTCCAGGGGAGGCTGTAGGACATGGACAAGGCTAATCTTGGTACCTACTTGATTGTATTCACTGAGTACAAATCTAATTAATAAAAATCAATAAATAAGAAGGATACAAATTGGAAAGGAAGAATTTACTTTAGTTCTATTAGCTGATGACATAATTCTATACATACAAGCATACAATAAGCAAAGCCAGTAGATTACTGACAGAATGGGAGAAAATATTTGCTGAATATCCAACTGACAGAGGCCTAATTTCTAGAAGCTACAAAGATCTCAAAAACCTAAACAATAAAAGGTCAAACAGCCCACTCACAAAATGGGGCAAAGAGCTGGACAGGCAATTCACAGAGGAAGAAATACAAATGGCAAACACAAACTTAAGAAAATGTTCATCATACCTAATCACCATGAAAATGCAAATTAAAACAACTATGAGATTCCACCTTACCCCAGCAAGGATAGAAAACATTTATAAATCAAATGAAAATAAATGCTGGCATGGATGTGGAGAAATAGCAACCCTCATCCAGTATTGATGAGAATGTAAGATGGTACAACCGCTTTGGAAAGCAATATGGAGACTCCTAACCATTGACTACAGTTACCAACAGACCCAGTTATTCCCTTATTGGACATTTATCCTAAAAGCTCCAAGCCTGAGTTTAGAGAGATTTGCTCAGCCATGTTTATCTCTGTTCGATTTATGATAGCTAAGAGCTGGAACCAACCCAGGTGTTCATCATGAGACGAATGGGTGACTAGGATGTGGTATAGCTACATGATGGAATTCTACACAGCAATAAGGAAAAAATAACACAATGAAATTTGAAGGAAAATGGTCGAACATGGAACAGGATCATTCTTAGTGAAATCATCCAATCACAGAAAGATAATCGTCACATAGTCTCACTCATCTACAGTTCCTAACCTGAATCTTCCTGAGATGCCAACATACCTAACAAGCATCTCAAGGATAAGACAATAGGATGGGCAGGGATGGAATGGAGCATAAGGGTGGGGGTGGGGAACCAAAAACTGGACTCAAATAGCAATGGTCCCATAAAATTCTACATCCTAAAAGACAGACTAAATGGTTGAACCTTCACCAGGCCCTTAGAGGAAACACCTGAATCACAATCACCCTAGAAAGGGTATGATGAATACTGACCTCAATCTTCTGTTTCTGTTTCTCTCTCTCTCCCTATTCTCTCTAACACTTTTATATTACTTATCTTTTCCTTCCTTCTCTTATTGCACACTGACCTGTCACTCCCAGTACCAGAATGTGGCTATCATCCACAATGAGCTGTTGATCACAGAGAACTAAAAGGTTTCCCAATAGAAGACAGATTTCTGTCAGAGTACTTGATGACCTACCAAAGGTTAGTGGTAAGACTCTACTGCTGAAGACACCATATGCTGTTGGTATGGAACATGAGGTGACAAGACTGTAAGCTGGAAGAGAGTCCATCCCTAGACAGTTAGCTCTTCTAGTGCTACATGATAAACTGGGGGAAAATGACCAATATCTGTCTGAGCAACTCATGGTTTAAACTACTGAGCAGCAAATAACCTGATGTGACACTCACACAAATGCCATAGTGGCACATAGCCATTATGGGAAACCAACTGCTCCTGATTTGGCTAACTGATCTGCTCAGTGGAACAGATCCCAAAGCTGGAGCTAGGAATCAAGTGAGAATCATATCCAAAATGAACCCACTCTCCATTACCCAGCTCCCACCAACTGCAGGCTATAAGAGCCTACACCTATTAAATTCTCTCTAAAAACAAAAGTTATCCCATTTATCTGGCACTATTCACCACTGGAGAATTTGCTCATCTTTTTCAGATGGTCACAGATTTTAAGGAGAGAACCAGCCCATCACACTTCAAGAGGGCCCCAGCTGAAACTACAAATAATTGGGGAAATGAGTAAGAGTGCTGCTTTCTTGCTGAAACTGGTCCTGGCACAAGGGTGAAGTAGATAGAAACAGAGAGCACTCAACTCCTACCAAATAAGATATCCAGATACACAGAGGCTCCCAATACCTCATCACTGAAGTAGACCTAAAATTAACCCAATGTAGCTCAGGGAAATTTGTGGAAGAGGGGGTGGAAAGAATGTCAGAGCCACACATTGGGTCATGATACACACAGACATTGCCTCCTACACATAACTGATGGCTAACACCACAATGCGCAACCCATATTCCCCAATGAGGAGGGTCCCTGCACTGGGAGGAAGACAGGGAGGAGGCTAACAATGGTACCAACTTGACTGTATACACTCAGTACAAAACAATAAAAAAAAATTTATATTTATTTTTTTTAAAGTAGAAACATTGCCATTTGGGTCTAGATTTGTGTTTCCCACCCCTTTGATGCCCTCCCCTCCCTCCCCTTCCATCCTAGTTTCTAGTCTAGGAGATGCTTGCTGGGTATGTAAGGTATCTTGGGTAGATTCAGGTTCGTCTAGTGCTAGAAGTTGCTACATGGGTGACTGGGGGAAAATGACCAATATCTGTTGAAGCAATGCATGGTCTAACCTACTTAGCAGCAAATAACTTGGTGTGATGCCCACACAAGTGCAGTGGTGGCACACAGCCATGGTGGGGAACCAACTGCTCTCAATTTGGCTAACTGATCCCCTCAGTGGTATGGGACCCATAGCTGGAGCTGGGAAACAAGTCAGCACCATACCCAAACATATGCCCACTCTCCAATATCAAGCTACCATCAATTGTGGGCTACAAGAGGGCCTACACCTATTAAATTCTCTATAAAAAAAAGTAAGGGTTATCTCATTTGTCCTGGTGCTAACTTACTCTCCGTTGGAGAATCTGCTTCTCTTTTTCAGATAGATGTAGATCCTAAGGAGAGAGCTACCCCATCATACCTCAAAAGGGCCCCGGCTGAAACTAAGAAAAATTGGCAAAACAAGCAAGTGGGCTGTTTTCCTGATGAACCGGATACCAGCACAAGGGGGAAGGAGATCAGCACAGAGAAAAACCAACTCCTACCAAATCAGAGAGCCAGAGCCTCAGAGACCCCCAACACCTCATCACTGAAGCAGACCAAAAATGAACCCAACATGGCTCAGGAAAATTTTGTAGAAGAGGGGACAGAAAGAATGTCAGAGCCACATGTTGGGTCATGATATGCAGAGACATTTATCTTACCCATAACTGTGGGCTAACTCCACAATGCATGACCCGTATACCTCAACAGGGAGGGGCGAAGGGGAGGGGGTAGGTCACGGATGAGCCTAATAATGGTACCAAACTGACAGTATTTGCTGAATACAAAACTGACTAATAAAGAAAAAAAATTATATGGAAATATCTAAAGTAAAAAAAAATAAATGACATTAGAGTGATAAACCAAAAAAATAAATAAAATTAAAAAAAAAGTAGAAACATAAGGTGAAGGTAATGGATGAGATGGTGTGGCCGGTGCAGATCTCTCTGCTCATGAAGCTATGCCATACTCTGCCTTGGTCCTCAGCACGGCCTACAGTGCCAAGCACTACAGTTACTAAAACCCCTGGCCGAAGAGGAGAGGAGGGTAACAGCTGAGGAAAAGAAGAGGCAGGATGAACTGAAATGCATTGAGAGAGTATTGGCAGAAGCTCAAGATGAGAGAATATTAAAGTGAGGTACCAGCAGACTTACTGTTCTTCAGACCCTGTGGTTGAATAAAACTTTGGTTGTGAAAAAAAAAAAAAAGTAGAAGCATCATATATCTTTAGAAGAGTGTAGCACTATTATTTCCTCCATGCAAATGTTAAATACTAAAACACAGCATTGAAATCAGGGTTATCTAGGATTGATATTTTTAAAAGTAAAACTATTAGAAAATTTGATCTTTCAATTCCTTTTAATAATAGATTTTACATATGTGTGAGATACTATCACTACTGGATAATGAGTCTGGAGAAGTACAAAGAAATCAGAAAAGATAGTATGTAGAAATAAAAACTATAATAACTATAATAAAAACTATAATTAGGACTGTTAGAAATCGGGATTGACCAGGGCGACATGAGGAGTATAGGTAAGAGAGGTAAAGAGTCAACCTCAACAGCACAGACTTTACTGGAATATACAAAGGGTCAGACTTCTCCCACAGGAAATAAGGATGGCGCCCCCTTTACTAGGCAATTGGGGATTTTAAGGAGTTAGGCTTCAGGACAGCCCAAGATGGGGACAGTGGAGGTAGGGTTAAACAAACTTTAGGTTGTCTCTATCCAGTGTTTACTTTTCTTTGTGAATGAATAATGAGAAGACAGAGCCTCTTCTTTTGTTTATTGATGACATGCTAGGAGGGGATTAGAGCTGTTTCCTAGGTTGTCTGATAACTCCCAGAGTCTTTCTATGTTTAAACTTGTAAGTTTTATGGTCCAAAAGATTTTTCCAGCAAGGTCAGTGATTCATAAATGCTTCATTCCAGACCCTGAAGAAAGAACAGGCAGGGTTGACTAAAGTCTCTGACTTTTTCCTGCTGACCAATGGGATGAAGTCAGGGCTGGTGGTTGTCTCCCAGGTCTGGATCTAGGTGAGGTTCTCCTTTGAGTTTGGGAAGCTTTGGCTTTTGATGTCTTGTGTCTGCCTTCCCCTCCTCTTTTTCTTTTTCTTCTTCTTCTTCTTCCTCCTCCTCTTCCTCCTCCCCACTTTTTTTCAGTGTCAGAAGGACAGAAGGCAAGAAACAAATTACTATGGGTGATTTGTCATGGGTTTGGGGATGTACAGAGGGTTGAGGTACATTATTTTACAGAATTGATCTCTTGTTTGATGAATCAGAGTAGACAATTGAGCAGACAAGGGAGGTGTGATTATGAGAAGAATACTGATCAAAAGACCTATTAAAGAGCATAACCATGGAAACCATTTTCCTAAACCTGATCAAAAGTTGCCCTCATGGATTTTGTTAACCTCTTCTTTTATTTTGTCTATCTTTTGTTGAATAATATTAGAATTGTCTGTAATATTTAAGCAGCACATTCCAGGGAGTTGTTGGCAGCCAGTATGATGCTTCAATAATAAAAAAATAGAAAAAAAATAATTAAAAAAACAATAGTGGCTCTAATTTTTAATATTGAGGTTTGAAGTTCTTTCAGTTCTTGGTTAATTTCTGCCAGAACTCATGCTGTGAGATTAGCAGTTTTGATAAAAATGCAGGCCAATTTAGACACCTCCTTTTGTATCTCTACCACAAGGCCTGGAATGGGCAGGATCAAGGCTGTTGGGACTGCTACCTGTCTGTGATCTAAGAGGATTAAGCTGTTATCACAGTTGGAGGGCAGACTCCCCGTATTGTAGTGAGCAGGGCTTAGAGATGGCAGTAAGGGGAAGATCTATCCAATGAACAAGATCCACAGAAGTTATCAGGCAGGGCTTGAAAGGATGTTTTATTGCAGAGGAAGACCCATCCCATGGGCAACCATTTTCCAGTGTACTGGGTGATGTTTCATTCAGTAGAACAATTAGGAAGTGGTTGAGGGTGTTTAAAAGGTTTTGATTGGGGGGGGGGTATAAGTGATCCATAGGCAATGTTGTTAGAAAATTAGGGTGACTGGGAGCGCTGATTCTGTGCAGAGCACAGGATGCTCTTGTTTGGTAGTTCTGTCTCCAGTAACATTAACATATTTATTATATTTAACAGACCCATGAGATTATTAGTTAACAGTTGGTGGACTGAGTTTCCCTCTTTTATGAAAAAAGAACATTTTTTCATGGTATAAATGCCAACTGAACCCAGAAGTTTTGAGTATTTAAAGACTCCAAAGAGCTCATAGAGATGCTTACATTCAAGGTAGCCTTTGAATAGACAGTATCTGTAGGGCCTCCTTTCTTTAAGTTTGGTACAAGAGTACCGTCCTGAATCTTTCTTTTAGACTGATCTGGGAGATTTTTCCATGGTCCTTGTGTGAGACCCTCACAGAATATTTCTTTATTATCTTTATACCATCTAATGAGGCCAATTATAATGCCACGGCATGAAAAGGTACAGTTTAGTATTAGGGGGATTCTATGGTTGCTGCTCCTATTTAGGCCACAGAGGGGATACATGTATCTGTTGTAGCATAAGCATGAGTGACAATAAGCATTATTAGGGACATAGTAATGGTATGAAGGGCAATAAGCCTGTTATGCTTCATCTTTAGGAGGAATTAAAGACTAGAAAAATTACTATAAGGAAATGTACCCAGAGTGGGAGTGTTAAGAGGGCTTTGTGGCGTGAGATCAATCTGCAGAAATTAACAATTATTAGTCCTGTTGATAAGAGAATTATACTGTGTGAAGAAGGGGTGGCAGGTCATCTCCTGGGCTCCTAGGGGAAGAGGAGGAAGTACAGAGCAATGGTAAAGAACTGTATCTTTTCCAGTACAACCAGGGTTCTTCTACAGCATCTACAAGCTTGTCACATGTGGAGATCAGCCGGAATATCAACCATAGGTCTTCCTGTATATGAGTCAGGAACAGATGGAATTGTTGGAGAGTGAGTGCCCTCTGGCAGGTCTGTCTTTTCTTTTTTATTGACAACTTCCATAATTATAGACAATAACCCATGGTAATTCCCACCCTCTCCCCACTTTTTTCTTTGCAACTCCACTCTCCATCATACCCCTCCCCCTCTCAATTAGTCTCTCCTTTATTTTGATGTCATCATCTTTTTATCCTATTATGATGGTCTTTCATAGGTAGTGTCAGGCAGTGTGAGGTCATGGATATCCAGGCCATTTTGTGTCTGGAAGAGTGCATTGTAAGCAGTCCTACTCTTCGTTTGGCTCTTACATTCTTTCTGCCACCTCTTCCACAATGCATCCTGAGCCTTGGAAGGTATGATAGAGATGTTTCAGTGTTGAGCACTCCTCTATCACTTCTCAGCACCATAGTGTTCTGAGTCATCCCAAGGTCACCACCATCTGAAAAGAGAATCTTCTCTAACCAAAAGTAAGAGTAGAATTAAATATGGGTATTAACATTAACAGAAGTGCTTACCAGGCAGTTTGGTTAGCAAAGTATATACATTTATTCAGACACCAGGAGACATTACACCCATAGGGCTTATGACTATCCCTGTTGTAGGTTTTCAGAATCAGGCATGTATTCCCTCCCATGGAGTGGGCCTCCAGCACAATTAGAGAGTGGTTGGTTTCTCCCACAACAGACATGCCACTATTGCACCTATTGGCCCATTTTGCCTAAATTTAAGGTTTTCAGTATCTACTGTTGAGTATCTCCACTAGTGATTTCTCTGTCTCCCGTTGAACTGCATGCAGGGTAGCTTTTTTCAGCTTTCTGTCAGATGGTCTACACGGAGGAGGTGTTCAGCTCAGCTCCAGCAGGATTTCTCAGTGATCTTATAGCCCAAGTATGTGGAGTCTTCAGAAGTAGGGTCTTACCATCTATTCCTGGTGGGAAACTAAGAGCCTTGGTAATAGCCTGTAATGTTTTGAGAGCATCAGGGACATCCCTGGCCAGAATTTCACTGGAATTTATCTCATCCATGGTACTGGAAATCTTCTAATAACGATCTATGGCTTCTGTGTGTTCCATTATCCGAAAGAGTAGGTTTCCATATGACTCAGTCATACCCTCTTAGATTTTGATTAGCCCTCCCCGTACCTTCCCTTTACTCATTATCATTCTCTCACCTCACTTAGGCCTTTCCACCCCCATTAATCTGTTCTTCTACTTGCATATATACCATACTATTATGGCCCCCCTCCCTCCCTTTCTATTTCCTTTATATCCCCTTAGCATACTGGCCTTTGCTACTGAGTTTTATTCCAATTCACATAGAAGTTCAATCATTTGTAGCTAGGATGCACATATGAGACAGAACATGTGACAATTGACTTTCTGGGCCTGAGTTACCTCACTAAGTATAATCCTTTCCAGATCCATCTATTTTTCAAAAGAAATTCATAATTTCATTTTTCTTTACTGCTGAGTAGAACTCAATTGTATAACTCATCCACTCATCAGATGAGAGACATCTAGGTTGGTTCCATTCCTAGCTATTGTGAATAGAATGACAATAAACATGGTTGAGCAAGTATCTCTAAGGCAGTGAGATGAGTCCTTAGGATATAAGTCTAGGAGTGATATAGCTGGGTATATGGTAAATCTATTTTTGGCTGTCTCAGGAGCCTCCACACTAATTTCCACAATGGATATAACAGATTTCATTCCCACCAACAGTGTAGAAGAGTTCCTCTTCTTTCCACACCTTCACCAGCATTTATTGTCATTTGTTTTCATGATGGTAGCCATTCTCACAGGAGTGAGATGGAATCTCAAAGTAGTTTTAATTTGCGTTTCCCCAATGGCTAAGGATGTAGAACATTTTTTTAGATGTTTATATGCCACCTGTATTTCTGCTTTTGAGAACTCTCTATTTAGTTCCATAGTCCTTTTAATAGAATAAAAAAGAATGATCACAGACCAATCTCCCTCATGAACATAGAAGCAAAAATTCTCAACAAAATATCATCAGATAGATGTAGATCCTAAGGAGAGAGCCATGCCATCATACCTCAAAAGGGCCCCGGATGAAACTAAGAACAATTGGCAAAACAAGCAAGGGTGCTGTTTTCTTGGTGAACTGGGTACCAGCACAAGGGTGGAGGAGATCAGCACAGAGAAAAATCAACTCCTACCAAATCAGAGATCCAGAGACCCAGAGGCCCCCAACACCTCATCACTGAAGCAGACCAAAAATGAACCCAACATGGCTCAGGAAAATTTTGTGGAAGAGGGGCCGGAAAGAATGTCAGAGCCACATGTTGGGTCATGATATGTAGAGACATTTATCTTACCCATAACTGTGGTCTAACTCCACAATGCATGACCCATATACCTCAACAAGGAGGGACCAGGAGGAGAGGGTACATCATGGATGAACCTAACAATGGTACCAAATTGACTGTATTCGTTGAGTACAAAACTAATTAATAAAAAACATATATATTGGCAAACAGAATACAACAATATATCAGAAAGATCATTCACCCCAACAATGCAGGGAGATACAGGGATGGTTCACCATACTCAAATTGATAAATGTAATACAGTATATAAATTGACTGAAGGACAAAAAACTCACATGATCATCTCATTACATGCAGAAAAGCATTTGACAAAATCCAACATCCCTTCATGATAAAAGCCCTACAGAAACTGGGAATTGAAGGAAATATCTTAACATGATAAAGGCTATGTATAACAAACCTACAGCCAACATAATACTAAATGGAGAAAAACTTGAAGCTTTTCTGCTAAAACCAGGAAAAAGACAAGGATGTCCACTGTCCCTATTTTTATTTAATATAGTACAGGAAGTCTTAGCAATAGCACTAAGGCAAGAGATACACATAAAAAGGATACAAATTGAAAAGGAATAGATAAAGTTATCATTATTTGCAAATGATTCTATACATAAGAGACCCTAAAGACTCTACCAGCAAACCTTTAGAGCTGATAAATACCATTTAAAAGGAGTCATATGGGTGAAGTATAGTTTCCAATCCATGGCTGGTAGAAGGCCCTGCATCTGTTGTGTAGGGAATTGGAGGAGTTCAGATATTGGAGTTAGGGTGTGCTCCTTGGCAGATATTACATGAGTCTGCAAGAGCTTTGAGGATTTGTCTATCTGAGGGTTGGAGGGAGGTATGGTTTTGAAGGAAATAAAACAGAGGTTGGTTAGAGGGATGAAATAAAAAATGCAGATGTGAAAGAATCTTTTGAGTGATTGAGATGGGGTGGAGGTGGATTGGTATGCTAAGAAAGAGGAGGAGGTGGAGCAGAGGTCCAAGTGACTTGGGGGAGCTACCATCTATAAACCAGTCAGGAGTTTTGATTTCATGGAGAGGGTGGTCAGTGATGTGAGTAAAGGGGTTGAGGGAGCGATTTAATGTATCAGAGCATGAATGTAAGGGGGCTTGGGGAGGAGGGCAGTGGGGGCAGTGAGCAAAGTAGCTGGATTGAGGATTGGGCAGGGTTGGGAGGACAGGTTAGTGTCATGGGGGTATTCATGCAGGATTTGGACTTGAGAGGGAGGCGGAACAAGGAAGGCTCAATAGCTGAGATACAGCAGGTGACAGGGCATGATCACATGAGAGGCTGGCAAAGCCACTGGAAGATGGACTGTGGTTTGCATGGAGACCCAAAGATGTTTTGGTTATACCAGGACTGTGCATGGGCTACCATTGAGGTTATTGGCTAGGGATGTCAGTTTTCCTGGCTACTCAGCCCACCTGGAGGGGTAGAATTGGAAAATCCAGAGACTGTCAGTCACCAGTTATATCAGACTTGAATTACAGAAGTTTGATGTTTGTATGATGGCTGTTAAGTTTGCATTATTCTAATCTCTTCTTACTATGCCTGAGTAAGTTGAAAATATTTACTCTGTGCCTTTATATGTTGAAACTATGAAACTTGTTTGCTTTTACAGGACTTATAGCTAAGAATAATCTTAAATCTCAGATGAGGCTAGGGACTATGCAACTATCTTAAGTTGGTAAAGACTATGTGGACCTTTAAAATTGGACTGAGTAAAATTTACAATGTATTGAGATGGTTTTGAATCTATTGGGGGCCAGTGCAGAATGTGGTAGTTTGAATAAATGTCTCCCAGCATATTCAGGAGTTTATTACAACTTATTGTATTTCCAGCCACTTGGCTGGAGGAGGTGTCACTGGGTAGATCTTGGGATCTGCTGTAAGGTGTGGTGGTTGATTTGAAATTCCGATCTTAAGATATGCAAAGTGCTTGGAGTTCCTGAAGTGTATTTATTTTTGGTGTGGTTTTAGGGATTTGGCTTGTGGCTTCTCTCTTTCTCTGCTTGGACCTATGAAAATAGACCAGCTTCTGCTGCCATTATGAAACTTACCCTAGGTCTGTAGGCTCCAATAAATATCTCTTATTTCATAATTGTGCTTGGTTTGTGTTAGGAGTGCCAGTTAGTTTGTTAAGTATAGATAAAATGAGGCACTCACCTAGCAATGATGACATCACCATGGCAACCAGAGACCACAGTCACAGCCAGCTGTGCACTGATATGCATATGAGCTAACCCTAAGGTGGTTATCAGAACTATGAATAAGAACTGGAAGAAAAGAGTATAAAACCCATAAAAAGTTGAAGAAGCCATCACTCAACCCAGAGAGACAGACTCTACATCGCTCTCCATTTTGATACCCACCACAGGGCTGGAGCAGCCCATGGGAGCCCTCACTTGGAGCTTGCTGACAGAGAAGAAGGAGAATGGCTGGACCAAAGCTGGCCCACGGATCAAATGTCCTGGCAGATGAGCTAGGCTACAGTTGATAGGATAGGAGAATAGGGAACTTGACCTAATTAACATGTGTGAAGAGTGAATATGGTGTGGTAATTAAATTAATATAATCCGCCTCTCCACTACATAATCACACACTCTGCTTGCAACAGTTTGGAAGTTCATCTCAGTGACCTGAAGCTTTCTACTACACCATCAAAGCCAAAACTCAGTCACTGTGGAGAGCTCAGTAGTAAAGGAGAATTTTATCACACCCTCCAAGGCTGAAGGAACACTGGGGAAGAAAGAGCAGAAGCAATGTAAGAGGCTAAAGAATGGGAAGGTGTATTCTAAGATAGCAAATACTATTGAGATCTTCTGTGTGGTACACCACTTCAATATTTTGAACCAGAATTTTTTTTAATCTCAAAAATAAAATAAACTAATAAATATTTTCCAGAGGGGTGCTGAGGTTACACAAATATATTTAAGATGGCTGGTGTATCACAGGAAATATATAAATGCTAACTAAGGTTATTGATATTATTAGATGACACAGGCTCAATGTAGCATGGAAGAAATTTCTATTAAACACCAACTTGGCAAAAAGAAATCCTTCACACATACACTTGTTTCATGAAGGTACTAATGCATGATTTATGCATGTATAAATAAATAGGCTTTACACTTGATTGACTATGTAAAAAAATGGGTTTTCCTCCAAATGGGATTTATAATCACAGTACCTGCACATAAAGAAAATGAAACTCTTGAAAACCAGTAATACTAAGAGCTATGGAAACAATGTCAGAAAAAGTCTAAAGCATTTTTTAAAAATATGCCCAAGCTTATGGTTAGTGTTTACGTTTTAAATACTAGTACAACTACTTAATATGCTAAGGTTAGCATCAATGTGCAAGAAAATAAAATTCTTCAAGCTACTGAGTGAGTAAAATATTTTAATTTATATTATATTAATTTAATTTTATATTTTAAACAGAACTCATGCAGTATCTAGCTTACAAAGACCTATAATGAGAACAGGGAACAGAGGATGACACTAAACCGGTTCACCTGTCATTGGTGGCCCAACAGACAAGGCAAACAGTCCTTAGTTTTATTAACAGTTGCCTAGGTGGCTGTGTCTCCACTTATTTTATTTATCTAGCTCTGATTTGGGGTCATTTTTCAAAGGACAGCTTGTTTACTCAACTTCTGTAGCACTTGCCTTCTTGTTGCTGGAACAGAACACCTGACCAGAAGCTGCTTACAGAGGAAAGGGTTTATGCTGGCTTATAGTTCAAAGAGAAGTTTCATCATGGCAAGAAAGCCTGATCAAAGCAGGAAGCTGGCTGACATACAACATATCGGCAAGAAGGTAGTGGAGAAAGTGAGCTTGCCAGCCTTGCCAAGTGTGCCTGCACCATAAAATCTCGAGGCCTGCTCCCATGACACACCTCCTCCAGCAAGGTTCTTTCACTCAAAGGCTCCACCAGGTGGGGATTGAGTATAAGCTTTAAATATATGAGGCTATGGGAGACATTTAACATTCAAACCACCACACTTGCTATCTGAGCCAACTGTAGCACACATGGGTGCTTGACATTCTTCTAGATGCCACATGGACCCATACATCCTCTTTCCAGAGATGTTGATTCACCATGGAATGCAATGGAAACTATTTTTTTTTTTCAGAGATTTAGCTCATAGTAAAATATATTCTGTCCAAGTGGTTCAGTTGGAACAAGTGCTCCACTTTCCTCAAGAATCAGTGTTCTTGATTTATCAAAACAAAATAATTAATCCTTCCAATTTATTTATGAAATAGTAATGGGTTGTAACTACCCCATAGCTCTTCTGTAAAGGTAGTATGTTATAAAGTAAATAGTGGAGGGTTTTGGGCAGCAAAAGCTTTTGACTTCCATTTACAACACAGCTGGTTCTGACTAAGTCGTTTAATTGCTCTTATTCCATGTTCTTACCCAGTGAGCATTATCGTGTCTCTGTGCTACCGTAGATTGTTGTGAAACTCCAGTAAGAAAAATCTACAAACGTGTTCATAACATTCTGCATTGAAACTTGATTTATTGTAGTCAGGAATTTTGTTTAATGTTGAAACCCATGCTGACCTCTCATTTTTATTCTTTGAAAATTGTAAAATTTTACACTAATAAATACATATTTATTTATTTATTTTGATATGCATAAGTGCATTGGTGTGTGTTTGTGTATGTGTATGTGTGTGGGTGTATGTGTGTATGTGTGTGGGTGTAGGTGTATGTGTTGGTGTGTGTGTATGTGTGTGGGGGTGGGTGTGTGGGTGTGTGTGTATATGTGTGTGTGTGGGTGTAGGTGTATGTGTTGGTGTGTGTGTATGTGTGTGGGGGTGGGTGTGTGGGTGTGTGTGTATATGTGTGTGTGTGGGTGTATGTGTGTGTGTGTGTGTGTGTGTGTATGTGGGGGAATATGCATATGTGTATGTGTCCATGTAAGGGCCAGATATCGACATTAAGTATCATCCTGAATTGTTCTCCACTTTATTGAGATAGGGTCTCTCAATCATCCTAGAGCTTTCCAATTCAATTAGTCTAGCTATCCCGGCTGTCCCAAGGATCTCATATATCTTCCTTCCTGTAGGCCAACATACCAATGCATACACATAGGGTGCTGGGCATCCCAACTCAGGCCCCATGCTTACATGGCATATACTTTACTAAATGTGCCCTCTCCCCAACCCAACAAATACATATTTTCACTTTACTCTCAGAATTTCAACATGTGATATTTAGAGATTTTTCTTGTTGAAGGGAAGTAAATGTTCAAATGTGAAAAATAAGGCCATACTCATTCTATTTACTGGCATCAACATAACAATTAGACTTGATAAGGACATGCCCCTTCTCCTTTGTGTCTAAGGGGTGCTATAATTACCAACATAGACATTCACCTTTCTGACTTTTCTAAGATAAAGGCTAAAGTTAAAAGCAAATTAGCAGATGAGACAAATTTAGAGAGAAAGAGAGCATTTGGTATATGCTAAAACATATTTTATCCTCATAAATTTGTTTGTGTTTTCACTTTGTTCTCCTAGCCACTTTGTCTTTTATTTGTTTTTCAGACATGATTATCTTTTCAAGTCTTTCTGAGGGTTTTCAATAAATATTTATTCAGACTTGGTTCTGTGCTCTAAGCAAGGCCTACTCCATGTATGTACAAACTGTATAGTTGCCCAGGATCCTGTGTTCAGAAAGATCTAAGTTTAAAGTTTTATAAGTTCTGCCATAACCACCTTAAAATTTTTAATAACTCTTCAACAGTAGATCCTTCTGAGTGTTTCTGGGCTCCTCAAATTGTGGGGCTATTACTGGTCCTTGATGCATTCTTTCTTGCCAGGACAACTTTGTTATCTTTTCATTTATTCCACTTTCTGATTAAAGTATTGCTGTGAGGACTTTGAACATGTTCTTGAGACTTTCAGTTTTACCATAGTACCAACTACTAGTTAAGTGTCTCACTATCACAATCACCTTTCAAGTTAGGGTTACTCTAAAATACAAATGAAAGCAATTCCATCTTAATCCTCCCCACATGTAGCAGAATACAGACCTATAGTTTTTTTTTAACCCCAGAGAATCCATTTTCTATTTTATCATCAAATAAGTAACAAGAAATGCACTCCATGTGCTAAGCAATATAAAAGATTAAGGTTGGTTTAGAGAGCGAATACTTTCTGAACAGCTAAAGGAAAGCCACTTCATATGTAAGGTGGTTCAGGCAAAGACAATTCTCTAAGGAGGTTTAGAAATAAAATATTTTAGCATTTATTGTGGTACTAAGAAAATTCTGGCTTTTGTGTATGCCCACACACATATGTGGATAGCTCCTTGTGCATATGTTCAGTGACTGAGCAGATGCTGTGAGAGAGGTGGAGATACATAGATAGGGCTAGGGATGCTGAAAAAAATGATTAAAATCAAGTCTGTGAAGCCTGCTGATATAGGTCTATGGTCCAGCTCCTCGGGGTCTGAGTAAGGAGAAGCACTAGTTAAAAGCCTCCTGGACCATAGAGTGAGTTCAAGGCATGCTGGACAACTTATTGAGACTTTGTCTTACAAACTTTACAGAGGTATGAATGTATGGTTCAGTGGTAGAACACTTGCCTAGCATGTCCAGGACCAAGTACAATTCCCAGTACAATGACAATAATAAAAATAACAGCAACAAAATTATCTCATTTTAACATCTTACTTTTTCACATTTTATATCTTAATAAATATTCATATCTTAAAATTTGAAAAACATCCCATTTTTACATTTTTCTAGTACTCAGAAATCCCTCAAAAGGACAAAATATTCAAAATTTTTCATAATATACCAATCTATGTGTGGTACTTCAAAATATGGCAAAATAGTATGAGCTTCCATATCTCTTAGTTTTATATTTCAGTACAAGTTTTGAGCAGAAAATTTATTAATTAAAAAATGCCAAAGTGAGAGTAGCATTAATATAAGGGTATGAATATTAAGAGAAGTGCTTACTGGGCAGTGTGGAGCACAGTATATACATATATCCAGACATCAGCAGATGTTACACCTCTAGGGCTCATCATGACTACCCCTGTTTTAAGTTTTCAGTATCAGGGATGTATTCCTTCCCATGGAGAGGGCCTCCAGTCCAATTGGAGGGCAGTTGGTTTCCACCATGATATAAAATGGCCTGGATATCCATGACCTCATAGCGCCTGACACTACCTGCACAAGACCATCGTAAGAGGAGGAAAAGATCATGACATCAAAATAAAAGACAGACTGATTGAGATGTGCAAGGGATATGATGAAGAATGGAATTTCAAAGGGGAAAAGGGGGCAGGGAGGGTATTACCATGGGATATTTTTTATAATCATGGAAAACGTTAATAAAAATTGAGAAAAAAATGCCAAGGGCTGGTGAGTTGGCTCAGCAGTCAAGGTGCTTGCTTATGAGCCCAACAGCCTTGGTTCAGTTCCCTAGTACCCATGTAAAGCTGGATGCCCAAAGTGGCACATGCATCTGGAATTTATTTGCAGTGGCAAAGGCCCATGGCATGCCTCTTCTTTCTCTCTCTCTACTTATATATCCTCTCTCTCTCTCTTTCTCTCTCTCTCTCTCTCTCTCTCTCTCTCTCTATATATATATATATATATATATATATAATTTTTTAAATGCCAAGTTAAAGTGATAGACTTTATCAGAAACCACTTGAGTGGTCTTAATGGTCAAAGAACACCCCAAGTTATTTCTAATATTGTCAGTTACAGATGTATACACAGATGACATATGTATGTATGTATTTATCTCAAAATTACATATTAATATGTCCTATCACTATATATGCACAAGCATAATTCACTGGTATACACATGTGCATATATACACATTTTTTTCTAACAGGAGAGAAAGAAGGCTATTGCAAAATTCTAATTCTCTCATTCATTCAAACTTCACTACAGTTTTAAAAATGTCTCCTTTCTACGAAATTAAGAATACAAGGTGCTGATTGAAATTAGACCAGAGTAAGTAGATTTCTTCAGTTTCTTACCCTCACTACTCAAAATTTCATTTTTTTTTTTGTCTCCAAGGATTTGGAGGAATGGTAGTTTAATCAATTGATATCTTTCTTAATTATGTGGCTATTATGCTGAACCAGGAAGAGTCTGCCTGTTTCTTAAAACTAAAGTTTTTTTTTTTTAAATTGCACCTCAAACTTTTTATTTCTAAGTAAATAGATCTAGCTGAGGATTTCAGCATCAGTGATAAGAGACTTTTCCTTTAAGTATCTCAATGTATGAAACTTTATTAAATTTTTGTCAAGAGATTTCATATTGTCTTCTTAAAAGTATATGCATAGTTAAAAGTAAGATATGCTTTGTACATCAGAAAGGTGTATTTATCAAAATGTGCAGAAAAAGCAACTTTAAGCTCTCCATAAGACTATTTATATTTTATTTTTATTTATTTATTTCACAGACAGAATGAGGCAAAGAAAGAGAGAGAGAGAATGGGTGTGTCAGGGCCTCCAGCCACTGTAAATGAACTCCAGACACATGCACCACCTGGTGCATCTGGCTTATGTGGGTCCTGGGGAATTGTACCTAGGTCCTTTGGCTTTATAGGCAGGTACCTTAATTGCTAAGTCATCCTTCCATCCCCTTAAGGCTATTTCTTATTTTATCTAAAATAATACTGATTTTATCTACAGTCTCACTTATTTCACTTTATACATATGAACTTGATACTAGAGATCAAGGATCATGTATGTATATGACATACTTTGCCTGTGTAAAGTGTAAAGCTCTGATCTTGTTTACTGTTTGCAGGGGAAATAGCTGTGTGAATAGCTCTGTACCTAATTTTCAGCAGCTGTTGGTGGTCTCCATAGGGGCTAATATGGTGATCCCTGAAGTCAGATTCAAATCTTGGTTCTATCACTGGCCATCTGGGTGCTCCTGATAACTTTGAGAATTGAAATCATAATTACGAATAATGAGCACAAATAAAAGTTAAGCTTGGCACATCACAACCCCTCATTCACTAACAGCTGAAGATACTCCTTGTGGCTGCTTCCATCTGTATCCCACATGGATTGTGTTTAGAGTTATTGTCCAGAAGTCCATCTCCCCTTTTAAACCACAGACTCATTTCCCTTGGGGAATTACCATTCTCCACATTCCTAGCATTAGTGGCTTTATAAATTCAGATGTCTGCTTTTTCACTAGGGAAGGCAATTAGGTCTCTGGAGGTTCACCACATCAGAGACTGTCGCTCACAACAAAAACTCCTGTATCCTCCAATGTCAGCTCATCACTGTCTTCACAAATTTAAATCTTAAGCATTGCACATAGGTAGAACCATTTTAATAATGGCCCATGTGGTTTTGTGTTACTAAGGATGGCTCTTTAAAAAAAATGGGGGTTGCTTTTATTTGTTTTGTTTCATTATGTTTGAAGACAGGATCTCATCATGTAGCCCAGGATGGCCTTGAATTCACTATGTAGCCCAGGCTGGCATTAAACTCATGGAGATTTCCCTTGCCTCCAACTCCTAATTGATGAGATGGGATTACAGATGTGAGCAGGGGTGATTCCTTACATCTATCCCTCCCTGAAGGCAGTCTACTTCCTCCTCCTTGTTTATCCTTTGCTCTGGCCAGGAGTCGGTAGAGTAGTGGAAGAGTAAGGAAGACAAAGCCCCCAGCAGAAGGGCTTCATTTTCTTCTGAAAAAAAGAAAAATCTGTCAGATACAATGGTTTGTAGACTTATCTGATTATAAAATTTCATTGTTATCATATTCCCTTCCTCCTTGCATGTTTAATTTTCTTGACAATACTTATCTTAGACTCAATGAGAACTCCTGAACCAAGTACTGACATGGTGAAAGTGAGGGGGGTAGTCAGAGACAAGGGAAGGAACACAGTTCTGTGTCTTGACAGAGTGGCAGGGTGAAGACATATTGTTGAAGCAAGCAGAAAAGAGTGGGCTTCTGCAGGAGAGTGCTAGTGCCTGAGGGGGGGGAAAAAAAACCCTTAAAACTCTCAGCTCTCTTACTCTAGTGATGGCAACAGCAGAAAAGTGAAGCTGACATACTGCTGCCTGGGAGGGGCTGCATTGTCCCTGTTACAGAAATGGCATGATTCCTGTTGGGTCCAAGCTGTTTCTCCCACCTGTTTTATTTATTATTTACATTTATTTATTTATTTTTGTGTATGTATTTGTGGTGTGCATCATGCATGTATGCACACACACACATACACATGCACACACACATATATAGACACACACACATATGTGGGAATGTGTCTGTGCTTGTATGTGGAGACAGATCATCTTTGGGTATCTTCTTCAATAACTTTGCACTTTATTGTTTGAAGCAGGGTCACTCACTAAGCACAGCCTACCTGACCCAGAAACCCTAGGATCCTCCATTCTCTGCCTTCCCAGCGCTGGGACTATAGGCAGCACCAACGAATCAGACTTTGGATGGGTAGTCCCCAACCTACCTTGATTCAGTCAGTTTCCACATATGTTCCCAGTGTGTTGGCTCAACTTCCCCCACGAGGTTTCTACTATTTGAAGCTGAAGATTAGGAGTGGTCATTTTACTTTGTCACTTGTGAAATAATCCCCTCCTGAAAAACTGCTGCTAGCTTTGTTTTTCCTGAATTCTCTTGTTTCATACAAGGTAATTGATCAGTTTCTCTCTTACCTCATCTGCTTGGACATTTACAGTTAGAATCTTTTACCACTATACCATCTACTTCCAGGCTAGTATTTAATACTCTTTTCTCTTATTACCACTCCTTTAACTTTATTTTATTTTCTGATAATATTTTTTGCTTTGTCACAATTTGCTTCTTTAATGTAGAAATAGGTGATTAAGTAAACCAAAATTTCTTTAAAAATAGACAAAATCAAAGATGAAGATGGCTAAGCAGTTATTGCTATTTGCTTGATAAATCCACCATCTGGGGTTCAGTTCCCAAGCCTCCCATGCAAGTAGAATGCAGAAAGTGTAGCAAGCTTCTGGTGTTCATTCACAGTGGCAAGAGGTCATGGCATGTTTGCTCACATGCACACACAATAAAATACATGTAAAGAAATAAAGTTAAACATGGCAATTTTATACTACTTTTGAATATTCAAATATGATTCCATTTTTACTTAGTCTGGAAGGTCCTAAAGAATTAACACAGATCCAAAAGAATTGGCCATTGGCTAGGCATGGTGGTGCACGCCTTTAGTCCCAGCACTCAGAGGCAGAGGTAGGAGGATCACCGTGAGTTCAAGGCTACCCTGAGACTACATGGTGAATTCCAGGTCAGCCTGAACTAGAGTGAGACCCTACCTCGAAAACCAAAAAAAAAAAAAAAAAAAAAAAAAAAAAAAAAAAAAAAAAAAGAATTGGCCATGAAGATATACATTTTTAATTCAATCTAATAAATGAGTTTTAAAATTAATTTTATCAGATTTTATTCAAACTTGATATATGTATACATTTTATGTCTGAAAGTTTAATGTCAGTAAATCAGATTATCATGAAAATTTGCAAAATTCTTTTCCCTTCTGATATTTAGTGTCACTGGGACCTTTATTTTTTATTTAAACTCTTCAGTGACACTCACTAATGATTAATGACCCTGTGACTCGTGCTGCCTCCAAACATGAAAGTCACCGAAATGCCTTATCCCTGGAGAGCAATTATTCCATGGAACAATATCCCCTACCTGGTGCATTAAAGTCCCAAAGGATAGCTGTTAAACTTGCAGTTGTAATTTGTGAAAAAGTCCAGAATGCCAGCTTTCAAACTGCTGGTGATTTTATGCACAGTTTCATTTTACTGGAAACAACTTGTTTCTTTTCTGTCATTGCTTGCAAAGATTTTAAAGAAGTAATGGAAAAGGCATGAACTCAAGTTAGATATGTTCCTATTTAAATCCAAAGATACTTAACTGGGAGTCAGGTATCTTCTAGCTTCTTGGTTTGTAACATTATACTGCTGACAAAGAAATATATACAGAAATGAAGTGTGTGTATATATTCAGAGGTTTGTCTATTTTAATATTTCCATGGAGTAAGACAATTAGAAAGAGGACAGAGCACAGCTACATTCTGAAACAAGAAAAAAAAAATGTCTGTGTGTCAACCTCAGCCCTTCAAATACAGGCTTTCATATTAGCACATCTCCTGTGATCAACAAATACTATGAATATTTAGCTCAGGATAAGTGTACAAATAATTCCAAGCTCATCAGGCATGTGAGATCTAAAGTAGTCAGTAATCTTGAAGGAAAATTTGCCAAATTTTCCTATGTGATTATAAAATGGTAATCCATATATAGTGAATAGTAAAATATCACCTTTATATACTTAACTGTTTTGATGCCCTATGCAAGATATAAGTAATAATAATCATTTATAGAAGAAGTATTAGTTGTCTTGTGGGTAAGGTAAACATATTATGTGCTTAGGAGCACAGTGAAAGTTCAAAGCACATGATAATCATGAAAATCATTTGATTTCAGAAAATGGAGACATCACTATGAGCAAGTGTACCCATATAACATGGGGATATTGAGCTCAGTTTGCAATTATGGCTACAATCTTAATTTAAAAAAAAATAAAGAGGGGAAAAAGTAAAGAAGAAAAGTTTGAAGCAAAGTTTAAAATTTCTTTCTATTTATTTGCATATGTGTGTGTGTGTGTGAGAGAGAGAGAGAGAGAGAGAGAGAGACAGAGGGGGGGTGGGGGGTTGTACCATGACCTCTTGCCATTACAAACAAATAACAGATACTTGCATCTCAGAAGTGGCCTGGTTATTGAAAACCTTGGCTGAGAGACTTTGTAAAGAAGTACCTTTTACCATCTTCCCAGGCAGAGGACAAAGTTTTGAAGCAGAAATGCAGTGACTTGTGTAGGAGGGTGGATAGAAAATGGGCTCCCATGAGCTTAGAGTAAATGCTATATTGCCTTTTATAAATACACTTAGATGAGAAAGGCGAAGACATTTCAAACGACGTGTTTGAACTGGCTAGTGACTGTGAAATCGACAAGCCCCTGATCTGAGGCCAGGGTGGAGAATGATGGAGTATAGGCAAGGGAGTTTGCCTGAAGGCTCTCTCAGTAATTTATGTCTGAGGCGATGAAAGCCTGGAGTAGTGAGATAGGGAATGAAGTGGGGCAAAGATGAAGGAATGATAAGTCTTGGAGACAGAGTATAATTAGTAGATGAAGGAGTGGAGAGAGCACACGATGACTTCAAATTTTCTAGTCTCTTTAAGATGACTAGAAAAATAATAGCATCTATGAGAGATATGATGCAGCTAAGAGTTGATAAATTCACTGGGGTAGAAAGGCAGCTCAGGGGCAACACCCTACAAGCAATTATGAATATGTCTCAAGAGAACTGCTGAAAGTCCAAGCTATATGCTTACACATATACATACAGATGTGACAATCATCCAAGAGTTTCAAATATATATTTATAGTTTGTGCATATATGCATATACAAAAGTCATGTATAAATGTCATATAAATGAATAGAAAACCAGATCTAAATTATTTTTCTATATGTAAAATTAAAAATTTATATGTAGATATCTCATTTATTTAAATGTAATGCCAGATTCAATTTCCAGTACCCACGTAAAGCCAGATGCACAAGTAGTACATATATCTGGAGTTTGTTTGCAGCAGCTAAAGGCCATGGCACACTCATTCTCTTTTGCTGTCTCTCTCTGTAGAGTGAAATATGCTAGTTCAGGCTGACCTGGAATTCACTATGTAGTCTCAGGGTGGTCTTGAACTCACAGAGATCCTCCTACATCTGCCACCCAAGTGCTGGGATTAAAGATGTGCACCACCATGCCTGTCTTATTCATGAGTATTATTTGAAGCAATATTAAGATCAACTGGTTGTCTGTTATACCCACAACAGCTGGTACCTGGCAACTTCAAATGGAGTCTGTTCCCAGATATAGCCTTTGTCATGAGGTTACAAATACCACACATATTCGCCGAGGAAAGCCACTTCTGGAATGAAGAACTCTGTCATGAAGTTACTGTGCCATTTAAATAGACAGGAGGCAATTGGGGAGGAAATGTGCCATCTTGAGGCAGAGAACAGAAGCCACTGGATAGTGATGGTTCTAGTGCCTCATATTTAAGAACATGAAGGAATCTGACCACTTGTATGAAGGCCTAGATATGTTTACTCTTTTTTGTCCATTTCTAGTTTATCTTAAAGTATCTTTCCCCCCTAGTCAAAGAAATTTAATCCTTTTAAAAATCAAGAGGGGTTGCCTTTTAAGAATTTGAGTTCATAATGAGGCTTGGTTTCTTAATACCTTCTGCTTATTAAACAATCTCCACATCCAAACCCATCTGTGGTTTTTCTCCCCAAAATTTCACAGGATACAGATTTTAGGAGCTGGGAAGATGACTCAGTTTTGGATAAAGCATTGCCATGCATCATGGGAACCCAAGTTCAGACCCACAACACCCATGTAAAACCTGGATGTGATGCTGTGGCATGTATGTATAATCCCAGTGCACCTATGGTGAGATTTGAGGTGGCTAGTGTGGTGAATGCAGACACTAATAACACATTTATTAATGTGACTGTTAGTAATATTATTTTACTCCACTTGATCTCATCCTGACAGAAACAAAATATGGTTTCAGATTAGGATTTCTATCACAACACATTTTGTGCAAATTGTTCAAAAGCATCTTACTAGCTATCAGCAATGTGGAGGTAAAAACATGACATTTCCTCCTTTCCAGAGTTTGGTACATGTAGTACTCTTTACACAGTCTTGACTACGCAAACAGATCACTCAAAATGTACACACAAGTTGGAATAAGGCAGGTTCCTCAGATGTCGGATTACAGACCAATTTAATCATTTAGTATCCCATGCCTGTGAAACAGGCTCATGATGGCTTGCAGCCTGTATTGTGGTGTCAGGAGTCATCAAAAAGTAAGGTCATGAAGAGAGTTAGTACTTGGTATTGTCTTGGGAACTGGAGACTGAGGGCAGCAGCAAGTGTGTGTATATGTATACACACAAATGCACATACCACACATCACCACCTTTCCCTTCTTTGAACTGCATACAATGGCACTCCTCTGAGAGCTTCTGTGTGTGTCCCTCTAATGCAACACCAGTCAATAAGGACAAACAAAGTGTGTGGTAACATGAAAAGCCATAGAGTTAAATTAACTTCCTCTTTGGAACCTCCGATAGCTTTTTCCACCACTTCCAGCTCAAGCTGCCAGGCAGGGCCAAGGTTTCCTCTTCACAATTGGCTGCAGTGTGGGTAAGAGGCATGGGGTCAGATTCCTGTCAGCTGGTTTATAACAGTCTCCACTTAGATCTTATTTAGGAGACAGCAGGGCCCAAGGAAAAGCTATTCTGTTTGAGACACTTCCCAAAACAATTAAGAGAAAGTCTGAAGGAAAGAAATGCTAGAAGCCCAGCCTGACGGCCTCTTTGCTCTGCTGTTCTGGGACTGTTGGCAGTCTGCAGAAGGTAACCTCGTGATCACTGGTGGGGCCTTCTCTCAGACTTTTTAAAAATAGTTTCATCTAGAATTGGTTTGAGGCAAGACATGACAGAAACTCAATCCTTCAGGAAAAAGCACGGAGTGGGGGAAGTGTGGCTTCACATGTCACACCAAAAATACCAAAGTTAATTTAGGGAACTTAGTATGAAATCATGACTAAAATATATTTGCAATGCCATAATCTTTACATTTTGGTACTTTCTGAGGTTGACTTTGCCATGCAGAAAAATGTGTGGTTTTCAGGAAAACCACAGTAATGTTCTTTTTTTACTTTTTTAACAGATGTAAAGAAAGTGAGTGACACCATGCTCAGAATGCGCTTGGTCTATCTGGGACTTAGGGCAAAAGATGAACTCTGACACGAGCTTGTGCTTACAATGGTCAGTGCAAGATGCTGAGCTCACCCCACTAGTCTCCCGAGATCATGTGGTACGCCTAAACCCTCATGCTGACATAGGACTGCTGGCTGATGTGGCAAGATTATTTTTAAGTATTATTTAATGGTCTTGAGTCTGTCTCCTATTGGGAGTAAAACATAAGTGAAAGAGAGAATTATTATCATTATTTTAATTTCTGTAAGTACCCAGATCACCAAAGCCTGTTGCAGTAGAAGTAACCCTATGGAATACCATTCCCTTTAGCAGGCTGCTATGGATAACTTACGCAAAGCTGACCTTAGGTACAAAGTAGCAGTAAACCATACAATATTGATCTAAGAGCCTGCTTTTCTGAAAATTTGTGAAGGAAATCAGTCCCTGAAAGATGGGCCTGCCATGTTCACTATAGAATTCAATGGTTTTATAAAGCTAACCCAAATGTATAGTGTATAAATATAAACCCTGAACATTAGAGACATTACAGCCTGCACTGCTGACCTATGCAAAGCCCAGGGCTGTCTTGAGATTCTGTTTGCCAGCTATGTGACTTCTATGAGTCTTCACAATTTGACTGGGCCTTTAGGAAGTTATCAGATTTTTGTTTAATGGAGGAATAATAAAAGCCCATTTGATCAACACTACATATACAAGTGGTATATAGAAGATACATTTGTCTACCTCAAAATAAACTTTGGAAAAGACAACTGACAATCATCAATTTGCAGCTACAGCTGTAATTACAATAGAGATAGAAAACAGTGTACCCTATGATCATTTCATTTTCTTCCTAGTGGGGACTCTCATGGGGACCTAAGATATAACTTAATGTCATAAGGACAAAAGTTAGAATGGAGATTTTCCATTTCATACAAACAGGATACATATCTATCTGATCACTTTGGAGTTCACTACTAATGTGGCTTATCTAGCTGTACCTGCTGATTCTTACTAGGAAATAGGCTCTCTATTTCAAAAGCACCCCAGACAAATTGTCAGCAGTTTGCATCTTTAATGACTCAAAATAACTCTCAGTGTGTATTGGCATCACTCAAGAGCAACTGATGATAGCTTTCACCTTCCTGTTAAGAAAGTCATGAGAAAAAAAAGGAAGGAGACAATGAGAAAATAGGGTCCAAAGACTTTATAGTTTTGGAAAAGAATTCCAATTACAGGAAATATTAACACAATAAAAAAAGAAAATACAAATTTGGCACTATTCAACAGTTTCTAGCCTCCATTGTACCTTTTGTCATCCAAAATAATTGTCCCAACTTAGACATTACATACGCTGTAATCCATACATCTCAAGAGGATCAGGAGTTCAAGGCCATCCTCAGCTACAACTAACTTTGGGCAAAATGAAACCTTGTCTCAGAAAATAAGAAAATAAATAAAAACAAAATGATTGTTTCATTTAAAGTAAAAGCCTATGTTCCAGTCGATAAAAAATGTGTGTGCATGTGTGTGTATATGCTGAAGACACAACTAAGAGATTGGATTACCTTACCTACATTGTCTTTAGCACTAGCACAACAATAAAGGTAACATCACTGGCCCTCAAATTTTGTCAAGCCTTCACTTAATGATTTTGTAACAAGCACCAAAGGGACTTGAAAATTGCCCTTCTCTCAATTCCCTATTTGACTTTTATTCCCAATTTGATTTGTAAAGATGCTCAACTTTCAAAAGGGTATTTTAAAAAAACATTTTTATTTAAAGATACTCAATTTTTAAAGGGTATTTTAATAATTTTGTTTAAATACTCTCAACTTTTATTTATTCAACAAATTATATTGCAGCACTCTACTATTACTGATCAGTTACATAAATGATTTACCTTCCTCTTAACATTTCCCACTTGAGTTTGTAACAATAGAATTTCCTTCCCAGACAACTTGATCTTTCTCTTATACTCTAGTCTTGCTTGTTTGACTTGCTACTTTAAATAAAAAATCAGGGCAGGAGAGATGGCTTAGCAGTTAAGGCACTTACCTGCAAAGCCAAAGGAACAAGGTTCAATTCCCCAGTATCTACATAAAGCCAGATGCACAAGATGTAGTATGTGTCTGGAGTTTGTAGTGCCTAGAAGCTCTTGTACACCTATTTTCTCAAATAAATAAATAAATAAACAAAAATATTTAAACAATCTAGCATTTACATGACATTTTAAAATTCAAGCCCAAACTTGCCACTTATTTTAAATATTCCTTGATTCTTCCTACTTCTCTGGAATATTGAATAGCATCTCATTTATGTTCTGATTAAGATCATATATATTTCCATGTAAAGATTACAATAACAGATATTCTAGGCATTTTTTTAAAGCCAGATATGGTTTCTAGCTTTAATTTTATTTATTTATTTGACAGAGAGAAAGAGGGAGAGAGAGAATGGGTGCGCCAGGGCCTCCAGCCACTGCAAACAAACTCCAGACGCACGCATCACCTTGTACATCTGGTTAACGTGGGTCCTGGGGAATTGAACCTGGGTCCTTTGGCTTTGCAAGCAAATGCCTTAACTGCTAAGCTATGTCTCCAGCCCGTACTTACTAATTTTTGTCCCTGTGGTTTAAGTGGATCTCACCTAAGATCTCTGTCTACAAGATAGACACATAACCCAGATCAAAGATGATCATATTGTGAAATTTTTCTAGCCACAAAGAATAACTCAAAATGGGCAAAAGATCCAAGGGAAAAAGATTTTGCTTTGAAATTGATATGTACACTTGAAACTCAGGGGTCTCTTCTGAGATCTCAATTTCTAAGCATCATGTAAATTTGTGGGTTATATTTTACACTGTTCATGGGATGTGTGCCTCACAGTAAAGTCATTCAAGAGAAAAGGACAACAGGAAGTAGAATGAATTCTGTACTGTTACTTGAGCCCCTGGATCTAATTGTAGCATTTCTATTGCGATCATTGTTAATGGACACTTTCCCGATTACACCAGTTTACACTGACATCACATTGTTTGCAACCAGAAAAGTCTGGGTTTGTACATCATGTCTGCCTGTATAATCACACGGGGAAGTATAAATTGAGCCTTGTCTTTTGTGACAGAACTTGAAACAAAATAGGTTCTCAATTTCTTTCATGATTAAAGAAGGAATAAAGGAAGGAAAATATCGGGGACGTGGGGAAAGGTATATTTGCTCTTGTTCCAAAAGTCCAAAGTTCCCACTGGAAAAAAATCACCTGCTTATTTTCTAATCACTTTATGGCACAGTACTGCTCATAGTGGGTTATGATCTTTTAGGAAGTCCTCAGGATGGCTTACTCAGTTTCATGGATTTAGCAAATGTCTCAGGATAATCAAGCTCATTATTTACTGCTTAACACCAAATGATACCCTACAGGTCCAAGTTATCTTAAGTGGCATCTGAGATGGTGGCTTAGTCTGTTTCATCAGGATTGAGTTTCATGGTTTAATCATTCCCACCATTGGTAATGTTCCCTGGGCTGAACAGAGCTAATACAGCATGATGCGAGTGCTGGCCGGTGGCTGAGCAGCTCCGCAGATCTGCACATGTGGCTTCTATTTTCAAACCTATGATTGATTTACATTCTGTGTGTCAAGCCCTTATTTCTCCACATAATGCTTATCAACAAATGGTGTCTGCTTGGCTCATTTATTAGAAAAGGTAACAATATTTCAGTAATTTTAGATTATTCTCTATGAATAATTTTGCCACATGCAGTTCACCTGATCAAAACGCTTACACTGAGAAAGTTACTTAGCATGTTAAAATTTCGGGATTCACTCTTTATAAAGACATTGGTTTCTTTGATACTTTGATATTATTATTTCAATTCCTGTTGCTTGTCTCAGGCATTAAAATGTCTTTTCAGACTATGTTTTTAAAAATATTTTCCATTTTGTCTGTGGATTATAAACTATTCACACAGAAAAGTGAATACCAGATACTTGTTGGTTTGATTTATTTATTCTTATATTTGATTTGATTATCAGATTTGCACATTCACGTGGAATGCAATATGCTGTATATATATATATATATATATATATATATATATATATATATATGTAATGCAACTACTAAAAGAAGGAAATATTCATTTGTGATTCAGTTTTCTCTTGAAGGTATACAACTTTGAGTTACCTTATGGTGAAAAGAAATGATATGAACCATGAAAAATGGTTAAATACCATTAAAGGATAGTCTATCAAACCATTTATTATGTGAAAATTGATACCAGATAACGTAAGAAACGACAGAGGACATGTTTATCTATGAATATCCACTTTAAAAATGTTTATTTATTTGAGATGGGGGCAATGGGCACCAGGGGTGGGAACAGTGCGTATCAGAATCTCTTGCCACTGCACACAAATGCCCATCCAGCTTTATGTGGGTGGCTAAATAATTAAAGGCACAACCTTTAACCACTGAAGCATCTTCTAAGCCTTGCAAAAATATTCTTTTTTAAAAAATATTTTTGGTTTATTTTTATTTATTTATTTGAAAGTGACAGAGAGAGAAAGAGGCAGATAGAGAGACACAGAGAGAGAGAATGGGCGTGCCAGGGCCTCCAGCCACTGCAAACGAACTCCAGATGTGTGCGCCCCCTTGTGCATCTGGTTAACGTGGGTCCTGGGGAATCGAGCCTCGAACCGGGGTCCTTAGGCTTCACAGGCAAGCACGTAACCGCTAAGTCATCTCTCCAGCCCAAATATTCTTAATTTTAAAAAAGTACCTGTTTTACATGAGTAACTTCCATTCCTTTTATGCTTGTGTGACTGTTTACTTGTACATTTTCAGAAACACACTAAAATTATTTTAAACACCTCTGACTGTTTTTATTCTTTTTTAATTCTTATAATTTATTTATTTGAAAGGAGAGAGATTAAAAGAGAGGCCCCTAGCCTCCATACTACTTTGTGCATCTGGCTTTACATGGGTACTAGAAAATCGAACCCAGGTCCTTAGGCTTCACAGGCAAATGCCTTAATTGCTGAGCCATCTCTCCAGCCCTGTTTTTATTCTCTGTATCTGTTAATCATGTGAATAACTTTCTCATTTTATTTATTTTATATTAGACATTTTGCATAATTTATCAATGCTATGTGTTTGATTGCTTCGGTATTTCTCTACTTGTACCTCTCATTCTTTTTCCTTTAAGTTTGTCTTGTTATCTAATTCTAACATCTGTTACAATCATCATATAATCATTCACATTTACTATATATCCAACAAAATGGTAGTTAGATATAATGATATTATTTTTTATCTTAGTCAAATTTAGTGCTCTCTGTGTCTCACAAGCATACACACACACACACACACACACACATGTGGTAGCTTCTTTTCAAATATTTTCTCTTTATTTTTTGAAGGTAGGGTCCCACTACAGCATAAACTGACCGGGAACTTACCATGTATTCTTAGGCTGGCCTCAAACTCATATCAGTTATCTCAGATGGACACCAACAGGTTGTAGATCAATGAGTAAAATAATTATATTTATTTATTTATTTGAGACAGAGCGTGCGTGAGAGAGAGAGAGAGCATAGGTGCACCGGGGCCACTAGCCACAGCAAACAAACTCCAGAGACATGCTCCACCTTGTGCATCTGGCTTATGTGGGTCCTGGAGAATTGAACCTGGGTCCTTTGGCTGGCTTTGCAGGCAAGCACCTTAACTGCTAACCTATCTCTCCAGCTCTAAGGCAGTAAAATAATTATGAGTAATTTGACTTACTTATCCACATTAACTATAAGAAAAAATGAAAGATATATGCATATGTAAGAGAATATACACTGGGCTGGATAGATGGCTTAGCAGTTAAGTGCTTGCCTGTGAAGCCTAAGGATCCCAGGCTCGATTCCCCAGGACCTACGTGAGCCAGATGCACAGGGGGCGCACATGTCTTGAGTTCGTTTGCAGTAGCCAGAGGCCTTGGTGTGCCCATTCTCTCTCTCTCTCTCTCTGCCTCTTTCTTTCTGTCTGTCATTTTCAAATAAATAAATAAAAATAAAACAAAAAAAGAGTATATACACATACAAATATTATATATGTATGTACATTTTATGCCATATTTTGTAATAATATGCTAACAATGTTAGTTTTGAAAATATTCTAAAATATTTTGAGGTGTTGCTGTAGTATTTATGCATAGATTTTAAATTAGTTATTAATTAATATAAAATTTTATATCTTTTTGCCTATTTCATTTTTCTTGTAATACAGATTTCTTGAGTTAACTTTCTGTTTTTGCTGATTATTTATAGATGCATCTGTGAGAAAGGGTAATTCTTGCTTTATATATTTGATAATTTTCTATGTTGATGCTGTACTCAACATAAACCATTTTCTCTAACTATATTAGACATTGTCTTTTCCACCTTCTTTGTTTTTAGATATGAATATTTTAGTTTCCACTAATATCTACTTTTTCAATCTGTAGTGATATGAGTTGTTTGTATTTGCCCATTCTGTAGTTAACATTTCATTATTTCATCCTCTTTGTTGGTTTCTTTGTTCTTTTGCAGTTAACTTGACAATATTTATAGAAAATCCTTTCCAATATCATGTACAAGAGCTATATTTTAAACTTATATTATATTTTAAAAGCTATGATGTCATTTTGTTTTCCTAGTGATGAGAAATATTCATCTATCTCATAGCTAGTATGAGTACAATTGTCTAGATATTATACCACAGATATGGTTTATATGAATCCCCACAGTTCTTTTACTTTCTTGCCAGAGACCTTTTTGTGTCTTCATCAGAGCATATGTGATTTAAGGGCTGGCAATTGAGGATTTCTATCCTGTTTTTATTTTTGTGACCGAATTTGATAAGCATATACTCTTTAGTACTAGTGGTATGTTGGCCTAACTGGTAGACTTTGGTCTCTAATCTTTACAAAGCAAAGCTATATGCCTAATTATGGTTTCTCCTAATCTAATAGGGGATTTAATATCAAAATTAAATCATGACACGTTCATCTCCCATTGCCTCAGTAACTGGGGTTAGTTCTAATGCTTTGTTATTTTTTCTGCAACAGCACTTTATATCCTTGCTCAGCCAGAGAAAAATTAAACTTTATAGACAGATTTCTATGAGGCCTTTCCTTTGTATACTTGCACAATAATAAATTTTCTTGTGTACGTCATTTTCTTTCTGTTTCAACTGAATAATTCCATCTATACTATGGACCATTCCCATTCCCTGATGCCAGTCCCTTCTTATCACAAGGAGAGACTCTTTCATCTGTAATCAGTAATTCTGTGCTGATGGTGACACTTGCCTTTTCTTCCCTTTAGTAATGTGTTTACACATAGAGTTAATGGTCTTGGAAATAAGGGTTTTCAATTTCATTTTTTAAGGTGCAGCCAAAACCATGGGAGGTCAAATGTTTGAAATAAAATTTCTCATTGCCCACGATGATCAGTCTACTAGAGTATTCATTTTCTTCTGACAATTCCTGTTTTTAGTTTCTTTGATGCATGACAATGATGAGAGACATTTAGGTCATGAAAATTCAGTATTTTATTTTAAAATGTCTATATGGTATGATTTCTGCCAAGCTAAACGCAAATCTGTTTCTTTAGTTCTGTTCATACTCATTTGTCCTGGTTAAACCAAAATATCATTTTAGTTCATGTGGCATTTAATTGTGAACAGCAATGGCTAGAGGATTTTAAGGGTCACCAGGTCCAGATGTTTGGTCATTAGTCACCACCATATAACCCTCCTTCAATATAATAAATATGGATAAAATAAGGAAACACTTCAGCCGTCAACAAGATTAGTGTTCAAGACTAATAGGAGCCTGATTTCTGCTTTTCAACTTTGTTAACATTTAACCCTTTGAGGGCAGAGGATTTCACTTGAAGTAAATCTCTCCTCACACACTCGCTCTTATTTTCTGAAGTTTATATACCTTCATTAATGGCATGTCCATTCACCAAAGAAGTGCAGGCCTGCTTTCAAGTATTTTAATACTTTACATCACACTTCATATCTTTTTCTTAACAACATATTGGAATGTTTAAGAAGGTGTTTCTGTTGGACAGTCAGGTAATTGTCTGATAAAGTGGCCAATGTCTGTGGCTAAGGAGCAGCCTATTTCAAACAAGTTATTGGACGTATTGGGCTGATCTATACTCCCCCACCTCAAATTAAAAAGTTTACTTCAACCCTTTTTTAAAATTGTGTTTCTTTTTCCTTTTTTAGTATTTATAGAATTTAAAAGAGATATATCCCATGCATAGTATTTCTTATCTGATGCAATGGAAATAAAATTTTAGAAATGTATTGTGCAAACCTTGGAATCTAGCTACACTTAGAAATCATTTATGTGACTATGTGTTCCTACACAGTAAATGGGAATAATCATGATACTATACAAGGAGAGTTATTTGAATTTAATAAGATTGTATAAGCATTGATGTTAATTTTTTTGTTTATTTTTATTTATTTGAAAGCGACAGAGAGAGAAAGAGGGAGAGAGAGAGAGAGAGAGAGAGAGAGAGAATGGGTGCACCAGGGCCTCCAGCCACTGCAAACATACTCCAGATGCATGCATCCCCTTATGCATCTGGCTAAAGTGGGTCCTGGGGAATCAAGCCTCGAACCGGGGTCCTTAGGCTTCACAGGCAAGCACTTAACCCCTAGGCCATTTATCCAGCCCTGATGTTAATTTTCTCTGTCTTACTTGCAATGATTTTAGACAATATTATGACACGTTTTTGAAAATTAAGTTATTTACTTGAAAACATGGAGGTGACTTAATTAGACAGTATAAAGTTACGACTTTGGATCCTTTAACTAATATTTTTACACTTTGTATATTTTATTTTAAATCTTACTCTTTTATGAAAGTTTGTATTCTTTTGTTATTAAATTATCACTTTGCATCCTACTTATAAAACTATTTCTTCCTGTTAGTCTCTTAAAACCATGTATTTATTTATACGTGTATGTAGAAAATGGAGCACCAGAGGGCTGGAGGGATGGCTTAGCAGTTAAGGCATTTGCCTGTAAAACCAAAGGAGCTAAGTTCAATTCCCCAGGTCCCACATTAGCCAGATGCACTAGGGAGCGCATGCATCTGGAGTTCGTTTGCAGTGGCTGGAGGCCCTGTCATGCCCATTCTCTCTCTCTCTCTCTCCCTCTTTCTCTGTCAGATAAATAAATAAAAATAAAATATTTTTAAATGTTAGTTGGTTGGAGAGGTTGATTGCAGTTAAAGGGAATTATTTGCAAAGCTTGATGGCTTGGGTTTGATTCCCCAGTGCCCTTGTAAAGCCAGATGTACAAAGTAGTACATGAGTTTGGAGTTTGTTTGCAGTGGCAGGATGCCCTGGAAGGCACCCATTTTCTCTCTTTTTTTTCTTCCTGATTCTTTTCTTTCTCTCTATCTCAAATAAATAAATAATTAAATAAATAAAATATTTTTTAATTTAGATGAATTTTCCTTTATCCTCAAACATATGAAATTGATCTTACATACACATAAGTTGACTTAAATATATTGCATTTATAATGAACAAGTATTACAAAATTAGCTGTCTTAGAAACATCTTTCTATCCTGTGTTATGGAGATGTATATATGCCAAAAAATCCTGCACACTGAAGGTTTGGAACATGAAGATTTGGTATTCAGATGCACAGTAGACTTGCATAAAGTTTGTTACATTCAAATAGTAACCACTTTCATTATCACACACAGTTACCCTGTGTATGAGTAGATGTCCATATGTGTGTATAATGTGTGTTGTGAGAGTAAGGATACTCAAGACTTACATAATAAAATTTTTAACTGTTATTGACAACCTCTACACATATACAACATATACCATGATTATAATACCCTCCCACCACCATCTGCTTTTCCTCTCTCCTACTCCATTTCCTCTGAATCCCTTCTTTTTTCCAACTAGGCTCTGTTCTTATTTGATGTCATCATTTTTTTCCCTCTTGTTATGCAGCTCTTTTTTGGATATCCTCAGCTACTATGATGTCATGAATATCACAAGTTTGTACCTGGAAGATAGTGTTGCAAAGCACTCCTCTTCTTCTTTTGGCTGTTACATTCTTTCTGCCACTTCTACAATGCTTGCTGAGCCTTGAAAGTTGTAAGTATATAATATTGTAGTTTTTATCAGGAACCCTGCTTTACTTTAGGTCTTCAGAACATATTCATCTTATAATTGAACATGTGTACTCATTTTTAACAGGACACAAAAAGCATACACATTTAGTGTTCATAGGAAATAAAGACTGAAAGAAACAAAGTTGACATGAAAGTGCTGAATTGGGCAAAGTAGTAATTAGTAAAAAATTGACAAAGGGAAAGAGTTTGAGTTAAAGCAACCAGGTGGGTGAAGTGTCTTGAAAGAACAGGATTCCTTGAGCCCAATTGGATTATATAAATTTCATTACCCTTTGATTTCTTGTCATTTATAAGAATATTATCTTTCTCCTGGTATAGGAATGATGGCATCGCTAGAAACTCAACTTTTAGCTTTAAACAGTGAACTAAGTTAATTATTATTTATTTACTTATATTTTCAAACTCATTTTAAAATTAGGATATACATGATAGTTATGTTCAGTATATGTGCAGCATACACATTAATGTATATTGTTTGTATCAGTATCCACAAATGTGTATCAGTTTTTAAATTAATCTCCATTCATATTCAGTTAGTTTCATAACATTATAAAATTTCCTAATGCCTACACCTCCTGTTAATGAAGCTAGGGACATTGTCACAATTGATATAGTGCAGTATTATGTGGCTTAGGAGAATATATACAATTTCTTTATCAAGTTTCAACTAATCACTATAGATTTTTCTTTCCTCCACTATCTGTAACTCTCTTAAAATATTAGTACAGTGGTCTGAAAGATCAAATTTAAATCCTTCAAATGTTTCACCAGTTGCTTCAGGAGACTTTCCACTAGATAGGTACATTGAATTATCACAGCTTGTTTCCTTACTCCGTTCCTTAAAAGAACCTACAGCCTCCAATCAAGGAGGACACTGTATTTGTTAGGATGTGTACAGAATTCAAAGGAAGGACATTTTTGCTCTTGGCCCCTTTGAATAAGAGCAAAGTAGTTTATCTAGGAACTGATTTCATATCACTCCAATAAACAAAAGAAGGTCAGGTGAAAAACTTACATGTGGGAAACATCTCTATCAAATGAAGTGAATTCCTGCAAGTGACACAAGATGTTTACTAGTGAAGGAAATCCATGTACCTTCTTAGTGGAGGTAGCAATCCAGGCATAATTCTGTGCTGTGATACTTAGCAGCTGATAGCAATCTTGAGAGCATACACTGTGGCCTTGTATAATTAGAATGCATATATTCATGGCAGCCATATTCATTGTTTCTGGTAGCAGCAAGGCCCAGTGAGACCTGAGGCAGAATCCACAACCTCACATGATAAGGAGGGGTTTAGTCAAGAATGCTGCACCTGCTCATTTTCACCAAGGGAGATTTAGGGATTAGTTTTTCTTTCCTTTTAACTTTATGTTAAAATGTAGTCTTGGTAATAACTCAGATATATAAAACAAAACTCAAGCTTTGGAGAGTTCAGACTAATTCATGAAAGAATAGGAAATATAATCAAAACTATACATGTTTTTCTTATGTGCTCTTAATTATGTGAAAAGAAAAAAAGGTATCTGAACATAAACTTGTGCTTGGGCTACAAAAACTTCTATATGCAAAGGGGATATTATGCTACAAAATAATAGCTCTGGTTAACTTTATATATTCATTGGTTTAACTAATCATACCATTCTTTCAAATGATGAGACATTTTCTATGCAGTGAAAATCAAGAAAACACATACAAACCACCTACACATGCATTTTCACTTCCTTATTTCACTAACATAATATGCATTTTTTTTACTTTTTATTTTTACTTATTTGCAAGGAGAGAGAGACAATGAGAAAGAGAGAGAGAGAGAGAGAGAGAGAGAGAGAGAGGAGAGAATGGGTGTACCAGGAACTTCACTGACTGCAAACGGACTCCAGATGTATGTACCACTTTGTGCATCTGGTTCCACATAGGCACTGAGGAATTGAACTCAGGTCCTTAGGCTCTGAAAGCAAGAGCCTTAAACACGAATCCATCTCTCCAGCCCATAATATACATTTTTTTGAGGTAGGGTCTCACTCTAGCTCAGGCTGACCTGGAATTCACTATGTAGTCTCAGGGTGTCCTCAAACTCACAGTGATACTCCTACCTGTGTCTCCCAAATGCTGGGATTAAAGGTGTACACCACCATGCCTGGCAAAATACACATTTTACTGAAACAAAAATGTATCTAAGTATGTCTTGATTAGCAAATCAGATCACATAATAGGAAGCTATTTTTATTTTCTTTTTCTTTATTTCAGAGAGAGAGAGAGAGAGAGAGAGAGAGAGAGAGAATGGGTGAGCCAGGGCCTCCAGCCACTGCAAATGAACTACAGACACATGCACCCCCTTGTGCATCTGGCTAATGAGGGTCCTGGGGAATTGAGCCTCGAACCAGGGTCCTTAGGCTTCACAGGCAAGCGCTTAACTGCTAAGCCATCTCTCCAGCCCCTATTTTGCTTTTTAAAATGCTATATTAAATTCAAGAATTTTGTTAAAGTAACAAATGGTTAAAATAACAATAGAATTGACAGCATGCATATTATATATGAAGAGATGCATTGATGTATTTTTTTAATTTTTACTATGTTATCTCTGATTTCTGAATTGTAGCCTAACATGCAAAGAGCTGAGAAGCCATCATTCCCATCCAAATATTTTTTTCAAAGGCTGAAAACATTGAAGAATGCCAATCCTTTATAGGTCAGTCACAAATGAAATTGCTGCCCTGCATACTTTTCTGGATGTAAAAAAAATGTTTTGGTGAGCAGGTAGATTTGGAGAATCATAGTTTACTTGAAGTAGAATCCTGACACATATTGAATTATACTTTATTTATTGCACAAGCTAAAATATAAACTAGTTTGAGAGTTCACTTCCCTATGGGCAAGTCATAGGGAAAATGCCTACATTTCAAGTTTTCATTGTAAAGATTTGAGTAAAAATGTCTTTTATTTCTGTTAGATGGAGGTAAAACATCAACCATTTTGAAATATGCCTAGAGACTTTTATTCTTGTTAAAAATACCTTGTGTAAACTGTTTTAATACATGTTGATTATGACCTGACCAGACCCCCGGACAACCACAAAGACTGAAAACACCCAATCCAGGTGCATTAAAATACTGAGTCCCAGTCTAGATTCTAGAAAAATCCCTCTTCCCCTTGTCACCCTAGTCATTGTACCCCAATGCAATCAAATTATAGAAATACAGCTAAACTAACTACAAAACTCTAACCAATTTTGGTAGTGTCTAAAAACATCTAAAACCATGGAAGAGGCAAACATGTGACAGTAAAGGACATTTCTGCTTCTGGTACCATAGCTACAGTACACATCAGCAGAGTGAAACTCCAGACAGAAACACTCTAAAAATCATGTTAGAGACCTCTCTATATCAGTTCCTTTTTCCTACTCATGCAAACTTTCAGTTGAAAGTCACATGGCATGCTGAATAGGAAGGTTCCTATTCTAAGGAGGCAAAGCAAGCATCAGAAATAAAGCTAGATGTAGCCAAAGCTTTGGAAATACCATACTTTCCACTTAAAATGATTACAATTAATGTGCTAAGAGCTCTAATGGAACAACAGGGCAGTGTACAAATGCAGATGGGTACTGTGAGCAAAGAGATAGAAGTTTCAAAAAAGAATCAAAAGGCAAAAGAAAGGCTAAAACAAAAAACAATCAGACAAACAAACAAAAACAAATGAAATGAACAAGGCTTTTGTTGGGTGCATCAGTGGACTGACCACAGATAGAGTTTGTAAATTTGAATAAAGGCTGGTATAAACCTAGCAAGTTGAATGCAAAGACAAAAAATAAAAATTATGAAACAGAATTTCATAACTGGGATTATTATAAACAAAGGCATATAAAATGCCAACATTTTAGTAGGAGAAGAAAGTAGAACTTTTTTACATCTTAAAGGCTGAAAGTATTCCAAAATTGATAACAGATACCAATCCACAGACCGAGAAATATAAGAAAATGGTAAGCAAGATAAATCCCACAAATTCTATATCTATTTTAAGTACAAAAGTCAAACAAGAAGGAACTCTTGAAAAAAAGAAAAAAGCCAGGATGGAGGGAAGCTATCTTGCCTTTTGAAAAGCAAATATATGAATTCCAATTAGAGATTGGTCTCCAATTTGGTGTTACTGGCAAGTGGTAGAAACTTTAAGAGGTTTCAGAGCTTTGTGGGAGATTTTACATCATTGGGGACATCTCCCTGAAGGGCGTTGGGAGGTTGTATTCATTTCCTCTCATTTTCTCTTTTTTATTCCCATCAATGAGGTGACACTCCCATCTTGTAACATACTCCATGGTATGGTCACAGAATAAAACTGGGTACCTACAACAGTCTGCCCAGAAACACTTTTCTTTTTATAAGTTCATTTGTCTCTAGTATTTGCCACAGTAATAGAATGTTGAATAACACTACCCCTCTAAACAAGAAGATGGAGATAAATATATGTTCTTGGAAAGAAGAAAAACCACCAATCCAAAAAGTTATAATCTAAACAATTGCACTTCAGAACTGAAAAAGAAATAAAAGCTTTCACAGACAAAAAGAAATTGTAGGATTTGCTACTTGTCTTATAAAAAAGTTCTTCAGGGAGAAGACAATTAATTATTATAGGTCAAAAATATAAATCTAGGGCTGGAGATATTTCTTAGTGGTTAAGGTGCTTGCCTGAAAACACAAAGGACCAAGGTTCTATTTCCCAGGACCCACGTTAGCCAGATGCACAAGGGGGTGCATGCATCTGGAGTCCATTTGCAGTGACTGGAAGCTCTGCTGCACCCATTCTCTCTCTCTCTCTCTCTCTCTCTTTCTCTCTCTCTCTCTCTCTCTCTCTCTCTCTCTCTCTGTCTTTCTCTCCCTCTATTTCTCTGTTAAATACACACACACACACACACACACACACACACACATATATATATATATATATACACATATATTTTCTATTTTTCATTCTTTATTGAATTAGTAGGAAATAGTTTATTCACAAGGATAATGCATTTTGTAACAATAGATAATATAAATAAATAACAGCAATTTTATAAAGGATGGAAGTGAGGAAATGAAAATATTCTGATATAAGGCATGCACTTGCATTTCCCATGAAGCAATATACAATGATTTGTATGAGAGTTACAAACTCTAGTGCAAGTATAACTTGATCATTTTCTGTGGTTTAATTTGCATAACTATGTCAAACTTAATGTAGTAAATATTGAGATTGATTTTGTATATGAAACTAAGCATGGTTTAGAAAAGCAACCAAAATGTTCTAGTTGAAAAATCCAAAAGAGATAAAAATCAATTAATTCACACACTTATGTGGAAGGCACACAATTTTTTTTAGATGGAGTCATGCTACATAGGTCATGCTGGCTTTCACATTGCTATGAAACTCTACAGCTCCCCAAACTTATAATACTTCTGCCTCAGTTTACTGAGTGCTGGAATTTCTTCAACTCTGGTTGAAGATTCCAATTCTAGCATATCTCTATCAACTTTCAACACAAATTCATAACTTTCCTGTTTTTAAATTAATATGTAAAGTAACTTATTTCTTTTTTATTAATTAATTTATTTTTTTATTAATTAGTTCTGTACTCAGTGAATACAGTCAAGATGGTACCATTCTTAGGCTCATCCATGTTCTAATCCTTCCCCCTGGCCTCTCCTTGTTGAGGTATATGGGTCGTGCATTGTGAAGTTAGCCCACAGTTATGGGTAGGAGAAATGTCTCTGCATATCATGACTCAACTTGTGGCTCTGACATTCTTTTTTTGTTGTTGTTGTTGATTTTTATTTATTTATTTGAGAGCTACAGGCAGAGAGAGAAAGAGGCAGAGAGAGAGAGAGAGAGAGAGAGAGAGAATGGGCACGCCAGGGCCTCCAGCCACTGCAAAGGAACTACAGACACATGCTCCCCTTGTGCATCTGGCTAACGTGGGTACTGGGGAATCGAGCCTCAAACCGGGGTCCTTATGCTTCACAGGCAAGCACTTAACCACTACGCCATCTCTCCAGCCCAGCTCTGACATTCTTTCCGCCCCTTCTTCCACAAAATTTCCCTGAGCCATGTTGGGTTCATGTTTGGTCTGCTTCAGTGATGAGGTGTTTGTTGGGAGCCTCTGTGTCTCTGGATATCAGATTTGGTAGGAGTTGATTGTTCTCTGTGTCGATCTCCTTCACCCTTGTGCTGGTACCAGTTTCACCAAGAAAATAGTACCCTTGCTTGTTTAGCCATTATTCTAAGTTTCAGCTGGGGCCCTTTTGAGGCATGATGGTGTGGTTCTCTTCTTAGGATCAGTGTCTATCAGAAAAAGACACGCAGATTCTCCAACAGAGAGTAAAGTTAGCACCAGAAATTGGGATAACCCTTACTTTTTTTTTTATAGAGAATTTAATAGGTACAGGCCATCTTGTAGCCCACGATCAGTGGTAGCATGATAATGGAGAGCAGGCTCATGTATAGATATGGTTCTGACTTGTTTCCATGCTCCAGCTATGGGTCCTGTTCCACTGAGCAGATCAATTAGCCAAATAAAGAGCAGTTGGTTTCCCCCCATGGCTGTGGGCCACTATTGTACTTGTGTGAACATCACAGCAAGTTATTTGCTGCTAAGTAGGTTAGACCATGAGTTGCTTGGACAGATATTGGTCACTTTCCCCCAGTCGTCCAAGTAGGACCCTCTGGCACTAGAAGCGCTGACTGTCTGGGGACTGACTCTCTTCCAGCTTCCAGCCCTGTCATTTCATTTTAAGTGTCAACCACATATGGTGTCTTCAGCAGTAGGGTCTTACCACTAACCTTTGGTGGGTCATCAAGTACTCTGACAGAAATCTGTCTTTCTTTTAGGAAACCTTGTAGGTCTCGCTGATCAAAATCTCATTGTGGATGATAGCCATATGCTGGTACTAGGAGTTACAGGTCAGTGCCCACTAAGAGAAGGAAGAAAAAGATAACTAATATAAAAGAGTTAGAGAGAAGAGAGAGAGACAAAGACAGAGAGAGAGAAAGAGAGAGAAGCTGTAGAAGATTAAGGTCAGTCTTCATTGTACCCTCTCCAGTGCCTTGTGGCTCAGGTGTTCCCTCTAAGGGCCTGGTGAAGGCTCAACAATTTGGTCTGCCTTTTAGGATGTAGTAAATTATTGTACCATTGCCATTTGGGTCTAGATTCCCTTGCCCTCCTCCCTAACCACCCTATTGTCTAGTCCTGGAGATGCTTGCTGGGTATGTTGACATCTTGGGTAGATTTAGGTTAGGTGCTGTAGATGAGTGAGACTGTGTGGTGATTATATTACAGTGATTTGGTAACAGACAAGCATACAATAAGCAAAGCCAATAGATTACCCACAGAATGGGAGAAAATATTTGCTGAATATCCAACTGACAGAGGCCTAATCTCTAGAATCTACAAAGAACTCAAAAATATAAACAGTAAAAAGTCAAACACCCCGCTCACAAAATGGGGCAAAGACCTGAACGGGCAGTTCACAGAGGAAGAAATACAAATGGCAAACACACACTTAAGAAAATGTTCATCATCCCTAATCATCAGGAAATGCAAATTAAAACAACTTTGAGATTCCACCTTACCCCAGTAAGGATAGTGAGCATCAAAAAATCAAATGAAAATAAATGCTGGTGAGGATGTGGCGAAATAGGAACCTTCATCCACTGTTGGTGGGAATGTAAGATGGTACAACCACTTTGGAAAGCAATATGGAGACTCCTAAAAAAGGTGACTGTAGAGTTACCAACAGACCCAGTTATTCCGTTACTGGGCATGTACCCTAAAATCTTTAAACCTCAGTCCAGAGAGATTTGCTCAGCCATGTTTATAGCAGCTCAATTCATAATAGGTAAGAGTTGTAATCAACCCAGATGTCCATCACTAGAATAATGGATAACTAAGATGTGGTATATCTACGTGATGGAATTCTACACAGCAGTAAGAAAAAGTGACACAATGAAATTTGAAGAAAAATGTTTGAACCAGCAACTGATTTCTTCATGGTATTTTTGTATAAACTTTCTTTAAGTTGATCTTCCTTCCCTGCTCCTCTCCTCCATTTACTGGCCCAACCCCACTCTCTCCCTATATTATTATGTCCCCACCATGTCACTTTCCACTTTCATTCACATGTTCTGTTACATTACTCAGCCCATTTCCTTAAAATCTTTTGTTCCATTGTCATAATGCCCTTTCTACTTTCACGACTTACACCCACACTCACTCCCACAAATGGAATAGTTGGTTCATATAATAGTTCTATTTTAAGTTATTTGAGAAACTTTCACATTGATTTCTATACTCCACAACTTTGCATTCACACCAGCAGGAAATAAGAGTTCAAATGTCCCCACATCCTCACCAGCATTTGTTGTCACTTATTTTCTTTTTTTTCATTTTTTATTTTTTATTTTTTTATTTTTATTATTTATTTATTTATTTATTTTTATTTTATTTTTTTTTATTAGTCAGTTCTGTATTCAGCAAATACAGTCAGTTTGGTACCATTATTAGGCTCATCCGTGACCTACCCCCTCCCCTTGGCCCCTCCTTGTTGAGGTATACGGGTCATGCATTGTGGAGTTAGCCCACAGTTATGGGTAAGATAAATGTCTCTGCATATCATGACCCAACATGTGACTCTGACATTCTTTCCGCCCCTTCTTCCGCAAAATTTCCCTGAGCCATGTTGGGTTCATTTTTGGTCTGCTTCAGTGATGAGGTGTTGGGGACCTCTGAGGCTCTGGCTCTATGATTTGGTAGGAGTTGATATTTCTCTGTGTTGATCTCCTTCCCCATTCTGCTGCTATCCAATTCATCAGGAAAACAGCACCCTTGCTTGTTTCTCCAATTTTTCTTAGTTTCAGCCGGGGCCCTTTTGAGGTATGATGGGGTGGCTCTCTCCTTATGATCTACATCTATCTGAAAAAGAGAAGCAGATTCTCCAATGGAGAGTAAGTTAGCACCAGGACAAATGAGATAAACCTTACTTTTTTTTTTTTATAGAGAATTTAATAGGTGTAGGCCCTCTTGTAGCCCACAATTGATGGTAGCTTGATTTTGGAGAGTGGGCTTATGTTTGGATATGGTTCTGACTTGTTTCCCAGCTCCAGCTATGGGTCCCATACCAGTGAGGGGATCAGTTAGCCAAATTGAGAGCAGTTGGTTCCCCACCATGGCTGTGTGCCACCACTGCACTTGTGTGGGCATCACAACAGGTTATTTGCTGTTAATTAGGTTAGGCCATGCGTTGCTTCGACAGATATTGGTCAATTTCCCCCAGTCGCCCATGTAGCACCTTATGGCACTAGACGCGCTGACTGTCTGGGGACTGACTCTCATCCAACTTCCAGCCATGCCATTCTAATTTGCATGTCAATCACATAAGGTATCTTCAGCAGTAGGGTCTTATCACTAACCTTTGGTGGGTCATCAAGTACTCTGACAGAAATCTGTCTGTCTTTTAGGAAAGCTTGTAGGTCTCTCTGATCAAAAGCTCATTGTGGATGATAGCCCCATGCTGGATCTGGGAGTTACAGGTCAGTGCCCACTAAGAAAATGAGGAAAAAGATAACTAATATACAAGAGTTAGAGATAAGAGAGAGAGAGACAGGGAGAGGGGAAGTGAGGGAGGGAAGATGTAGGAGATTAAGGTTAGTCTTAATCTTACCCTCTCCAGTGTCTTGTGGTTCAGGTGTTCCCTGTAAGGGCCTGGTGAAGGATCAGCCATTTGGTCTGTCTTTTAGTAAGTAGAAGATTATGGTACCATTGCCGTTTGGGTCTAGATTTGTGTTTCCCACCCCTTTGATGCCCTCCCCTCCCTCACCTTCCATCCTAGTGTCTAATCTAGGAGATGCTTGCTGGGTATGTAAGGTATCTTCGGTAGATTCAGGTTAGGTGTTGTAGATGAGTGAGACTATCTGGCGATTTTTTTTCTGTGATTGGGTAAGTTCACTGAGAATGATCTGTTCCAGGTTCAACCATTTTTCCTCAAATTTCATGGTGTCATTTTTTCTTATTGCTGTATAGAATTCCATTGTGTAGATATACCACATCTTAGTTATCCATTCTTCTAGTGATGGACATCTGGGTTGATTCCAGCTCTTAGCTATTACAAATTGAGCCTCTATAAACATGGTTGAGCAAATCTCTTTAGTCTGTGGTTTGAAGGTTTTAGGGTAGATGCCCAGTAAGGGAATAACTGGGTCTGTTGGTATCTCTATACTCAGCTTTTTCAGAATTCTCCATATTGCTTTCCAAAGTGGTTGTACCATCCTACATTCCCACCAACAATGGATGAGTGTTCCTACTTCTCCACATCCTCGCCAGCATTTATTTTTATTTGATTTTTTGAAGCTTGCTATCCTTATTGGGGTAAGGTGGAATCTCATAGTTGTTTTAATTTGCATTTCTCTGATGATTAGGGATGATGAACATTTTCTTAAGTGTATGTTTGCCATTTCTATTTCTTCCTCTGTGAACTGCCTGTTCAGCTCTTTGCCCCATTTTGTGAGTGGGGTGTTTGACTTCTTACTGTTTATATTTTTGAGTTCTTTGTAGATTCTAGAGATTAGTCCTCTATCAGTTGGATAACCCACAAATATTTTCTCCCATTCTGTGGGTAATCTATTGGCTTTGCTTATTGTATGCTTATCTGTAAAGAAACTCTTCAGCTTCATGTGGTCCCATTGGTTGAGTGACGGTTTAAGTTCATGAGCTACTGGGGGTTTGTTCAGGAAGTCTTTTTCCATTCCTATATCATGGAATGTACTTCCTAAATTTTCCTCCAGTAGTATTCGAGTTTCTGGTCTTATATTGAGATCTTTGATCCATTTGGACTTGAGTATAGTGCATGGTGAAATACGTGGGTCAAGTTTCAGTTTCCTGCATATGGTTATCCAGTTTGTGCAGCACCATTTGTTGAAGATGATGTCTTTTTTCCAGCCTATATTGTTTGGGCCTTTATTGAATATCAAGTAGCTATAGTTGCTTGACCCAAAGTCCGGGTCCTCAAGTCTATTCCATTGATCTACAGTCCTGTTTTTATGCCAGTACCATGCTGTTTTTATTACTATGGCTTTGTAATATAGCTTTAGATAAGGTATGGTGATGCCTCCAGAGGTATTTCTTTTGCTGAGGATGTTTGGAAATGTGAGGCCTTCTGCCTTTCCATGTGAAATTTGAGATCATTTTTTCTATCTCTGTGAAGAACACTGTGGGGATTTTAATTGGAATTGCATTAAATCTGTAAATTGCCTTTGGTAGGATTGTCATCTTCACAATGTTAATTCTGCCTATCCAGGAACATGGGAGGTCTTTCCATTTTCTCAAGTCCGCCTCAATTTCTTTTTTGGGTGTTTTTATGTTTTCATTGTATAGATCTTTCACTTCCTTGGTTAACGTTATTCCAAGGTATTTTATTTTTTTTGTTGCTATTGAAAATGGGACTATGTCCATTATTTCTTTTTCTGTATCTTTGTCCTTTGCATATAGGAAGGCTACTGATTTTTGTGCATTGATTTTGTATCCTGTTACTTTGCTATAGGAGTTAATCACCTTCAGGAGTTTTGGGATGGAGTCTCTCGGGTCTCTTACATATATAATCATGTCATCAGCGAATAAAGCTAACTTAACTTCCTCCTTTCCAAATTGTATCCCTTTTATTTCCTTCTCCTGTCTTATTGCTTGAGCTAGGACTTCCAGTAGTATATTGAAAAGCAGAGGTGAGAGTGGACAACCCTGTCTTGTTCCTGATCTTAATGGGAATTCCTCTAGTCTCTCTCCATTAAGTATTATTTGGGCCTTCAGAGCTTTGTATATTGCCTTCATTAGGTTAAGATATGAACTAACCATGCCAACTCTCTCCAATACTTTGAACATGAAGTGATGTTGAATCTTGTCAAAGGCCTTTTCTGCATCTATCGAAATGATCATGTGGTTTTTATGTTTAACCTTGTTTATGTGGTGTATTACATTGACAGATTTCCGTATGTTGAACCACCCCTGTGTTCCTGGGATGAATCCCACTTGGTCAAGGTGGATAATGGTTTTGATGTGTTCTTGGATTCAGTTTGTGAGGATTTTCTTCAGGATCTTTGCATCTAAGTTCATCAGGTAAATAGGCCGGTAGTTTTCTTTTCTTGTGGCATCTCTGCCTGGTTTTGGAATTAGGGTGATGCTAGCTTCATAAAAGGAGTTGGGTAGCTTTCCCTGTTCACCAATTGTGTGGCACAGTTTGAGGAAGATTGGTTTTAGATCTTCCATGAAGGTTTGGTAGAATTCAGCTGAGAAGCCATCTGGTCCTGGGCTCTTCTTTTTTGGGAGGTTTTTTATTACTTTTTCAATCTCCATGAGTGTGATGGGTTGATTGAGGTGATTAATCTGCTCTGTGTTTAGCTTTGGTAGATGGTATGCATCCAAGAATTTATCCATCTCCTCCACATTATCCAGTTTTGTGGAGTAGAGGTTTTTGAAATAAGTCCTGATGATTCTCCCAATATCACTTATGTCTGTTGTGATCTCTCCTTTTTCATTTTGAATTTTGTTAATTTGAAGCTTCACTTTTTTTTGCTTGATCAGATTGGCCAGGGGTTTGTCAATCTTGTTTATTTTCTCAAAGAACCAGCTCTTTGTTTTGTCAATTGTCTTAATTGTTTCCTTGGTTTCCAATTCATTGATTTCTGCTCTGATTTTAATTATTTCTTTCCTTCTGGAGCTCTTTGGGTTGGATTTTTCTTGTTTTTCCAGTGCCTTTAGGTGGATGGTTAGGTTATTGATTTGGGACCTTTCTGTCTTTTTTGCTTATTTTCTTGATGATAGCACTCTGCCAGGTAAGATGGAATCTCAAAGTGGTTTTAATATGCATTTCTCTGATAAGTAACGGTGTTGAACACTTTTTAAAAATATCTGTTGGAATTGCATTCCAAGATGGCGACCGCCTAGCTGCGCTGCAAATCCCGGGGAAAGAAAGGCAAGATGTTAAGGGTACATAAGGGCTTTCAGGGGAGAGAAATCTGGGAGGGCACAGAGGCAGGGGAAACAGGGAATCGCAGATCCCCTCGCAGGTGGGTAGCCCACCTCTCCCCCCAAATAACCTCCTTGTTCACAGTGCCGAAGCTGCCGCAGGCGCCCCCCGCTACTGCGCTCCAGCGTGCCCATCGATCCCTGCCTGCAGAAGCTTAGACTGCTCTGCACACTCGTCCATTCACCAATTTTCTGAGTGAGCTCAGTCCTTCAGCAGCTGCCACGCAAGCTCACACTGTGTCTCTCGCTTGCGCCAGCTCAGGTGCCATCCCCTACCTGTCGGCTACTCCAGCCATCCACCATTATCCTCTGGTGGAGGAGAGCAGACTGCTGCCAGGTCCGAGTGTTCCCTGCCAGATTTCGAGCTGCTTCAGTGCTTGGTGCCTCAGTGCCATTCCTAGCATGAACGCAGGCAGCTTTGTCACATTACCGCTTGAGAAATCAGGCAACTTTGGCACCCCTGCCAGGCAGTAGATAGGTGGCTTTGGCAAGTGAGAAAGAAAGCCCAGGCTGCTTGGCAACTGCCCCAGGCTGCCTCAGATTCCCATTGTGCTTGAGCCCAGGCTGATATGCCCACCTACATGCCCATACAATGTCATGGGCACACCACAGCTCAAAAGAAATAACATGAAAAATCAAATGCAAGAAAATCTATTTAGATCACCCAGTCCTACAATGAATACATCTAACCAAAACATCAAAGAACCATTAGGATCAGAACACCAAATTGAAGCTATGAGCAATGCCACCCTGACCAACCTACTGGTAGAACTTGTAGGAAAGCAACAAAGGAGCGATAATCATGTGGATGCTGCCATCACTAAACTAGAACTAATAGATAAGAAATTGGAAGGAGTTCAAATAGAGTAAAGAGATTTGAGGGAGAGTGAAAAAAAAGAAGACCTTAAAAATCAGCTGGCCATGCTAAATGAAGACATAAAGAAATGCAAGGATGAATACCAAGAATCATCAAGAAAATCAGAAAATGATGTGAAAAAGGAGCTTGACAGAGGGATTGAAATTATACAAATAAAAGTAGTAGACAATGTAAACTTAATTGAACAAGTCCAAAACTCTCTAGACGCTCTCAAGAATAGAGTCAGCCAAGTGGAGGATTGAAACTCTGATGTGGAAGACAAGATGGAAGAAACAGTTAGAGAGTTCAAAAATTTCAGTAAGTTCAAAAGTTCCTGTGAACAGAACATGATGGAATTGTGGGATACACTTAAACGTCCTAATATCAGGATCATTGGAATACCAGAAGGAGAAGAAATTTAGACCGAAGGCATGGAGAACTTATTTAACAAAATAATTGAAGCAAACTTCCTCAGTCTTTAAAAAGAAAGGCCCATCAAGATACAAGAATCCAATAGAACTCCAAACAGACTAGACCAAAGGAGAAACTCTCCAAGACATATTGTCATTAAGACTCTAAACATTGACACCAAAGAGAAAATCCTAAAAGCAGCTAGGGAAAAACAGCACACCACCTTCAAAGGTAACCCCATCAGAATTACTTCAGACTTCTCAATGGAAACCCTGAAAGCTAGAAAGGCCTGGAATGAAACACTGCAAAGTCCAAGAACCTATGGCTGCCAACACAAACTACTCTACCGAGCAAAAGTATCCCTCATAATAGATGGTGAAAAACCTTCCATGACAAAACTGAGCTTTACAATTATATGAACACAAAACCAAACCTTCAGAGAGTATTTCAGGAAATTTTCCTCAGAGAAGATACAAATAATCAAACTCAATTAACTACAAGAAGCAGATCACAACAACCAAACTCAGAGAAGGCACAAAAAACTTCAAAGTCCATGAAAACACCAACCCACATTTACCATCACAATATGGCAGGGATCAAATCAAATCTCACAGTCATTACCCTAATATTAATGGCCATAATTCACCCATCAAGAGACACAACCTAACAGGATAGATAAAAAAAATTAGACCCCTCAATCTGTTGTCTTCAAGAAACCCACCTCATCACTAAAGACAGACACCTCCTCAGGGTGAAAGGGTGGAAAACAGTATTCCAAGCAAATTGGAATAAGAAACAAGCAGGTGTAGCTATATTAATATCGGATAAAATAGACTTCAAACCAAAAAATAATCAAAAAAGACAAAGAAGGCCACTTCCTACTTATCAAGGGAATGATCCATCAAGAGGATATTACAATCATAAATCTGTATGCACCAAAAACAGTGGTACCACAATTCATAAAACAAAACCTACTTGACAATAAAACAGAAATAACCATGAACACCATCATATCTGGAGACTTCAACACACCATTATCAGTAACAGACAGATCATCCAAACAGAAACTCAACAGGGAAGTAAGAGAGCTGAACAAAACCATAGATCACTTAGACCTAATGGACATCTACAGAACTTTCAGTCCCAAATCCACAGACTACACATTCTTCTCAGAAGCCCATGGAACATTCTCTAAAATAGACCATATACTGGGTCACAAAGACTGCCTCCACATATTTTGGAAGATTGACATAATTCCCTGCATGATATCAGATCACAATGCTATATTGCTAGAAATCAACAACAAAAGACCCACGAAGAATCCCAACAGCACCTGGAAACTGAACAGCACGCTTGGATAGGGGATGAAATAAAAAATGAAATTGCAAAATTTCTGGAATTGAATGACAATGAGAACACATCTTACCAAATCTTATGGGACACAATGAAGGCGGTCCTCAGGGGAAAATTCATAGCACTCAATGCCTTCATAAAAAAGATAGAAAGGTCCCAAATCAATAACCTAACCATCCACCTAAAGGCACTGGAAAAACAAGAAAAATCCAACCCAAAGAGCTCCAGAAGGAAAGAAATAATTAAAATCAGAGCAGAAATCAATGAATTGGAAACCAAGGAAACAATTAAGACAATTGACAAAACAGAGAGCTGGTTCTTTGGAAAAATAAACAAGATTGACAAACCCCTGGCCAATCTGATCAAGCAAAAAAAGGAGAAGCTTCAAATTAACAAAATTCAAAATGAAAAAGGAGAGATCACAACAGACATAAGTGAAATTGGGAGAATCATCAGGACTTATTTCAAAAACCTGTGCTCCACAAAGCTGGATAATGTGGAGGAGATGGATAAATTCTTGGACGTATACCATCTACCACAGCTAAACACAGAGCAGATTGATCACCTCAATCAACCAACCACACTCATGAAGATTAAAAAGTAATAATAATAAAAAAAAATCTCCCAAAAAAGAAGAGTCCAGGGCCAGATGGCTTCTCAGCTGAATTCTATCAAACCTTCATGGAAGATCTAAAACCAATCTTCTCAAACTGTGCCACACAATTGGTGAACAGGGAAAGCTACCCAACTCCTTTTATGAAGCTAGCATCACCCTAATTCCAAAACCAGGCAGAGATGCCACAAGAAAAGAAAACTACCGGCCTATTTACCTGATGAACTTAGATGCAAAGATCCTGAAGAAAATCCTCACAAACTGAATCCAAGAACACATCAAAACCATTATCCACCTTGACCAAGTGGGATTCATCCCAGGAACACAGGGGTGGTTCAACATACGGAAATCTGTCAATGTAATACACCACATAAACAAGGTTAAACATAAAAACCACATGATCATTTTGATAGATGCAGAAAAGGCCTTTAACAAGATACAACATCACGTCATGATCAAAACATTGGAGAGAATTGGCATGGTTGGTTCATAACATAACCTAATAAAGGCAATATACGAAGCTCCGAAGGCTCAAATAATACTTAATGGAGAGGGACTGGAAGAATTCCCATTAAGATCAGGAACAAGATAGGGTTGCCCACTCTCAGCTCTGCTTTTCAATATAGTACTGGAAGTCCTAGCTCAAGCAATAAGACAGGAGAAGGAAATAAAAGGGATACAATTTGAAAAGGAAGAAGTTAAGTTAGCGGTATTCGCTGATCACATGATTGTATATGTAAGAGACCCGAGAGACTCCATCCCAAAACTCCTGAAGGTGATTAACTCCTATAGCAAACTAGCAGGATACAAAATCAATGCACAAAACTCAGTAGCCTTCCTATATGCAAATGACAAAGATACAGAGAAAGAAATAAGGGACATAGTCCCATTTTCAATAGCAACAAAAAAATAAAATACCTTGGTATAATGTTAACCAAGGAAGTGAAAGATCTATAAAACAAAAACATAAAAACACCCAAAAAAGAAATTGAGGAGGACTTGAGAAAATGGAAAGAGCTCCCATGTTCCTGTATAGGCAGAATTAACATTGTGAAGATTGCAATCCTACCAAAGGCAATATACAGATTTAATGCAATTCCAATTAAAATCCCTACAGTGTTCTTCACAGAGATAGAAAAAATGATCTCAAATTTCATATGGAAAGGCAGAAGGCCTCATATATCCAAACATATTCTCAGCAAAAGAAATACGTCTGGAGGCATCACCAGACCTGGTCTACAAAAGCTATGTTACAAAGCCATAGTAATAAAAACAGCATGGTACTGGCATAAAAACAGGAGTATAGACCAATGGAATATACTTGAGGACCCAGAATTTGGGTCAAACAACTATAGCTACTTGATCTTCGATAAAGGCCCGAACAATATAGCATCTTCAACAAATGGTGCTGGACAAACTGGATAACCACATGCAGGGAACTGAAACTTGACCCACACATTTCACCATGCACTACACTCAAGTCCAAATGGACCAAAAACCTCAATATAAGACCAGAAACTCGAATAGTACTGGAAGAAAATTTAGGAAGTACTTTCCAAGATTTAGGAATGGAAAAAGACTTCCTGAACAAAACCCCAGTAGCTCATGAATTTTAACCATCACTCAACCAATGGGATCACATGAAGCTGAAGAGTTTCTTTACAGACAAGCATACAATAAGCAAAGCCAATAGATTACCTACAAAGTGGGAGAAAATATTTGTGGGTTATCCAACTGATAGAGGCATAATCTCTAGAATCTACAAAGAACTCAAAAATCTAAACAGAATGAAGTCAAACACCCGACTCACAAAATGGTGCAAAGACCTGAACATGCAGGTCACAGAGGAAGAAATACAAATGGCAAACGTACACTTAAGAAAATGTTCATCATCCCTAAGCATCAGAGAAATGCAAATTAAAAGAACTATGAGATTCCACCTTACCCCAATAAGGATAGCAAGCATCAAAAAATCAAATAAAAATAAATGCTGGTGAGGAAGTGGAGAAGTGGGAACACTCATCCACTGCTGGTGGTTATATAGGAGGGTACAAACACTTTGCAAAGAAATATGGAGACTTCTGAAAAAGCTGAGTATAGAGATACCAACAGACCCAGTTATTCCCTTACTGGGCATCTATCCTAAAACCTTCAAACCACAGGCTAGAGGGATTTGCTCAACCATGTTTGTAGCGACTCAATTTGTAATAGCTAAGAGCTGGAATCAACCCAGATGTCCATTACTAGAAGAATGGATAACTAAGGTGTGGTGTATCTACACAATGGAATTCTATACAGCAGTAAGAAAAAATGACACAATGAAATTTGAGGAAAAATGGTTGCACCTAGAACAGATCATTCTCAGTGAACTTACCCAGTCACAGAAAAAAAAATCACCACATAGTCTCACTCATCTACAGCACCTAACCTGAATCTACCCAAGATACCTTACATGCCCATCAAGCATCTCGTGGACTAGACAGTAGGATGGACGGGGAGGGAGGGGACGGCATCAAAGGGGTGGGAAACACAAATCTAGACCCAAATGGCATTGGTAGCATAAAATTCTACTTACTAAAGGGGAGACCAAATGGCTGATCCTTCACCAGGCCCTTACAAGGAACACCTGAACCACAAGACACTGGAGAGGGTAGGATCATGACTAAGCTTAATGTCCTACATCTTCCCTCCCTCCTTCTCCATGTCCCTCCCCCCCTCTCTTCTCTCTAACTCTTGTATATTAATTATCTTATTACTCATTTTCTTAGTGGGCACTGACCTGTAACTCCCAGTACCAGCATGGGGCTATCATCCACAACGAGCTTTTGATCAGAGAGACCTACAAGGTTTCCTAAAAGATAGACAGATTTCTATCAGAGTACTTGATGACCCACCAAAGGTTAGTGGTTAAGACCCTACTGCTGAAGACACCTTATGTGGTTGACATGCAAAATACAATGGCATGGCTGGAAGTTGGAAGACAGTCAGTCCCTAGATAGTCAGTGCGTCTAGTGCTAGAAGGTGCTACATGGGCGACTGGGGGAAAATGACCAATATCTGTCCAAGCAACTCATGGTCTAACCTACTTAGCAGCAAATAACTTGTTGTGATGCCCACACAAGTGCAATAGTGGCACATAGCCATGGTGGGGAACCAACTGCTCTTAATTTGGCTAACTGATCTCCTCAGTGGTATGGGACCCATAGCTGGAGCTGGGAAACAAGTCAGAACCATATCCAAGCATAAGCCCACTCGCCAATATCAAGCTACCATCAATCATGGGCTACAAGAGGGCTTACACCTATTAAATTCTCTATAAAAAAAGTAAGCCTTATCTCATTTGTCCTGGTGCTAACTTACTGTCCGTTGGAGAATCTGCTTCTCTTTTTCAGATAGATGTAGATCCTAAGGAGAGAGCCACCCCATCATACCTCAAAAGGGCCCCGGCTGAAACTAAGAAAAATTGGAGAAACAAGCAAGGGTGCTGTTTTCCTGATGAATTGGATAGCAGCAGAATGGGGAAGGAGATCAACACAGAGAAATATCAACTCCTACCAAATCATAGAGCCAGAGCCTCAGAGGCCCCCAACACCTCATCACTGAAGCAGACCAAAAATGAACCCAACATGGCTCAGGGAAATTTTGTGGAAGAGGGGGCAGAAAGAATGTCAGAGCACATGGTGGGTCATGATATGCAGAGATATTTATCTTACCCATAACTGTGGTCTAACTCCACAATGCATGACCCATATACCTCAACAAGGAGGGCCCAAGGGGAGGGGATAGGTCATGGATGAGCCTAATAATGGTACCAAACTGAGTGTATTTGCTGAATGCAAAACTAACTAATAAAGAAAAAAATATCTATTGGTCATTGTGTTACTTCTTTTAGTTACTGCCTATTCAATTTATTGGTCCATTTTTTTGTTGTCTATTTTCTTTTATTTTTGTTTGATTTGTTGCAGGTCTTTATATGGCCTAGATATTGACTTCCCTGTGTAGTGTCTAGCTAAAAAAGTTTTCTCCTTCTAGCAGTGCGCTTTTAGCTTATAAGTGCTTTAACTATTGAAGGTCTTTTGTGATCCTATGTGAATTTAAGGACTATTATGTAAAGAATGGCACTAGAATTTAAGAAAGTATTTATTTTTTAAAAATAGAGGGAGATAGACAGAAGAGACACAAACAGTGAGAATGGGCATGCCAGGGCCTCCAGCCATTGCAAACAAACTCCACACACATGTGCCACTTTGTGTATCTGGTTTTAGATGGGAACTGGGGATTCAAATCTAGGAAATTAGGCTTTGCAGGCAAGCGCCTTAACTGCTCAGCCATCTCTCCAGCCTCTGTCACTAGAATTTTAGTAGGGATTGCACTGAAGATTACTTTAGGTAGGATAGTTATTTTCTTCATAATATTCTGTTAATCCAGGTTTGTTTCCATAATCAGTAATCTTTTAAATAAATCAAGGAAAAAAATGAACAAAGGAAATATGGCAAAAAGATAATAAATTTTCAAATAAAGCATATCAATGTAAATAATTTATTTGGAAGGAGCAAAAGTACTTAGCACATCAACTTTCAATGATGGATAGTGAGGGAGAGTACATATTCAAACATGTTTAATTCTTTACCTTCTAAGAATAACCTATTGTAAGACACCTACTTAGATGTCTAAGCTGTCAGAGGTTGAAAACTGAAGGCTTCCCATGTCCTAAAGAGAAACGTTCTTATTCATTACTTCATCAACCTTGTCCTACTAGGTATAGTATTATCTCCTTCCTCTTTACTTTAACTGTGATTGTTCTCATTATCTTTAAATAACTAAAGTGTCAGAAATTTCATCTATATATCTTTTAATAATGACCTTAAATAATCTTAATTCTTTTTATGTAAAAAACTTCATTTTTGCCATAACCCTGAAAATATGTGAATTATGTCTATCACTTGTCTAGGATAAACTACACACACACACATACACACACACACACACACACACACACACACACACACACACACATATATGAGTGAGGAAAAACCCTGACCTACATTTTCCATCAGTGACTCTGAGAAATACTTTAAGGTTGATAGAAATATTACTCTTGGGGCTGGAGAGATGTCTCTGCAATTAAAGGCATTAGCTTGCAAAGTCAGACAGCCTGGGTTCATTTCCCCAGTACCCACATAAAACCAGATGCACAAAGTTTTGCATGTGTTTGGAATTCATTTGTAGTGGCATGAGGTCCTAGAGTGCCCATACTCACTCTTTCTGTATGCTTCTTTCTCTCTGTCTCTTTCTGAAATAAATTAATAAAAATATTAAAAATGAAATATTTATCTTTCCCAACACACAATGTTATACATAATCAATTGCCAAGATTAAAAATAAGAAAATGAGCCTGGTCTGGTGGCACATGCCTTTAATTACAGCACTCAGGAGGCAGAGGTAGGGAGGATCTCATGAGTTTGAGGCCATCCTGAAACTACGTAGTGAATTCCAGGTCAGCCTGGGCTACAGTGAGACTGTACTTTGAAATACCAAAAAAAAAAAAAAAAAAAAAAAAAAAGAAAAAAGAAAAAAGAAAATAATAGGTAAGAATACACATGGTGTTAGACTTCTGTCACTGAAAGAAATGCCTAAAGAACAATGTAAATGTAGGAAGGATTTATTTTGGTTCAATGTTTCAGTCAATGGTTCCCTGATCACACTTCTCTGTGGGACTGGAGTGAGGTAGAACCTTATGGCCAATAGGGGATAGTGGAACCGAACTGCTTGGGCTATGGCAGCTGGAAAGCATTGACAGGAGGACCAAAGCCCACAGACCAAATGCACCTTTTAAAGTCATGCTTACCAGCAGCCTCCTTCAAGCAGCATCATAATTTTCACTTGTGTCCATAATACCATCAAGTCACATACCTCCACAAGGGATTAATCCATCCATGAAGTCAGAGCATTCTTATAATTATCTCTCAATGACTGGACACAACAGTTGGGGATCAAATCTTCAATATATGAGCTTTTTGGATGACAAGTCCTATCAAAAGCATAACATATATACTTTATATTTTGGTAAATATTGAAGGCTCCTAAAACAAAGGATATATTGTATTTTGGATGAGTCACCCTTAATTAAGTCACTTTCCAGTTCACTCCATTTGTTGCCAAGTTTGCTAAGAAGCAAGCCTAAGTAGCACTTGCTCTTTAACACTGGTTTGTGTATATATGGGGGAGGGTGTTGTTTCTGTTTCTAATTTCCTGCCCATGTTTATTACTGTCTTTCTTCTCTCTGTCTCTCTCTCTGTCTCTCTGTCTCTCTGTCTCTCTCTCTCTCTCTCTCTCTCTCTCTCTCTCTCTCACACACACACACACACACACATACTCCATCTCTGTTACTCACTCTCTTGTTTTGTTATTTAGGTCTACTTTACCTCTTTACATTACATGCCTGGCACCACAGACAATTAAGTTTGTCCCCATGATGTCTCAAAAAAATCATATGTCCAAACAAAACATAGTACAGGACTTTTTAAGACCACCCTCATGGATCATGATGCAAAAGTCCTATATGGAGATAACTGTATTACATATTTTGTATCTAAAATAACTTTATATTGAATTTGCAGATGAGTAAAATCCTCAAGGCTGAAGGCTTGCTTTCCACACAGCTGGAATTCCTTAAAAACCACCTGCAGACTCAACATCTATCCACAACCTACTGGGATATTTGGTGCTGTGGCTCACTGTGAGACTAAACATAATGTCACCCAGCAGTGACCCATGGCTCTGTTCTAATAATGCAGTCCTTCCCTTCTTCTCACTTGAATCTTTATTTTGATGACTGGGGGCCTGCCTATTTTACCTGGGCAGAAGCCCCCGCTTGACACTTTATTATTCCAGAACTTGTGGCTGCTTTCACACCCTAGTAGAACATCTGATACAGCTGCTGGATTTATAGTGCAAGCTGCTCTTTGTTTCAGAATTAATCTTGTTTGAATTCCCAAATGTACCAACATTGCCTTTACTCTATTTTCTCTTCTTCTATCTAATGTGAGGGATATACCAGCCATAGCACATGGACCTTGCTCCCAGTGCCCTCCCTGTGCTTGTGGAAGGCAGGGACAGATCCAGGTCACAGGCCTTGACAGGGCTCTGCATGGCTCCATTGGTAAATCACAGTTATTTTTATGTAAGTAGTTATGTGATTGTTGTCCTTTATCAGACTGAATTTTGATCAGTAACATAATTAAATGTGTAAGTATATAATTATTTTATATTGGCACAATAGGATACTCTGAAATAGTCACAAAAATCTTCTTATAGTACTCATATTTTCTAGTTGTTCTTCCCTTTCAATTATCATCAACCTCTGTATTGTTCAGTTTGACACTGCACTTTAACATTGAATTTGGTTTTTCATTTTTTTTAATTGACTGATTCCATAATTATAGACAATAAACCATGGTAATTCCCCCTTTCCCCTACTTTACCTTGCAACTTCCACTCTCCATCATATCCCCTCCCCCTCTCAATCAGGCACTCTTTTATTTTGATGTCATCATCTTTTACTCCTATTATGATGGTCTTGTGTATGAAAGTGTCAGGCAGTGTGAGGTCATGGATATCCAGGCCATTTTGTGTCTGGAAGAGTGCATTAGAAGCAGTGCTACCCTTCCTTTGGCTCTTACATTCTTTCTTCCACCTCTTCCACAAAGGACCCTGAGCCTTAGAAGATGTGATAGAGATATTTCAGTGTTGAGCATACCTCTGTCACTTCTTCTCAGCACTATGGTGCCCTCTGAGTCATCCCAAGGTCACCACCATCTGAAAAGAGAAGGTTCTCTACCAAAAGTGAGAGTAGCCTTAATACATGGGTATGAACATTAAAGGAAGTGCTCACTGGGCAGTTTAGTGAGCATAGTATATACATTTAGCCAGACACCAGCAGATGTTACAACCCTAGGGCTCATGACTACCCCTGTTGTAGGTTTTCAATGTCAGGGATGTATTCCCTCCCATGGAGCGGGTCTTTAGTCCAATTAGAAAGCAACTCATGGTCTAACCTACTTAGCAGCAAATAACTTGGTGTGATGCCCACACAAGTGCAATAGTGGCACACAGCAATGGTGGGGAACCAACTGCTCTTAATTTGGCTAACTGATCTCCTCAGTGGTATGGGACCCATAGCTGGAGCTGGGAAACAAGTCAGAACCATATCCAAGCATAAGCCCACTCGCCAATATCAAGCTACCATCAATCATGGGCTACAAGAGGGCCTACACCTATTAAATTCTCTATAAAAAAGTAAGCCTTATCTCATTTGTCTTGGTGCTAACTTAATCTCCGTTGGAGAATCTGCTTCTCTTTTTCAGATAGATGTAGATCCTAAGAGAGAGCCACCCCATCATACCTCAAAAGGGCCCTGGCTGAAACTAAGAAAAATTGGAGAAACAAGCAAGGGTGCTGTTTTCCTGATGAACTGGATACCAGCAGAAGGGGGAAGGAGATCAACACAGAGAAAAATCAACTCCTACCAAATCATAGAGCCAGAGCCTCAGAGGCCCCCAACACCTCATCACTGAAGCAGACCAAAAATGAACCCAACATGGCTCAGGAAAATTTTGTAGAAGAGGGGACAGAAAGAATGTCAGAGCCACATGTTGGGTCATGATATGTAGAGACATTTATCTTACCCATAACTGTGGTCTAACTCCACAATGCATGACCCATATACCTCAACAAGGAGGGCCCAAGGGGAGGGGGTAGGTCACAGGTGAGCCTAATAATGGTACCAAACTGAGTGTACTTGCTGAATACAAAACTAACTAATAAAAAAAGCAAAAAAAGAGAAAGCAGTTGGGTTCCCCCATAATAGACATATCACTATTGTGCCCATTGGCTTATTTGGCCTGGCTGTCCAAATTTAAGGTAGTGTCCACTGCCATTTATCTCCACTGGCGATTTATCTCTCTCCCATGGAACTGCATGTAGCATAGCTTTTTCCAGCTTTCTGTCAGCTGGTCTACATGGAGGAGGTTTTCAGCTCAGCTCCAGCAAGATTTCTCAGTGACTTTGTAGCCCAAGCATGTGGAGTCTTCAACAATAGGGTCTTACTGTCTATTCCTGATAGGAAACCAAGAGCCTTGGCATCAGGGACCTCCCTGGCCAACAACTGGAAGATATGCCATCCCTGGCACTGAAAATTTTCTAGTAACAATCTATGGCCTTTTGGTTTGCCATGGTCCAAAAAGGTAGGTTTCTGTATTAATGATTCTTATCCTCTTAGAGTTTGGTTAGCCCTTGCCCCACATGTCCTTTACTCAGTCTCTTCCCCTGACCTCACTTAGGTCTTTCCACCCCCATTAATCTGTTCCTCTACTTACATATATATAATACCATCCTTGTAAGTGTCCCTTCCCTCCCTTTCTATTCCCTTTATATCCCCTTTCTAGCTTACTAGCCTCTACTACTGAGTTTTATTCCAACTCACATAGAATATTTTAACTACCATATAAAAGTTACCCATATTTATGAGGTCTCATGTGACTCTCTGTCATATATATATATATATATATATATATATATATATATACATACATATATATATATATAAAATGTCATAGCTATATCTATTTATCTATATGTAGATAGATGGATGACACAAGATAGATAGATAATTAGAGCGAGAGAGAGAGAGAGAGAGAGGAGAGAGAGAGACTTGCTCCTGCAAACAAACTCCAGACACATATGCCACTTTATGCATCTGGCTTTTTATAGGTACTAGGGAATGGATATAAGTACTCAGGTTTTGCAAAAAAGTGCCTTTAAATGCTGAGCCATTTTTCTATAAGCTTTTTTCTTTTTCTTTCTCTCTCTCTCTCTCTCTCTCTCTCTTTCTTTCTTTCCTTCTTTTTTTGTTAAGGCAAACCCAACAGACTAGGCTTTTGTTTATGTGAGAGAGCAGGGAGGGGGGAGAGAATTGGCATGCCAGGACCTCCAGCTACTGCAATTGAACTCCAGATACATATTCCCCCTTATATCCATGTGTGACCTTGTACACTTGCATCACTTTTTGCATCTGGCTTACGTGGGCTCTGGACAATCAAACATGAGTCCACCTTAACTGCTAAGTCATCTCACCAGCACCCCTCTACTAGCTTTTTAAATAAGTTTAGTGTATTACTATTATCTAAAGTCATCCTCCACTTCTATCATTTTGTTTTTCATTTCATTTGCTAAGCCACTTTTCAGTATTGATTAGTCATTCTGTATCACAATGTAATGCAGTTTGCAAGATTCTGAAATAATTGATAATTATAATTGATAATTGACAATTGATAATTATATCCATAGTATCAACAAAGTAAAGCAAGCTTTTAGTGGACAAAACTACAGACTTGTGTCTCCCTCTAAAGACAGTTCTCTAGGTTAATATGTGTGTGTGTGTGTGTGTGTGTGTGTGTGTGCACAGGCATGGTGGTGCATGCCTTTAATATCAGGACACAGGAGGTAGAGGTAGGAGGATTACCATGAGTTCAAGGCCACTCTGAGACTAGATAGTGAATTTCAGGTCAGCCTGGGCTAGAGTGAGACCCTACCTTGAAAAACCACAAGAAAAAAAAAAAAAGAAAAATTAAAGTGCTATGCCCCCTTGTGTATCTGGCTAACGTGGGTCCTGGGGAATCGAGCCTCGAACCAGGGTCCTTAGGCTTCACAGGCAAGTGCTTAACTGTTAAGCCATCTCTCCAGCCCAGCATAACATTTTCTATTTGGAATTACTTCTAAGTATTTATTTAAAGAGAAACACATTGACAAATGCAAAATACATGTTTGTTTTTTAACCATGTAATAATCTGGAAGCAACTTGGATGACTAACAGTGTTATATGTCTATTATCAGAGTACAGCTAATACTGCAACATGTTAGACAGTCATTAACAAGCTTGAATTACAGTCATATAAGAGAAAGCAGGTTACTATAACCAGTATATGAACATGTGGTTTATAATCCTAAATTGTTAAAATTAATATCAGGAAAGAGAAATTAAATTATTAGGTCATCCAAAAAGACAACAGTATCTTGCTGTTTGTTTCTGGTGGAAAATAGTGATTTTATTTGAAGTGTCCTATATGTTTTATAGAGAACAGTCTCTTATTTTGCAGAAAGATTATTAAGTATTTAAAAGGATAAAAATACATAAAATAAGCCTGGCATGGTGGTGCATGCATTTAGTGCCAGCACTCAGCAGGCAGAGGTAGGAGGTTCATTGTGAGTTCTAGGCCTGCTTGTAACTACAGAGCGAGATCAAGGTCAAACTGGGTTACAGTGACACTGTACCTTCAAAATAACAAACAAAAGCATAAATAAAATAGATATGGGCAGTACGAACTAGCAAAGTATATTTCAATCTTTCTTTTGCTTCTCAGTGCAGGTCACCTAGCGAAGAAACTACCCACCCTGGCCTCAACTTCGTGACACTTCTTCATTGGCCTCCTGAGTGTTGGGATTGCAGGTGTGGGCCATTGTTCCCAATTTAAATAGATCATAATTAAAACGCAAGCATGATGGAAAGAAGAAACATGAAACATAAGAGGCTAGATCATGAGTTCAAGTTCAGCTTGAATGTATAGCAGCACACTGTCTTAAATCTTTTAAATTGTATTACATAGCCTGCCCCTGTCTTCCGCCCAAAGTTTCACACTTCCCAACTTCAGCCTACATAGGATAAAGTTCTGTCTAGTTATTGTAGCCATCACTCCATCTAGGGTAAAGTAGGGAACTTACTAATATCACAACACTTGGATTTTCTTATTTTCAGACAATGAGAGGAGATGACTTGTTCTGCCACCATATCATTCTAATGCTGAACAAATCAGGTCAAGTATGTGTGATTTGATATGGACTTCCTCTTTAAATTCCTATCTCCATTCCTTCTCACAAATAGAGCCAAGTTAGATTCATGATAGAAAATATCAGCTAATGGAAAACACACTTTGGATTCAACAGAACTGAGTTCCAACCCTTATTTTGCCATTCCATGTCTATGGGATTATCATTGGACTAGTTAAACTTTCTAAACCTCAATTTCATTATTTGACAAAAGGGCACAGTAATCAAACCTCTTGAGTTGACATGAAGCATGTTTTACAAGCTAAGAAGCACAGTCAAGTCTTTACATAAGACATTTACTATTCTTTTAAAATAACAATTTTCAATTCCATTTTAATGAACTACTGTTTAAAAGAGAGTCTTCTTTTTTCTGTCTTAAATGAGAGGGCGTTGCTTGCAGATTTATATGTGTCTTTCAGACTAATATGGATTCTTGATGCTTAATTTCCTATTTTATTCTGCTTGCAACAACACTATAACTGAAGAGAGATAAGATATGTTTACACTTCAGTTTATGCTCTCTGCGTTCTTCATTAACGAACGTACTGTGGGTGGTGTTCTTTGCCGAGGCCAAGGTTCACAGCTCTGTTTTACAATTGCAACTCACTCTTCCCGATTTCTTCCAGGAGCTCGGGTTTTATCACTGCCTGAGAGATTTACAGTGCTTCCTTCCATCGTCAGCCTGCTAATAGGCGGTTGCTGAAGTCCCCGGAGTCGGGCTGGGAAATGTGAGCAGTGTGTAATGGCTACAGCTGGAATCGCATTCCACTTCAGAAGCTGCTTAACAGCATTCTCAGATGTGTGACTATCCATTAGTGACCCAAGGGGATTACTCCCTGGCACCAAGTTTACCTTTATTAGGGGCCAAGATGATGACACTGCCCCTCCCTTGAGCAGAAAGTGAGGAGAGGCAAGGGGGCTTGGAAATTGGGGAGTGTGGGAACAGAGAGTACTTTTACAAGAGATAAATTCAAAAGAAAAACCATAAAAATTGGCCTTTGGGTATGTAAGTTTAATATTTATACTGAGTAAATAGCTTGCATGTTTATCAAAACATCCAAGGGCAACAAGGCCAAGTAGCATGATTTTATCTTCCTGCGTCTGTTTATGCCGACGGTAAATGACAGTAAGTGACACTGAACTTTCACTTCCTGTTCCCCCCCCCCCCCTGCCCTGCCACTAGTACAGACAATAGCCCGAGGATGACTCAGTTGTGCCTGTGGCTACTGCCCTCAGAGGGGAAAGCTTCTGCTTTTCACCAGGGCTCTTTTTCCATCTCTCCTCTCCTGCATACCCTCAGCAGCTCCTTCAGCTTCTTTGTCTGCAGCCACATCTGGAGCCACTGTCCTCTGGATGTTACAGCAAACCAAAAGACACCCCTTCAGTTTTCAGATGAACATAGGAATGTGTCCAGGGAAGGTGTCTTCCATGAGATATTATGGCACACAACATTGGTGCATTTGCACCATCAAGTGAGGAAGTCTACTGCTTGTGTACATAACATGTACAGTGAGAGGATAAGTGCAAAGAAAATTCTAGGATTTCAAAGTACAGTCTGAGATGTATCTGACTACATAGTGTACCATTCACAGCTCCTAGTAGAAACTTTGATTCTATGAACCATCTTTGCTGTTTAATATTAGTGTAACAAAAATGTAATAATATATGGCTTTGAGACAAGATTATTTCTATTTCATTTTATTACAAAATACAATATTGTATTGTTATTTGAATGAATACTTGAATAAATGAATGGATGAATGAATAACTGTAGAATTAGAAATGGCACAGGCTGAGAGTAGCTCATGAGCAGATGGGTATTCATATTTCTTCCAAGAAAGCATGTTTCCCAACCCTGGCTGCACATTAGAATCACCCAGGGAGCTTTAAAAAAATTTTTTTAAGTTGTCTGAGCCCTACCTCCAGAAATGCTGATTTAATTGGTCTACTGTGAATCTGGGTATAGGTATTTATTAGAACCTCCCTGGACAATTCAAATATTTAGTTAAGACTCAGTACAGTACCATCTTGTAGGCAGCTTCTCAGAATGAAGTGCATATTCTAGGAATCAATATCTCTTTCTTACCTGTTGGGGAGTTAGAACTACCAACTAATAAATCCACAATTGATAAAATGCATTGAGTTCTTCATGGCCACCACATTCATTCTGTGTTATATGGTGATGTTATTAACAGTGAACATTGGGCTACCATGGAACTTACAGTCTACTTAAAGGGAGCAGATATTAATCACATAAAACAGAATTGTCCAGGAAAGTGCAGCTCTGAAAAAAAAATCCATGAAACAAACACTGAGTAGGAAACAGGGTCTTCTATACTCCTTGGGAGGCATAACTCTCCCAATGAAGTGATATTCAACCTGAGATCCAAATTACAAGCAAACATGAGGGAGTACAGTGATAGAAGATAGAGATCACTGTACATGCAAAGGAGCTGAACTCCAAGGACTGTTTATGGAAGAAATCTAGCAAGATTGTCCTATAGAGATCAAAGGGCATATTAGCTGGAAAGGTGCCTGGAGAATAGTCAGTTCACGCTTCTTGACCAGGTAATTTTGGCTTGTGGAATACATTAAGGCTTTTTATTATTATGCTAAAAGAAAAGGAAATCAACGGGGGATACAAGAAGTTGTGAAGTATTATCAGGATGGATTTGTAATGATCATTTAATGAAAACAACATATTGGAAGGAAAAGAGTGGATAAAAGAGATGAATTTGCAAGCTAGTCCAGCTAAAAAGATGTATGGCTTAGGGAAATGGAAGTTAAAGGATTTCAAAAAGTGATTTGAGGATGGAATGTATTGGGAATATAAATATGTTGAAGAAATTGAACACATTTAGGGAGGTTATGAAGAGGTTTTGTCCATTCTAAATTAGTGAAATATTTTTATCATCCAAATAGCAATATCAGACAAGTTGTAAGTTTACGGATGTGGAACTCAATGTGGAGTTTTAAAATAGGAAATATAAATTTGGAAACCATTTTCAAACAAAATGAGCTAATGAATGCCATTGGATGAATTTCCTTTGGAGAAAAAATATAGAATACCGTGAGAAGAGATCCGAGGGCCTGATCTCTGAAAATATCCAGCATTTCAGTCAGACAAAAACAGTAAAATGTGGCATAGATTTACTTCACACTCTTCTCCTTTTCTTTTTCTGCACTTAGGCATAATGACATCAAGCTTTTGCAAAGTTGGATCAGTTAAATGGAAACATTGTCAATAATATCCCTCCTCAAACTATAGATTCATAATGGTTTTGGCAATAAAGATAGACTGAAAAAGATGAATCTGCTGCTTAGGGAGAAAAATGATGATTGAAAAGGGTATAAGAGGTTTCAAAATTACTATATCATTCAAATATTATTACAATTAATGTTCTAGTCAAAGTTATCCTAGCAATTATAAACCAGCTGGCTTTTCAGAATGCACAAAAAGGGAATGTGAAGCTACTCAAGAAACATATTACACACCATGGTGTCCATAGCAAAGAGCAATATCTTAAAAACTAGGAAATCTCTAAAAGATGCTTTGTGTTCTCCTTCCATCAAAAATTATGACATAATGCATATGTTAACTAGTTCCATTTCATTATACAACAATGCATAAATGTTTGAAAGATTATATTATACACTGGAATAATAAAATTTTCATTGCCAATTAAAAATAATTTGTCTAAAAATCCAATGAATGAGTTTTATAGTCATCTAGTCACAATGTAATATTTTAAAATTTAAAATAAAAATACTTTATGGGACATTCATAGAAGAAACACAAATAACATGTGCTGACTTTTAAAATGAAATAGATTTGAGTGTCTAGAATTTAGAGTAAAAACATAGTTAATGAATATTGTATTAAGCGGATTCATAACATTGTCCCATGACCTATGGGACTGTGTATTTCTTTTCTGTGAAGGTCTGCCCTATGCATTATAGGGTAAACAGTAGTACCTTACCTTTTACCTGCTATACACCAGTGAAATCTACAACCACCGCCGGGTGTGACAACCAATGTTGTCTCCAGATAACACTAAATATCCTTTGCGGTTATTGAAAAACACATATAAAGATTCTCTTTATGTAAAATTAAAATCTACGTCACTCTTGTTCCAAATATTTGTGTTTTATTATTAATTACAAATAATACAATTTGAAGTATACATGCAAGATAATGATATACCTGTGGGAGCAGATTTAATGCATAATGAGCAACATTGAAGGAAAGAGTACAATTTCAAAACACAAAAAGAAAGAAAGAAAGAAATTATTGAATACGAACAAAAAAAATGGTACTATGGAGATGATTCAGTAGGTATTTGTTTCCAGAGTCTGCTGACAGGGTATAATTCCCCAAGTATCGAAGCAAAGCCAGATGCATAGTGATGAATGCTTCTAGAGTTCATTTTCAGCAGAAATAGACCCTGGCACACCCATTCTGTCCCCACCACTCTGTCACTCTTCCCCCCTCTTTAACTCTGCATATAAATAAATAAAACTATTTGAAAATAGAAAGAAAACTGTGAGATGTAACTCTTATTAATTTTCATGATGTAAATACTTTACCTATGGCTGGCTTCCACTTCAATGATATCAGTAAATCCATCATGTAGAATAAACTCACAAAGCAGATTCTTAAAAGCCAATTCAAACCAGCTGTAGCTCATAACTATATTTAATATAGATCAAATAATAAAATTAAGTTTTAAGAGACTATTGACCTCCCATTAAGTCACATTTCCAGAAAATGGAGTACTTGAAAGAAGTCTGAACTATGCCTGTCATTAGTGATGCTTATTCCCATCATGCAAATAAAAGTGATCTGTACTAGTGGTTACCAAAGTGAATCAGATCTTAGCAATATTCATGAAATTCACAGAAATACAAACTCATGATCTCAGACAAAATGAGCACAAACTCTTGAGAGGAGGGCACAGAAAGGTGATGTGCCTCTAATGCACACCAAAGCCTGACATACACATATATACATAGCAACAACATGATTTTGAAAGTACTTAACACTTTTCAAATAATTATACTAACATCTTTATTTTCCACCAGCCTTCATTTTAACCAGAGTGTGAAGTTACCTTATAGTATCACAAATTCAGGTTACCTTTGTTAGATTAATCAGAGAAATATTTGAATTGTTAGAAATGAGTTAAGATTCTGATTTACTATGACGAGTGGATGAAGAAAGAAATATTCCTAGGGTAGGATATGTGGTAACGGCATTGTGTTAAAAAGACACTCTGGCACAGGAAGAAATTCAAAGATCTCTAAGCTTTTTAGTTTAGTTAGCTGGAGGAACAAAAATAAGTAAAAGTCCTGTTCACAAACCCATTATGGTTTCTCCTCAATCTGTTCCTGCAGTTGCTCTTCTGTTAAATGCACTCAGAGCATATCAAACATCTCATATACTTGCCTGGAAGCCTGAAGAGAGCCAGACTCAAGAGAGTTAGCTCATCTAGTGTTGGAAAGCACTACATGAGCTACGGGGGAAAGTGGCCAGCAACAGTCCTACCATCCAGGGATCTAAACTGCTCAGAAGCAAACAACCTGACAGGATGCACACACAAGTACAATGGTGGCACATAGCTTTGGGAAGTAATCAATAGCTTTCTGGTTGGCTAAGAAATCATTTCAGTGGAAAGGAACCCATATCTGGATGTGGGAATCAGGGTAGAATCCTATGGAGCAAAGATGATGCCTTCCAATGTCTAGCTCCCTCTAGTCTTTGGCTAAAAGTGGGGCTACATCCATCAAATTCTCTCTAAATTAAGAACACTTATCCCATTTAACCTGTGCTAAGTTCACTCCCTGTTGGATAATATGTTTTTCTTTCGTAGAATATAGGGAGACCCAAGAAGATAAACTACCCCTCACAGTTCAGCCAAACCTCAGCTGAAAGGACAGAGGAATTGGGGAGATGAGCAAGTATGCAGACTCCATGCTGAGCCTGACAATCAGCACCACGGTGCAGGAGAAAGATCCGGAGAATACTTAACACCCACCAAAGCAGAGATCCAGAGGCTCCTAAGAGTTCATAAATGAAGTAAACTTAAAATACACCCACCATGGCTCAGGGAATTTTGTGGAAGAGTGAGAGGAAAGATTATAAAAGCCACAGGCTGGGACATCATGCCCAGAGATGTTGCCTCCCCGCAACAATTGATTTGCTGCTCCCTCAATGCATAACCCACAACTCCATGGGGAATACCTGCAACCCCACTGAGGAGAGTCTCCAATGGAATGGGGGCAGAGACTAGAGAAAGGATGGTACCAACACATAATGTACACATTCCAAGTATGTCTGTAATAAATAAAAGTGTCATATTAAATAATAAATTACTTTTCAAGCTTCCTATTTGAAGAATCAGAGATTTACTCATCTTTATATCCCCTGCAAAATGATGTCTTCTACTTGAGAGATAACACTAGAAACTGAAATAAGTAGGGAACATCTTAGCAACATGGTTAATGTGGTCTGTATTTACTTTGATATCTCAGAGGGAAGCACTAAGTAAAAACATAAATCACATAATTATAAAACATATGTGTATATTTAATATGTAGAATTATATATTGAAATCTGTTTTTAAATAAGACATACTCCAAAACATTGTAAGTAGAAATAAAATAGGTTTATTTGCACATTTAAGCATCAGGCTGGAAAAAAAAAAACTGTTTTCTAAAAGAAAAATAAGAAGTTCCTACTAAATATATTAGTTGAAGAAAATTCCTGTGCTAGTGTGCAAAACAAATGTGTTTATTGTCAATAACAACAATATTAGAGAGCAAAGGAAGAAAGAAGAAAGGGAAAAGGAAAGAGGAAAGAGGGAAGAAGAGAAGGAATCATGGGATTCCTGTGCAATTGTTGAAAAAGTTGTTACATTTATTTGAGTAGAATTCCACCCTTACAGTTTTCTCTCAACTATACTAAGTTCTATAGATGTTAGTAATATAAAGTACAGATGCTGAGAAAATATGCCTGAAAATTGAACTATTTATGCCACTCAAATTATGACTTCAGAAATTTAGAGCATGTAGGTTTCAGCATCCAACAGGGATAATAATCATGACAAGAAGTGTTTCCCAAAAGATAAAAAATTTGACCCAAATAGAGCAGTTCTCAAAGGATCATGTCAACATTTATTTATTTACTTTGACTGCTTCTATTAAAATTGATGTAACTGTCCAGCAAAATAAGAAGCCTAATCATCTAAACCATAGATAAGAAACCTGTCAGGAATATTATTATGCATTTTCAGTTGTCATAATCATATTGAAATTGTTGTCTGTTTAAAGAATGCTTATCTTCTATAGAGATATATTACAATATGTACAGAAGAAATAATGTGGGTTTTGCATGAAAATCATCTGAAGGGATGCCATTGATGAGCAAAACTAGATACACTCTTGAAGTTACAATATATATGCATGTGTTTTATTGACTAAAACCTTCTATTTTGCATGTGATTGGAAAAAAATTCAAAATAAAAAAATTAATAAAAACACATAAATAAACTACAGTTTTGTGCTCTTTTGAGACCTTGATCCTAAAGTCTAAAGCTCTCTAGCTTGTATACACATAGTGCCTGCAATTTCCAAAATTTATAAAGGTCACACAACAAGGAGGAGGTGGTTTGAATTAGGTGTCCTTCATGTACTCATTAGTTCAGAATGCTTGATCCCCAGCTGATGACAGTTTGGGAATGGGAGCCTTACTGGTGGAGATGTGTTGTCGGTGTGTTGTGGGCTTATAGCCAGTTTCCACTTACCAGTGTTTCACATACTCTCCTGATTCTGTTTTCTACTTGATGTTGGCCAGGAGGTGATATCCAGCTTCTGCTCATGCCATGTTTACCCTGCCATCATACAGCTTCCCCTCAAGTTTGTAAGCCACAATAAACCCTTTTCTCCCACAGGCTGCTTTTGGTCGGGTGCTTTGTGCAGCAAAGAGAAGGTAACTGCAACAAAGGGGAAATCTGATCACAAGAACAGTCCTTCCTAGTAACAAATAGATATAGTCCTACTACACAAACAGATAGTGGATATTTATGAACATAAAATATAGCAATTTGTCAGTAAACATGAGTGGCAATAATACATTTTGTAATTAAAATATATGATAAACTAGTGAATTTAGAAAACTCTGTGTGTGTGTGTGTGTGTGTGTGTGTGTGTGCACGCGTGTGTTTTACCCAGGAATGAGGCATTTTCAATGTACTGTGAGAATAATGGAAATACACAAAATAATGGACATACAACTGAGTTATGAAGGTTATGATTAAAGTGAATCCTAAGGCCGGGCGTGGTGGCGCACGCCTTTAATCCCAGCACTGGGAGGCAGAGGTAGGAGGATCGCTGTGAGTTCGAGGCCACCCTGAGACTCCATAGTGAATTCCAGGTCAGCCTGGGCTAGAGTGAGACCCTACCTCGAAAAAACAAAAAAAATAAAATAAAATAAAATAATAAAATGAAATAAAATAAAGTGAATCCTTTTCCCAATTTTGCACATTTACCATTGAAGGAAAACTTTGTAAGCAATGGGCATATTCTCTGGGCATATACATAGATCACACTGAGTTTCATTTGGCCCAAACAAATCTTATATAATGTATATAACAAGAAAGTTTACAAATCATTTCAAAATAAATGATGTATTTCAAAATTAAATATATAATACATATATTGGAATTATTTAAAGTCTACTGTTTGATATCTCTGATTGGTTCCATTTCTATTAAATTTATCAGGAAAAGATCATTTTGAACTTATAAACCATTCATAGAATTCATTGTTTAATCATTATTGTGGAGGAGAATGTTTTATTCCCAAGAAATTTGCATGATAAGGGGATATTGTACTTCAAAGTTCCTTTAAAAGTGGCTCGGGTAACTGATGTGTTTTAAATAGACATACTCTTAAAAATGTTTTAAAAGGCCAAAACTTTCAGCTTTATCTTTTACAAATATATGACTTTCTGACAACCAGATAGTGGTAATTAAATATGGGCCTAGTGTAAACATGAGCAGCTATAAATCATGCTATCTTCCTTAAATAAATTTAATGCATTCTGTATTTCAGGAAACCTCTACCATTTTAACCTTGTTCAAAGCAAACCAACTAAAGCCTCCTCCACTGGACTGAAAGCATCTTATTATTTGCACTATTATCATGACAGTTGTTTAATCAAGTGACTGAGTATTGAAAGCAACACAAAGTTGTACTTTATGACAGTTAAAATTTTAAAAAGCGGCATTCCTTCTGTTGTTCTGAGAATAATTTTTCATAATTTATAATCTAATTGTAATGTTAAGACTATAGAAAGAAAAGGCTAAATCAAACATGTTCCTATTATAACCACTAGAAATAGCATCTTCCTTAAGCTGAATTAATCAATACACATGGACAGAACCAATGATAGTTTTATCTGCTTAGTTGCTTATTTCCATACAATTTGATTTATTCACAAAGAATATTTCAAGAAACCACGAAGTATGATCATTTATTGAACCCTACATTCTTAGTTTATAATGAGTTTAATATCTACAGGTATTTTCCTTTAATGTTAAGTAAAGCCTAATGATTTATGGAAGGAAAAGAAATATTTCCAGATTAAATCTGCAGGAAAAAAAAATCTTAGAGTTTTATAATATGGGGATAGACTTTTATTGTGCAAACATAAAGCATGCTTTCTCTGCCCTCGTGGTATCATTACTGGAGGTCACTGAACACTAGTGATAGCCCTTGACTGTTGTACTGCAGAGCAGTAGGCTGAGCAAACAAGTGGCCTCAGACTATCATGTGACCACATACTTGCTTCATTGGACTTAGACATAAGTAGTGTTAAGTACCTTGTATTCATCATGATGACATGAATATGAATATGAATGATGTGCTTTAGGATCCACACTTCTGAACTCTTTTGTTCATTTTCTCAGTAAGGTTTTTGATCTGCCCTTGGAATCACAGAACATCTTCAGTTTACCTGATCGGGTAAGCAAACCTGAGAATATTGTAAATTCATCCAGTGTCTAAAAGTACACATCAAAAGTTTAGATTTCTTATACTCCCACATTATTCTTCCAGTGTTTTTCTCTGTGTTCATGTAGCTTCTGAAATTGAAACATTCCCTGATCATAGAAGGAGGCAGTGGGCAAAGTAGAAATGTGCCCTGTATTTGTTACATGCCCTTGTTAAAGAAAATGGTATCCAAATGTCTTTACTCTAGTAGACTCAAACCATTCACATTGGAAGGAGTAGCACAAATACATATATATATATATATATATATATATATATATATATATAGTTATATAATTATAATAATAAACAATGAATATTATATAATATATATTTCCCACTTGGAAGAAGAGACAGCACATGCATATAAATCTAAATATTAACTTTTGTGAATTCTAGGAAAGAATAAATAGGAACACATTTTATCACCAATATACTTTCTGTCCCTCAAACTATAACCTTAACATCCCTGACAACTTTCTATGCTCTCATGCTTCCCTCCATTTAGTTCATGCAGATCTGTAAGAAACATAGTTATCACTGATGAGATTCAGTATTATTTTCTGTTTTTATTTTAGAATGCATAAAATGAGATATGTTTTCTAAATTGTGTTAATCTCTCATTACAATGAGGGATTTTTGAAATATATGCTTGGTATTTTAAAAATAAGATTTAAGAATAATATTTTTAGGAAATTATGTGTTGAAAGTTAAAATAACAAAGACTGGGTAAGCCTATGTTTGTTGGGAGCCATAAAGCAAAAGCCTCTCCATTTTGCTTGGGCCTGTTCTTAAGTTGACTCATTCACCAGAAAGCTGGTCCATCCAGCTTGCAGTTAGGAATGTGGTCTGCAGAATCTTATCATTTGCAAAAGGCCAGTTTATGATCAGGATGTCAAGCCGTTAAGGCAAGATTAGGAAAACACCCGGATACATCTCCTCTACGTTCCCTAAGATTAGATAAACACCCAGTTTCACCTCCTCTTAGTTTCCTAACAATTCCGGCCCTAAGTCACGTCAGGCAGCTTACTCCCCCCTTTTCTTCCCCTATATAACCACTGTGTAAAAAATAAAGTTAGAGACCTTGACAACTCTTTGCTTGGTCTCGTTCCTTCTTTCTCACCCATCTTTTCACAGGCCTGGTCCCCCTCGCGCTCCCCAAATAACTGAGTCCTGCTGGACGGGACAAGTGGCGCCCAACGTGTGGGGCTCGAGGTACGGAACATTCGCCAGACGGACCATACATTTCAGCATCCCAGGACATCATCGCCGATCGCGGCTTCGATTTGAGAACGTCCTCACCGCTCATGAAGTGACGGATCTCTGGTGAGTAGCTTCATCCGTCCTATCAAAGATGGGTCATTCTATTTCTAAAGAGGCACTCTTTATTAAGGATATTAAGGCCTCTCTCAGGGAAAGAGGAATTAGAGTATCAAAAAAGGAATTGTCACAGTTTTTTATGTTTATTTCTGATGTTTGTCCATGGATTGTTATTAATGGTCCTAGTATTCACCTGTATACTTGGGCAAAAGTAGGTCGAGAAGTTAACGAGTTGTTACATAAGGAGGGTCCTGACGCTGTCCCTCACCATGCTTTCACTTATTGGAATGTTATCAATAGCCTTCTGCATGGACCTCATTCTACCAAAATTTTGTTGTCTGCAGAAGAATTTCTCAAACCTCTTTCTCGCGCTACTTCTGATATCTCCCTCAAAACCTCTCACTCACTCTCCCTTCATAGAACTACAATCTGCCACATTAGCTTCAGCCTCTGACCTCCGTAGGGCACTTCAGGATAAAAAACTTCAGCTGCAGCTTCTCCAGGAACTTGATTCTGTCACAAAAGAACTTGCAGCCTTTTCTAATCCTTCCTCTGACAGCCGTAGGTGCAAAACAGAAGCAGACCCACACACCTGCAATACTGGCCTTCTTGCTTTTCCTGTTATGGTGCACTGAATTTAATGAAAACTGCTCTTGACTTTGCTCGCCATAATTTACAAAAGGCTGTTTCTAAAAATTGGACAAAACAAAAATTGTTGGGGGAACATCCCTACGATTCCAACAAATGGCAAGCACGCTACACCCTTGGATTTTTAGCCCAAATACAACAGGCAGGCCTCCCTCCTAAAGGGGCCGCCACCGCCTCCCTGGCTAATATTAGACAGGGTCCAGAAGAGCCTTACAGTGACTTTATTAGTAGACTTAATGAAACTGCTGAGCGCCTTTTTGGTGTTGGGGAAACCAACAGCCCCTTTATCAAACACCTGGCCTTTGAGAATGCTAATCCTGCTTGTCAGTCTCTCTCACAAGTGGGAGACCGTATCTGATTATATCAAGTTATGTGCAGGCGTGGGCTCCTCCCACGCCATGGGCTTAGCAATTGGAGCTGCTCTCTGTTCTGCTGGTCTCACTACCTGGAGTGTTGTCACTTCCCAAATGCTTAGTCAGGGTTTTATTCCAGGGACCCATTTCTCTTCCCCAGAAACTCGATCGCTCTGGCCTTGGGTATGCCCCTGAGTCTTCTTTTCCCTAGTGGCCATTGCCATCCCTGCACCCCATGCTGATAAAATTACTTGGAAAACCCAAAGCCCTGTATGGGTTGACCAATGGCCACTTTCACATGAGAAAACAGAGGCTGCAATGTTGTTAGTGCAGGAACAACTTGCCGCTGGCCACATCGAGCCTTCTACCTCCCCCTGGAACTCCCCTATTTTTGTCATTCGGAAAAAATCTGGCAAATGGCGCTTGCTACAGAACCTGAGAGCTGTTAATAAAGCCATGGTCCCCATGGGGGCACTCCAACCAGGACTTCCTTTCCCGGTGGCCATTCCCTATGGTTCCTTCAAAATAGTTATTTATCTAAAGGATTGCTTTTTTACCATCCCTCTACACCCTGAGGATAGGCCCTGCTTTGCCTTCAGCATCCCGCAAGTAAATTTTTGTGGCCCTATGCCTCGCTTTCAATGGAAGGTTTTACCCCAAGGTATGGCTAACAGCCCCACCCTCTGTCAAAAGTTTGTGGCCATGGCCATTGACCCCCTCAGGGAGACTTTTCCCTCTGTCTACATTCTTCATTACATGGATGGCATTCTTTTAGCTGCCTGTGACCAGAACCTGCTTTTCTCCTGCCTCCAGCACCTACTGTCCAATTTGCAATCATATGGGCCTCGTTGGCTCCCAGAACGTCTAGTTCGTCAATGGACACCACCCTCACCCCTTAAAAATTCACCCTCTCCCAGGGAAGGCTCCCCGCTCCCCTGAGGTTTTGTCCTTTCCTTTTCAGGACTATGGCTGCCCCTGCCTTCGTTGGCCTCTTGCTCCTGGCATCTGGATTGATCACCACTGACCATCGACCCATGAACTTCACCTGGACCGTGCTCAGTGAAGTCGGTGATATGAACTGGGCCCACTCTATGGTTTCTCAGACATCCCCTGGCCGACTTTGGAAGTGGACGTCTGCAAATTAGCACTAGGAGCTGATTGGGGAACACCTGATTCCTTCATCCCACAACTTAAAGCACTCGAGTTACAGGACTCTAGCACAGACCCAGGATGCAGCACTACTGTAAGGAGGGCTGCCCTTGCCTTGTCTAAAGGATTCTATGTCTGCCCTGGAAATCATCGAGACCATGCTCTTGCTAGGACATGTGGGTTTGACTCGGACTTCTTTTGTAAAGCCTGTGGTTGTGAGACCACCAGTGACACCTATTGGAAACCTTCCTCTTCATGGGACTTTATTGAGGTAAAAAGAAAAAATCCAGTAAGACAAGTGTACACTGATGTAAGTTCACGCCCTCTTAATCAATATTGTGGGCCTGACTCCGTTCGCCTAGGCTGGTGCAATCCCTTAATCATAAATTTTAATGACAAAGGCAAAAAACAAGACTGGCTAAATAATAGAGGATATCAATGGGGGCTCCGGATTTATAAAGATGGTAAAGATTTTGGATTAACATTTAAAATTAAGTTGATCAAAACCTTCCCTAATACACAAAAATCTGGCATAGGACCCAACCCTGAAATACACCAAAACAATGACAAGACTCGGGTTCCACATAAAAACCCACACTTTGTCACTTTTGCGTTGGAGTCCCCCAGATATACAAGGGATTATGCTTGGCCAGATTTCGGAAATAGGATTGTGCCTTATTGGACCTTATATGCTACCTCCCCATGACCTTTCTCATATCTGTAATCAGACTATTATAATTAATCACACCTTCTTCTTATACATCTCTGCTCCTTCAGACTCCTATTTAGCCTGCTCCTCTGGACTGACAACATTTATAGTTGTCTCCACCTTTCTCGCTAATAAGGAATACTGCGTATTGTTAATATTTTCCGCCTGTATCTATTCATGACCCTGATGATTTCCTAAGGTTTTGGGAGAGAGACACTGCCTCCCCCTCCAGGACAAAAAGAGAACCCATCACAGCTATAACTCTAGCAGTTGTCCTTGGATTGGGTGCCGCTGGGGCAGGGACAGGTATTGCCTCCCTAGTCACGTCTAACCAACAATATGCTTACCTCAGTGCAGCCATTGATAGAGATTTACAAGAGTTACAATCAGGATTACAAAACCTCAAGGACTCCCTTTCGTCACTTTCAGAGGTAGTCCTACAAAACAGACGAGGGCTTGACCTCCTCTTTTTACAACGAGGGGGGTTATGTGCCGCCCTCAAGGAAGAATGCTGTTTTTATGCAGATAAAACAGGACTTGTGGATGATAGCTTAAAAAGGGTTAGAGAAAGCCTAGAAAAACACAAAAGAGAAAGAGAAAAACAAGAATCCTGGTATAAAAATTGGTTTTCTACTTCCTCTTGGCTTTCCACTTTACTTCCTAGCCTTTTAGGACCATTTTTAGGCTTTATTTTGCTTTTATCTTTTGGACCTTGGCCCTTTTGTAGACACAGCCTTCACTTCTAAATCTGTTTCTGTGCACTATCACCGCCTAGAGACACAAGAAACTGATTGTTCCACTTATAGGGATCTCCATGAACCCCCTCCAACCAGACTTGATTTCTCAGTGCTTAAGCATCCCCCATGGTATAAAAGATTATGGGATCTACAGAACAAAAACAGCCGTTTTTCTGCCCAGGTTTTTCTGCCCAGGTTGCCTACTGTTTCAAAATTTTCCCACAATTTGGACTTTATGACTCCCTCCTATAAAGGAGCTGCTTAGGCACCAGACCTATGCATACTGACTCACCTCAGTGAGTACAGTATGGGCAACGACATGGGTGCGAGGCAAAGCACCGCAAGGGAAGGTCCCCAACCTGACCATTTCTGGATTCCCTGAGAGTAACACCTGATTTGCAAGGAGGTTGGTACCATAGTACATGTCATCACAATGTCGGCCCTGCCTCCCCTCCCCAAAAGGTACCAAGGGCCCAAATTGTGGGTAGTTCAAGGCCCACGGGAGGAATCAGGTCCCTGCTCCCCCAGTCGGTTATAAGCCCACCAGGGTATCCTGGTCCATCGGAATCAATAATACAAAAAAGGGGGAAATGTTAGAGACCGAGACCGAAACTGTAGCTTGTGAAAATGACCATTACAGGAACACTGTGACCTTTTGCTGGTTAAAGCCCACCGCTGAAAAGCGGGCCTCCCCCCTCTTTTGTATAAAAGAAGGGAGGAGATGTTGGGAGCCATAAAGCAAAAGCCTCTCCGTTTTGCTTGGGCCTGTTCTTAAGTTGACTCATTCACCAGAAAGCTGGTCCATCCAGCTTGCAGTTAGGAATGTGGTCTGCAGAATCTTATCATTTGCAAAAGGCCAGTTTATGATCAGGATGTCAAGCCATTAAGGCAAGATTAGGAAAACACCCGGATACATCTCCTCTAGGTTCCCTAAGATTAGATAAACACCCAGTTTCACCTCTTCTTAGTTTCCTAACAATTCCGGCCCTAAGTCACATCAGGCAGCTTACTCCCCCCTTTTCTTCCCCTATATAACCACTGTGTAAAAAATAAAGTTAGAGACCTTGACAACTCTTTGCTTGGTCTCGTTCCTTCTTTCTCACCCATCTTTTCACAGGCCTGGTCCCCCTCGCGCTCCCCGAATAACTGAGTCCTGCTGGACGGGACATATGTTTGCTATTCTGAGAAGACAGAAGTTTTAGGGATGAAGTTTTCTATCCAGTTCATGACCACTATAACCCAAATGATTATTGTACAGTTTTGCTAAATAATTACCATTTTGATTTCTAAGTTAGAATGGCAGAGGAATATACTCAATATTTATTTCAGTGTGACATGATTGAGTGACTTTTTCATGTAATTTCTGGACAGAGTTTTGTTTGTTGCATATTTTTTGTGCTTTTTTCTATGATTCTTTGTCACACTCCACCCCAGGCATGAGTAATTGCTCACTTTTGATATCTATCATGATATAGAGGGGCAGTAGATATCTCAAATAGTCTTTTCATAAACTTCAGAATTCCTCTCCTATCAAGAAGGTGGATATTTGGTAAGTTCCTTCCCCAGAGGATGTTTTATAAATCATCTTCTGGTAAGAATGACACTATGTATGATCAATTTTTTAATGAAGGATGAAAAGAACATGAATAAGAACAAAATTAAAAATGATACAAAGAACTATTTATTTGATTTAAATTTATGACAATACTAGGGGATATTTTTCATAGCAAAGTAATGTAAATGGTCATGTAGTCCTATCAATAATATATTATAACTATCATTTGTATGTTGTAAATTTTAGATTAGAATCTGTAGTGGGGTTGATGCTAACTCCAAACAGAATGCCTGCATCTTGACATGGATCCAATGAATGTGACTGTCTTTGAAAAGAGGTTTGTGTGGCTGTGACTAAGTTAATGATCTCAAGATGATATCATCCTGCATTACCAAAGTAGGTTCTTGAGCTAGTGATCTTTATGGACTCAGAGAAGGGTGTATGCAACATGAAGAGGTAGCCAAGTGAAGGCAATGTCAGACAGAGCTATATAGCCACAAAACTGAAATAACTGGAACCTCCTAAACCTGGAGGAGGCAAGAATTCTCCCCTGAAGCCAAGAAGGGACTTGGTTCTACTAGTGGGTAAAAAGCTAATGTCTTAGCTCCAAATTATAGGGACATAAATTATGAAAAACATGATTCTTGTCGTGATTTATTATGGCAGCACTATGAAATTAATATAGTACCCATTTGTATCAATTTAGAGAAAATGCATTTTTCATGGTAATTATATATCAGTAGCAAGGCACAGATTGAGGCTCAAGTACATAGTAGGTGGTAAAAATCATGTTGATATCCCTTCCTTCCTTCCTTCCTTCCTTCCTTCCTTCCTTCCTTCCTTCCTTCTTTCCTTCTTTCCTCTCTCCCTCCCTCCTTCCTTTCCTCCCTCCCTTTCTTTCTTTCTTTTTTTTGTTTGTTTGAGACCAGTTCTCACTGTAGCCCAGGTTAATCTCGGATTCAATCTATAGCCCAAGTTGGTTCCAAACTAAAAATGATCCTCTTACTTAAACCTACCTAGTTCTAGGACTAAAGGTGTGAGCTACCTTTGTTGTCTTGACTTTCTTTTAATGTAATAATTCTTGCAAAATGAAAAAATAAAGGTTAGAAAGGAAAGAAAAGATTTCATATGTTGTCAGGCTTTAATTTTTTTCAATTATAATTAAGCCAATTCTTAGTGGTTGTTTCAAGCTTCTTGGAACTGGGGCTTCACAATAAGTTTGTAAGAGAGCCTTACACTACCTGTACTCTGTAAAACTGCATTGTGCACTATATTCCTTTCCAGTGAAAGAGAAATTTCAACTGAAAAGGTGACCAATGCAGTATAACTTGCTTAGCCATAAAACCATTCATGGAATGGCACAAGTTTTAAATTTACTTTCAGATTCTAATGTAGAATGTGAAAAGGGAAAAATATGTACTGTTTCCTGTATGTTGTGAAGCACAGTATAAGACAAGCAATGAGTCTCCCTCCCCATTCATTTAAGAGTAAAGACATCTTTCGTGCTTTCATGACTTTTCTCCCTCACCCACCATACCTGTATTAATTTTCTAATATTTGAAAAAAATTACCATAAGCCTAAAACATTTTAAACACCCATCTATGATCTCAAATTATTCATTATATTTTTGTTCTTTGCCTAATTGGAAACTGATAGATGTACTTATTGAACCAGCTATACATGTGTCAATAACTGCTCTCTTCTGTATTTCTTAAAGTGTCACAAAAGGTTGGCTGGGTATTGCTTTGTGTTGTGTTGTTTTGTCTTGTGTTTCTTGCTGTATTAGAATAGAAATCACAGTAGGCAAGGATCTGTTCCTTCCCTTAATGTTGATGACACTGAGCTAGACACAAACTGGTTTTCCAAACTTAGAAATGTAACGAGAGGATTAACACTTAATGAAGCTGTGAACTTTAGTGTTCAAGGCAGAAATTTATTACTCTGGGATTAGAGTGTCAACATCTAGTAGCTAAAGTTACACACTCTGAGATTTGGGAAATGCCCCTTCAGCTCTCTCAAACTCTTCTAGTGACCAGGGTTTTCAGTTCTCAAAGTCTTTGCTCCTAGTACTAACTACTTCATACCCTTTCAGCTCCTCAGTTCTGCTGCCTTTCTTAGCTTCTTGGAGTTTCTGCCTTCATTAGCATTCTAAAATTTTGTCTTCCCTCACTTCCACTTCAGGTGTGGGTGAGTATGGAAACCCCAAGACTTTTAACTTCCAGCTGTGGAGTGTCAATAGAAAATCTAAGGATTTTGTCTGTTCTTTATGCAATCAGCCCAGCCTGTTCTACACATGATAAAGACAAAACCATTGGCCTTTATTTGCCCTACTGTTGCAACACTGGTACCCAGAAGAGAAGTCAACAAAGACAGCAATGAGATACAGTCAGCTTATAGATGCAGAACTGGTTAATAATATACTATGTTTACATTGTAATTCTAGCAGGCCTCTCAGTACATATCCTCCAGTTCTTCCAAACAGAGTTGTTATTAGTAACAAGTCTTAGCCCTCAATTATGAACCAATCAGCTATTTTATTAATATCATTAGTTTACATCTTCTCTCCCATTCGTTACTTTGCCTCAGGATTACTCCATCTCGCTAATCTTTTCAAATAACCAACTCTTTGATGATTATAAGTATTATTCTTGTAGTCTCTATTTCATTAATTCTTGCTCTAAGTTTTATTATTTCTTGCTGATGATTGCATTTGAACATGTTTTTTTTTTCTTGCTTTGCTAGAGCTTTGAAGTTCATTGTTCAGTAATTTTATTTGAGAGTTCTCTGATTTTTTTTTTTTTTTGGCTTTTTTTTTCTAGGTAGGGTCTCACTCTCGCACAGGCTGACCTGGAATTCCCTATGGAGTCTCAGGGTGGCCTCGAACTCACAGCAATCCTACCTCTACCTCCCTAGTGCTGGGATTAAAGGCGTGTGCCACCACACCCGGCCTGATTTTTTTTTTTTAATGTGGGCACCTAAAGTTATAAGTTTTCATTTTTAGACTGCCTTGACTGTTTCCCAAAGGTTCAGATAGTTGTGCTTCCGTTTTCATTACATTCTATATATTTTTTCAATTTCCTCCTTCACTTCTTCAAAGTCTAAATAAATGAATTCATTCTAAAATATATTGTCCTATCTCCAAGCATTTGTGTATTTCTGAAATTAGTTTTGCCATTGATTTCTAGTTTATTTCTGCTGTACTATGATAACATGCAAGAAATTATTTCAAATTTTGTATTTGTTAAGGCTTACATTGTGGATTGTAATGTGGCCAATTTTAGAAAAGGTTCCATGAACCACTGAGAAGAAAGAACTCTATTTCTTAGGTAGAATGTTCTATAGGTAGTATCTTTTATATCTGGCTAAACTATAGTACAATTTAGCTATGATATTTTTGTTGTTGATTTTTAATTTCAAATACTTGTCTAAAGATGAGAGTGGAGTACTGAAGTCTCCCAATATTATTGTGTCAAGACTGATATGGTCAATTATTCTTACGTTGTTGGTTTATGAAGATTTGGTATATATTTATAGTAGTTATGTCCTTTTAATAAATTTTCCTTTTAATAATTTCTAATGGTTTTCTTTATCTCTCTTGATGAGTAGCTGTAGACTGAAGACTATGAGATATAAGAGTCACTGTCCCAGCTTTTTTGTGGCTTTCATTTGCTTTATAACTTGATTTTCAACTTTTGACTCTCAATCTGTAGATACCTTTCTTTGCTAAGTGAGTTTCTTAGGAGATGGCAGTTATTTGAATACTAATTTATAATCCAGCGAATCTATATCTTTTCATTGTTGAGTTATGACAATATCAATTTAAGGTTATAAATTAGAAAGGTTTGATATTATTTCTTGGTCTGTTGTTTATTGCTCAGGTTATTTGTTTACTTGGTAGTTCCTGTCTTCCTCTTTTGATAATTTTTTTCAGTGTCTCAATAACTTTAATAATTTTTTCCATGTTTTAGTATTTTTCTTCTGAGTTACCACTTTTGTAATTTTTAAAATTTGTATCTTGAGTTGATTTCCTAATTTTCATGTATAGGTCTTGAATTATAACACCTATTTACTTATTTGAGCACTCTACTAGATTGTTCACTACTTTCGAAAGTAGAACTATGAAATATTCTTCTAGCATTTTAGCTAACTCATCATTTTTGTTTTCCAGTTGAGAGACTATCTGATTTTGGGGGTGTCATAATTGTCTCCTGTTTTGTCAGTTTCTATGATGTGCTCAGGTGTTCAGTGGGAGTTTATTTGACCTTAGATTTAAAGATTTTCCTTTCCCATTGTCTTTTGTGTTTGTTTCCTTTCATGTGAGTCCTACTAGTAGGTTATCTCTATGTGTATGCAGATTAAAGGGAAAGCTGACTAAAGTAACAACTGTGATGGTTTGACAGAAATCACAGTGTTTTCTTCTAGAGAAGATATTGTGCTCTTGACTTTTGTGTCCTACAAGTTGTGGAGAAAATGTAATAGATTTTAGTAATGAAGTGAAGGGAAAGTGGGATAAAAGGGGACACAGAAAGAATGAGATGTGAAGTACTTGGGTTAGAGGTATGAAAAACAGTAGAGAAAATATAAAATGTTTAGACAAATGGACAGAAATAAGAACTTTTCCAAATACTAGTTAGAACTTAACAATTGAACATTTAGAATACAAAAGTCTACACATTAAGAGGAAATATTAAAAGAATTTATATATCTTTATAGAAAATAGAAATAAAATTTAAACACTAAAAAACATACAAACACAAATGAGCAATAAAACAACATAGACAGTAGCAAGTTTCCAGTCAATGCTTCTTTCTGATGGTCCCCTGTATGTACCTAAGGATATTGAAGCACCTACTTCAAGCTTGAGCTTCCTGGGTGTGATTCAGGTCCCCCACCTATAGTTAGGGTAGAGGATTATTGTGGTTAGGTTCACATTGCTGGCAGAAAACACCTGACCATGAGCATCTTGTGGGAAGAAAAGGTTCATTTTGGCTTACAGACTCAAGGGGAAGTTCCATGATGGCAGGGGAAAATGGTGGCATAAGCAGTGGGTAGACATCTCCTCCTTGCCAGTATCAGATGGACAAGAGCAACAGGAGAGTATGCCAAACACTGGCAAGGGGAAACTAGCTATAATACCCATAAGCCTGCCCCCAAAAATACATTGCCTCCAGGAGGCCTGAATTTCCAAACTACCATCAGCTTAGGACCTAGCATTTAGAACACCTAAGTGTATTGGGGACACAGGTGTCAAACAACCACAATCTGCCCCTAGCCCCCAAAAGTGATAACCCTACATAATGTAAAATGCAATGCATTCATCCAACTTTCAAAGGCCCCATAGTTTTTAATTAATCCCAATGATATTCAAACTTTCCCCTAGTCCAAGATCTTTTAACTGAGCCATAACACCCCCTGACCCCCCCAAAAAAACCCTATAGTGGCACAGAACAAACATTAACACTGCAAAAGATGGCATTGGGCATAGCAGATAAGTTTTCAACTGATACAATATTTTGACAAGGCAAACAAACTGTAGCTCCAAGTTAAACAACACCAATCAGTGACAAATCTCCAAGTCCAATAATTCTAAACAGCAACAAGTGTCTGGAGTTCTAATTTGCTACTCACAGTCCTGGAAAGCTTCATCTGGGGCCAGCATCTCTTCTTAGCAGCTATGTCCTGGTCCCAGCATCTCCACTGGGTCTCCACTGCAACCCATGATCCACTCTCATGGCCCCATGTGGATCTCCATGCAGACACACTTGCTTTACACTGCCCATGCCCGTTTCTAAAGCACAAGACCATGTTGCACATTCAACAGCCCTCTCTTTCCTGCATTTCTTATACTCCATAATACTAGGTGGGGTGCCAATTTGTTAATATAGGGAGGAATAAAAGAGACTTTGAGAACAGGACACTCCTTCAGCATTCAGACCCTTTAAAAGATCTGCATTCTTTCTGTCATTCAGTCCAGCTGGAACAATCTTACTGGTTGTAATCTCACAATTGCAGCTGAACAGGCAGCAGTTTCAGCCCCAAGATTTCCTTTTTTAAATTTTTGTTATTCATTTTTTATTTATTTGAGAGTGACAGTTAGAAAGAGAAAGGGAGAGAGAGACAGAGAAAGAATGGGGGTGCCAGGGCTTCCAGCCACTGCAAACGAACTCCAGATGCATGTGCCCCCTTGTGCATCTGGCTAACATGGGTCCTGGAGAATGGAGCCTCGAACCAGGGTCCTTAGGCTTCACAGGCAAATGCTTAACTGCTAAGCCTTCTCTCCAGCCCAAGATTTCCTTTTCTATGTGCCCTATCCCTTGGCACATACGAGTGTGTTTCTATGCAATGCAATCCTGCACAACTCCTCAGTATACAAGCATAACAGCAAGATTCTCACACAAACTACTTCTAGGCCAGTCCAGGTAAAGTTCTTTTTCACACTCATAAGCCAAATCTCACAGTCCATAGTTCTTACTGCATTCAGGTCTTTCAACTCTGACAAGAATGGTCCATCAAGCTGTAAGTACAATACTGAAAAGCATCTCTTCGTCCAGATTTAAAATTCATCTGCATTCCTCTTGCAAAGCAGTTCCAAAAGGCCAAAGTCAGGTTTTTAGTCATAATGACCCTAGTCTCAATACCAACTTTACTGTTGCAGTCAGGTTCACATTCCTGGAGGAAAACACCCTACCAAGATCAGCTTGTGGGGGAAAAAAAGGTTTATTTTGGCTTACAGACTTGAGGGGAAGCTCTTTGATGGCAGGGGAAATGATGGCATGAGCAGAGGGTGGTCATCACCTCCTTGCCAACATAAGGTGGAGAACAGCAACAGGAGAAACACTGGCAAAGAGCAACTGGCTATAATACCCATAAACCTTCCCCCAACAACACACAGCCTCCACAAGGCTTTAATTTCTGAACTGCCATCAGCTGGGGACCTAGCATTCAGAACACCTCAGTTTATGAGGGACACAGGTGTCAAATCACCACAGGGATATTGAGAATCTTTCAGTGTCAGAAAACTTTGAATCAGGTGTCCCCTAAACACATGTGTTCTGAATGTGAGGTCCCTATCTGGTGGCAATTTGTGAATTGGAACCCTCCTGGAGGAGGTTTGGTGTTGGTGTTGGGCTTGTGGATATTATAACAGCTTCCCCTTGTCAGTGTTTGGCACACTCTGATGCTGTGGTGTTCTCCCTGCTGTGGCAAAGATGATTTCAGGATCAACTCATGCCATGTTTTCCTATATCATCATGGAGCTTCCCCTTGAAACTGTAAGCCAAAATAAACCATTTCTTACCATAAGCTGCTGTTGGTGGAGTGTTTATGCCAGCAATGGGGAAAGAATCAGTGACACCATCCTTCTATTTACATATCTACAATCTTTTCTGCTTAGCTCTCCTCCCTCCCACATGGCTCCTTTCTTGATTCTTGGCTTATACTACTTAAAAAAAAATAGTCTAGCAGAGTTTCATAGTTTTTGGAGGGGCAGGTGGGAAGTGATATACACACAATAAAAAAGTTTTGATAGGACTTCAGAGTAAGACAGTGGCATACTAGCCACACAAAAAGAGCCTAGGGAGGGAAATAAACAGGAACACAACAAAATACACTCTTCTATCAAAACGTAACTTGTATAAGTTATTATCAACCACAACAGAGAAGCAGGAGACATGTGGATCTTCCAGAAACATGGAAACCAGCCACAATCTCACCAAGGCACCAGCAGCCCTGATCCATGAGCCTACCCACCTGGTGGCACAAAGCTGTAGTAGTAGAAACAAAGTGAATGGATGTTCCACTAACATCATGAATAAATCTGAAGAAGACAACAGGGGCCAATTGAGCAGCTGCTGAAGTAGAATATAAACAGGACTATACCAGCAGCCCTGGTACAACTCCAAGAACCCTGTATAGCATCCCATTCCCAATCTGTCAGGGCCATGAACCTCCAGAGAACTCATTCACCCCTGGATGCCTTGAGGAATCAAGGTGGGTACTCAGTATTGGTAAGATTGGAAGCCATCCCAAAGGGTAACAGGGCCTATTTATACAAAGATAGATACATAGGCATGCACTGGAAGTATTACTCTCTCTTTTTATGTCAGGAAAGGTTATGTATTACATTTGAATGATATATTCTTGGTTGGCATTACTCTTCTCAAGTTAGCTGTATTTTGGTGTTGACTATTGTTGTCTTTGATATTTCCTGATATTTAGGGTCTTTGTCTTTTTCTTTTGTCTTTTTGGCCAGGGACTTATTGGCTTCAAACTGACTTGGAGCCCATTTCAGACTAGAAATCTCAACCTCCTGGTTGACAGAATTAAGGGTGTGGGGGCAACACACACACTTAAGGACTTTGGCTTTATTAGATTACCATTTAGTTTAATCCCCACTCATATAAATACTCTGGGCTGGTTTTGATTGTATATCTATATGTCTCAGTTGAATTTTATAATTTGCCAGTAAATTTGCTTCACTCAGTCTACTAAAATAGTTGAATAGCAGGCAAAGTCAACACCTAGCATCACTTCTGCTATTTCTCCTGGAGTATAAGAGCTACAACTGGCACCTTAATCTCCTACAATGAAGATATATAAAGTCAGGTTTACACAGCTAAGAACACTTCAGATAATTAGAAAAAAAAAACATCAAATTAACTCAAGATGAAAAAACCTCTACATTATAATACAAGAAATAAAACATAATCAAGATAATACAATCCCTCCAAAAATTATAGATCTGTCAGAAATGACCTCCAGTGAAACTTATGTAGATGAAATTCTTGACAAAGATTTAAAAAAATGATTATATGTATGCTCAAAGAAGTCAAAGGAATCAAAGAAGCAAACCAACTCCTGAAGGAAACACAATAAACCAACTTAATGAAATAGGGAGGTCAATACAAAACATGTGTAAGTAAATAGAAATAACAACAACAAGAAGGAAAAAAAAGACCAACCAGAAATACTAGAAATGAAAAACAGAATAAGTCAAATATAAAACTCTGTAGCAAGTCTCACCAGTAGAATGGATCAAGGAGAGGACTGAATATCTAAACTAGAAGATCACATGGCAGATATGATACAGACCAACAAAGAGAAAGAAAAACTAACAGGAAGGCATGAATGAGAATTTTAAGACATTTGGGACACTATGAAGAGATCAAAAAAAAAAAAAAAATTAAGGGCATAGTAGAAGGAGAAGAATTTCACTCCAAAGGTACAACAGGTATTTTAAACAAAATCATAGAAGAAAACTTCCCCCAAGTAGGGAAAGTGATGCCAATACAGATAATGGAAGCCTATAGGACACCAAACAGACAAAACCAGGAAAGAACCTCTCACTGTCATATTATAATTACACTACCAAACACATAAACCAAAGAAAAGATATTGAAAGGAGTTAGAGAGAAAAATCAAGTCACATACAAAGGCAAGCCCATCAGGATCACAGCAGATTACTTAATACAAACTGTAAAAGACAGACGGATTTGGAATGTTGTATTCCAAGTTTTGAAAGATAACAACTGTCAACCATGATTACTTTGTCCTGCAAAGCTATCTAACCAAATATATGGAAAAATAAGGACATTTCACAACAAAAGCAGGACTTCCCGCTTAGATGGCAGTGCAGGAACCATGCCAAAGCAGCCTAGAGGAGAAAAAAAAAAAAAAAAAAAAAAACAGCAAAATAAACTCTTCTACTAAAAGGTGAAGTGTATACGAAATTATCAACTGCAGCAGAGAGGTAGGAGAGATTTAGACTGTCTAGAGACCACAGAAGCAGGCAGAAGCAGCTCCAGCAGCAATGGCAGAAGGTCTGCATGGACACAGCTGCAAGGCTCAGCCTGAGCCACAGGAAGAGCCAGGTGAGGGGATCTTCCACTCACATTGGCCTCCTCGCAAACTCAAGAAATGTGAAGGGGGAATGGCAGGGACCAATGGAACAGCTCATGAGGATCACGACAGCCAGTGGGAGAGCTTCAGCCACCATTCACACCCCCCCCCCCACCACCAGTGCAAGTGCCAACAAGCACCAGAGACATGGGGAAATGAGATCATCTACACAACATCTGGCACAAGTGATCGGAGCAGTGACACACTGACTCAGCCAGCCTACCTAAGCTCAGAATGCCTCAAAGAGGGACCCAAGCAGCATGCAGCATGATTGAGACCAGAGCCATCCTAAAAGGTAACTGGGATTACACCAAGTCAGGACCCACCAAATAACCTTGGTATATAGGTTTGAATCAGAAGTGCTAATTGCACCTTCCATGTCAGAGTAAATTATATGTTAAATCTGATGGATGGACAGATTTGCCAATCTTAGATAAGATATATTGTGGGCTTGTCATTTGTTGCTTCCTGATTTATAGGGCCTTTATTTCCTCTTCTGTATTTTGTTGGAGAAGGGTATCACTTGGTCACAAGCTGACTTGGAACCCTCTACAGATCAGAAATCTTATCCCCCAGTTGACAGGATTAAGGATATGGAGCAACACACATCCTTAGGGAGTGTGACTTTGTTAGAGGATCTGGTTCTCATAATACCTACTCTTGAATAAATACTCTGTACTGAGTTTCATTGAATGTGTTAGTTAAATTTTAGAATTTGCCTGTATTTTGTTCCACTTAGCCTACTTGAATTCTCTCATACCAGGCAAACCCAACACCTAGGGTCACTTTTGTGGTTACTCTAAGAGCCTTAAGAGCCACAACTAGCACTTAAGCTCCTACCCTAAAGATATTTAATATCAGATTGATTGATACATCTAATAATACTGTAGATAATTAGAAAATCCAAGTATTAAATTCATTCAAGATGCAAAAATATCTACATTATAATACAAGACACACAAAAAGTCAAGACAATATAAATCCACTAAAAAGTATTAATGCATCAGAAATGACCTCCAGTGGGACTGACTTAGAGGAAATGCATGGGAAAGATTTCAAAAGAATGATTATAAATATGTTCAGAGAAATCAAAGAGGAAATCAAAGGAATAAAAGAAGACACAGGGAACCAATTTAATGAAATAAGGAGGTCAATACAAGACATAAATGAGGCAATAGAAATAATAAAGAAAAATCAATCAGAGAAGAATACAGTCAGTGAAATAATAAAACTCTGTAGAAAATCTAACTAGTAGAATGGATGAAGGAGAGAACAGAATATCTAAACTAGAATACCAGGTGGCAGATATAATACAGTCCAACAAAGAGAAAGACAAACTAATAGGAACGTATGAATGGGAATTTCAAGACACTTGGGACACTATGAAAAGATCAAGCATAAGAATTCAGGGTATGGTAGAAGGAGAAGAATTTCACTCCAATGGCATAATAGGCATTTTCAAAAAAAATCATAGAAGAAAACTTCCCCCAAATTGGGAAGGAGATGCCAATGCAGATACAAGAAGCCTTTAGAACACCAAACAGACAAATCCTGGAAAGAATCTTTATTCGCTGTATTATAATTAAACTACCAACCATCAAACCAAGGAAAACATATCGAAAGCAGAGAGAAAAATCAAGTCACATACAAAGGCAAGCCTATCAGGATCACAGCAGATTACTCAACTCAAACTTTAAAAGCCAGAATGGCTTGGAATGATGTATTCCAAGTTCTAAAAGATAACAACTGCCAACCAAGGTTATGTTATCCTGCAATGCTATCCATTCAAATAGATGGAGAAATAAGGACATTCCACAACAAAAGCAGGCAAAAGGAGTATTTGAAGACAAAATCAGCTCTACAAAAAATAGATACAGAGAATAAAGGATCCTCCATGCTGAAGAGAAAGAAAAGCACACATATAAGGAAGCTAGAAAAAACAAACCATACTCAAATATTAGTTAATACAACAGAGCAAATGTAAAACCAGAAGAAATACAAAACAAGAAAAATGGCAAAAATAAATACACAACTTTCAATAATAACTCTTAATATCAACAGCCTAAAAGCACCAACCAAAAGACAGATTTGCAGACTGGGTTAAAAAGCAGGATCCTACTTCTGGCCAAGATGGTGACCGCCTAACTGCACTGCACAGCCCCAGGAAAGAAAGGCAAGGCATTAAGGGCTCACTGGGTCTTCTAGTGGAGAGCAATCTCTAATAGAGGGCCAGTGGGAGGGCACAGAGGGGAAAATTAGGGAATTGCTGATTCCCTCACATGCGGGTAGCCCAAGTCCCCCAATGCCCCAAGCAGCCGCCATACCCAAAGTCCCAGCTTAAGGATATCCCTGCACTTACTGTAGGAAAGGGGACCCAGGCCAGCATAGTTCCACTTGTCTCACTGCATAGGGGAAATTGCCCTGTTCTCCCCATCCATGCATTACCTTGGGCAGGCTCCGCCCGCAGGCCTCCTGGAGCTCAGGCTCCATTTTCCTGTGCTGCTGATACCTGCTTATAGAAGCTTATCCCACTCCCTCTGCCCATTTGCTCATTTACTGCTCTGGCCACCACCCATTCACTCATGAGCCCAGGCCCATTTCACCCACCTACCCTACCCAAGCTCAGGTGCAAGCCTCTCCCTGTCTGCCATGCTGGGTGACTACCATTGTCCTGTTGCAGGCAAGCTTCTTGGTCCCAGTGTTCCGCCATGCATGACTTTCGGCTTCTGTGGTGCTTGGTGCTTCAGCATCCCTCCAACCACCAGTGAAGGCAGGTTTAGTGCATCACTGCATGAGAGCTCAGGCTGCTTTGGCATTCTGCTAAGTGAGAGCTCAGAGGGATTGGCATCCACCTCAGGCAGCTTCAGCTTCCCACTGTGTTTAAGCTCAGGCTGAAGCACCAACCTACATGCTAGCTCAAGACCACAAAGCCCTTTTGCTTGCCTGCCAGCTAGCCCAGGCCAGCTCCCCCAAGAGGCAACACTTCCCCTGCCCATCCAGACCACAGTCCTACTCTCCCTGCCCATACACTGTGATGGGTAGACCACAGCACAAAAGAAATAACATGAATAATCAAGTGCAAGAAAATCCAGTTAGATCATGCAGTCCTACAATGAACATCTCTAGTCAAAACATAGAAGAGTCATTAGGATCAGAATACCAAAATGAAGCTATGAGCAATTCAACCCTGACCAAGCTACTGGTAGTACTTGCAGAAAAGTAACAAAGGACTGATAAACATGTAGATGCTGCCATCACTACACTAGACTTAATATACAAGAAAATGGAAGGAATTCAAAGACAGTTAAGAGATTGGAAGGAGAGTGAAAAAAAGGAGGACTTCAAAAATCAGTTGGCAATGGTAAATGAAGACATAAAGAAATGCAAGGATGAATTCCAAGAAGAACCAAGAAAATCAGAAAATGATGTGATAAAGGAGCTTTACAGAGGGATGGAAACTATACATAGAAAAGTAGTAGAAAATGCAAACCTACTTGAACAAGTCCAAAACTCTCAAGAAGCTCTCAAGAATAGAGTCAGCCATGTGGAGGATACAAACTCCTATCTGGAAGACAAGATGGAAGAAACAGTTTGAGAGTTCAAAAGTTACAATAAATTCAATAGTTTCTGTGAACAGAATATGAGGGAACTGTGGGATACCCTTAAATGTCCTAATATCAGGATCATTGAAATACCAGAAGGAGAAGAAGTTCAGACCAAAGGCATGGAGAACTTATTTAACAAAATAATCAAAGAAAACTTACCCACCCTCTCAAAAGAAAGACCCATCAAGATACAAGAAGCTAACAGAACTCCAAACAGATTGGACCAAAGGAGAAACTATCCAAGACATATTATGATTAAGGCTCTAAACATTGACACCAAAGAGAAAATCCTGAAAGCAGCTAGGGAAAAACGGTACATCACTTTTAAAGGTAACCCCATCAGAATTACTTCAGACTTCTCAAAGGGAAATACTGAAATCCAGAAGGGCCTGGAGTGGAACACTGCAAAGCCTAAGAACCTATGGCTTCCATCCCAAACTACTCTACCCAGCAATAGTATCCCTTATAATAGATGGTGAAAGAAAAAATTTCCATGACAAAAGTCAGCTTTACAATAATATGAACACAAATCCAAACCTATAGAGAGTATTTCACGAAAATCTCCACACAGAAGAATAAAATAATCAAACTCAAATGCCTACAAGAAACAGATCACGATAACCAAACTCAGGGAAGGCACAAAAAACTTCAAAGTCCATGTAAACAGCAAACCACATACACCAACACAATATGGCAGGGATCAAATCAAACCTCACAGTCATTACCATAAACATTAATAGCCTTAATTCACCCCCATCAAGAGACATAGGCTAACAGGATGGACCAGAAAATTAGAACCCTCAATCTGTTGTCTTCAAGAAAGCCACCTCACCACTAAAGACAAACACCTCCTCAGTGTGAAAGGGTGGAAAACAATATTCCAAGCAAATGGAAATAAGAAACAAGCAAGCGTAGCTATGTTAATATCAGATAAAATAGACTTCAAAACAAAAATAATCAAAAAAGACAAAGAAGACCACTTCCTACTTATCAAGGGAACGATCCACCAAGAGGATATTACAATCATAAATCTATATGCACCAAACACAGGTGCACCACAGTTCATAAAGCAAAACCTACTTGACAATAAAACAGAAATAACCACCAACACCATCGTAGCTGGAGACTTCAATACATCCATTATCAGTAATAGACAGATCATCCAAACAGAAACTCAAGAGGGAAGTAAGAGAGCTCAACAAAACCACAGATCACTTAGACCTAAAGGTCATCTACAGAACATTCCATCCCAAATCCACAGACTGCACATTCTTTTCAGCAGCCCATGGAACATTCTCTAAAATAGATCATATGCTATGTCACAAAGCCTGAATCTATATATTCAGGAAGATTGACATAATTCCCTGCATGATATCAGATCACAATGCTATATTGCTAGAAATTAACAAAAAACAACCACCAAGAATCCCATCGGCTCCTGGGAACTTAACAGCATGCTTTTGAACAATAAATCAATAGTGGATGAAATAAAAAAATGAAATTGCAAAATTTGTAGAAATGAATGATGAGGAGAACACATCCTACAAAAATTATGGGACACAATGAAGGTGGTCCTCAGGGGGAAATTCATAGCACTCAATGCCTTCATAACAAAGAAAGAGAGATCCCAAATCAATAACCTAACTATCCACCTAAAGGCACTGGAAAAGCAAGAAAAATCCAACCCAAAAAGCTCCAGAAGGAAAGAAGTAATTAAGACCAGAGCTGAAATTAATGAATTGGAAACTAAGAAAACAATTAAGACAATTGACAAAACAAAGAGCTGGTTCTTTGAAAAAATAAACAAGATTGATAAACTCCTGGCCAATGTGATCAAGCAAAAAAGCACAGAGAAAAATCAACTCCTACCAAATCAGAGAGCCAGAGCCTCAGAGGCCCCAACACTTCATCACTGAAGCAGACCAAAAATGAACCCAACATGGCTCAGGGAAATTTTGCGGAAGAGGGGGCGGAAAGAATGTCAGAGCCACATGTTGGGTCATGATATGCAGAGACATTTAGCTTACCCATAACTGTGGGCTAACTCCACAATGCATGACCCATATACCTCAACAAGGAGGGGCCAAGGGGAGGGGGTAGGTCACAGATGAGCCTAATAATGGTACCAAACTGACTGTATTTGCTGAATACAAAACTAACTAATAAAGAAAAAAAGAAATTAAAAAAAATTAAAAAAAAAAAACAAATTAACAAAATTTGAAATGAAAAAGGAGAGATCACAACAGACAGAAGTGAAATTGGGAGAATCATCAGGACTTATTTCAAAAACCTGTACTCCACAAAACTGGTTAATGTGGAGGAGATTGATAAATTCCTGGACACATACCATCTATCAAAGCTAACCTCAGAGCAGATTAATCTCCTAAACATTGATCTCCTAAATGATCACATCACACTCATTGAGATTGAAAAAGTAATAAAATCCTCCCCAAAAAGAAGAGTCTAGGACCAGATGGTTTTTCAGCTGAATTCTATCAAACCTTCATGGAAGATCTCAAACCAATCTTTCTTAAATTGTGCCACACAATTGTAGAACAGGGAAAGCTACCCAACTCCTTCTATGAAGCTAGTATTACCTTAATTCCAAAACCAGGCAGAGATGCCACAAGAAAAGAAACTACCGGCCTATTTCCCTGATGAACTTAGATGCAAAGATTCTGAGCAAAAACCTCACAAACCAAATCCAACAACACATCAAAAGCATTATAGACCTTGATCAAGTGAGGTACATCCCAGGAACGCGGGGGTGGTTCAACAGAGAGAAATATATCAATGTAATACACCACATACACAAGGTTAAACACAAAAACCACATGATGATTTTGAAAGATGCAGAAAAGGCCTCTGACAAAATACAACATCACTTCATTATCAAAACATTGGGAAGAATTGGCATGGTTGGCTCATATCCTAACATAATAAAGGCAATATAGAAAGCTCCTAAGGCCCAAATAATACTTAATGGACAGAGACTGGAGGAATTCCCACTGAGATCTGGAACAAGACAGGGGTGTCCACTCTCACCTCTGCTCTTCAATATAGTACTGGAAGTCCTAGCTGAAGCAATAAGACAGGAGAAGGAAATAAAAGGGATACAATTTGGAAAGGAAGACGTTAAGTTAGCTTTATTCACTGATCACATGATTGTATATGTAAGAGACCCGAGAGACTCCATCCCAAAACTCCTGAAGGTGATTAACTCCTATAGCAAAGTAGCAGGATACAAAATCAATGCACAAAACTCAGTAACCTTTCTATATGCAAATGACAAAGAAACAGAGAAAGAAATGAGGGATTTGGTCCCATTTTCAATAGCAACAAAAAACAAATAATATACCTTGGAGTAATGTTAACTAAGGAAGTGAAAGACCTATACAATGAAAACATAAAAACACTCAAAAAAGAAATTGAGGAGGACTTCAGAAAATGGAATTACCTCCCTTGCTCTTGGGTAAGCAGAAATAACATTGTGAAGATGGCAATCCTACCAAAGGCAATCTACAGATTTAATGCAATTCCAATTAAAATCCCAACATTGTTCTTCACAGAGATAGAAAAAAATAATCTCGAATTTCATGTGGATAGGCAGAAGGCCTTGGATATCCAAGCATATCCTCAGCAAAAGAAATACCTCTGAAGGCATTACAAAGCCATAGTAACAAAAACTGCATGGTACTGGCATAAAAACTAGAGTATAGACCACTGGAATAGACTTGAGGACCTGGACTTTGGGTCAAGCAACTATAGCTACTTGATATTTGACAAAGGCCCTAACAATATAGACTGGAAAAAAGACAGCATCTTCAGCAAGTGGTGCTGGACAAACTGGATGACCATATGCAGGAAATTGAAACTTGATCCACACATTTCACTATGCACTACACTCAAGCCCAAATGTATCAAGGACCTCAATATAAGATCAGAAACCTGACTACTACTGGAAGAAAATATAGGAAGAACTTTCCATGATATAGGAATGGAAAAAGACTTCCTGTAAAAAAAAACCCAGTAGTTCACAATCTTAAACAGTCACTCAACCAATGGGATCACATGAAGCTGAAGAGCTTCTTTACAGACAAGCATACAATAAGTGAAGCCAATAGATTACCCACAGAATGGGAGAAAATATTTGCTGATTATCCAACTGACAGAGGCCTAATCTCTAGGATCTACAGAGAAACCAAAAACCTAATGAATAAAAAGTCAAACAGCCCACTCACAAAGTGGGGCAAAGAGCTGAACAGGCAGTTCACAGAGGAAGAAATACAAATGGCAAACGTAAACTTAAGAAAATCATCAGGGAAATGCAAATTAAAACAGCTATGTGATTCCACCTTACCCCAAGGCAAGGATGTGGAGAATTAGGAATCCTCATCCACTGTTGGTGGGTATATAAGATGATACAACCTCTTTGGAAAGCTATATGGAGACTCCCGGAAAAGCTGACTATATAATTGCCAACAGACTCAGTTATTCCCTTACTGGGCAAGTACCCTAAAACCTTTAAACCACAGTCCAGAAAGATTTGCTCAACCCTGTTTATAGCAGCTCAATTTGTAATAGCTAAAAGCTGGAATCAACCCAGATGTCCATCATTAGAAGAATGGACAATTAAAATGTGGTATATTTACACAGTGGAATTCTACACAACAGTAAAAATAATGACGCAATGAGATTTGAGGAAAAATGGTTGAACCTGGAACAGATCATTCTCAGTGAACTTACCTAATCACAAAAAATAAATGCTGCATAGTATCACTCATATACAGCACCTAACCTGAATCTACCCAAGATGCTTTACATACCCAGAAAGCGTCTAGAGGACTAGACAATAGGGTGGGTGGGGAGGGACGGGAGTACAAGGTAGGGGATGGGAGACACAAATCTAGATACAAAGTGCAATGGTACCATAAAATTCTACACCTTAAAAGACATACCGAATGGTTGAACCTTCACCAGGCCCTTAGAGAGAACACCTGAGCCACAAGACACTGGAGAGGGTATGATGAAGACTGACCTTAATCTTCTACAGCTTCTCTTCCTCTCTCTTTCAGTCTCTCTTCTCTCTAACTCTTTCATATTAGTTATCTTTTTCTTTCTTTTCTTAATGGGCACTGACCTGTAACTCCCAGTATCAGCATGTGGCTTTCATCCACAATGAGCTTTTGATCAGAGAGACCTACAAGGTTTCCTAAAAGTAAGACAGATTTCTGTCAGAGTACTTGATGACTCACCAAAGGTTAGTGGTAAGATCCTACTGCTGAAGACACCATATGTGGTTGACACATAAAATGGAATGCAATGTCTGGAAGCTGGAAGAGATTCAGTACCCAGACAGTCAGCGCGTCTAGTGCCAGCAGGTAGCCATGGGCAACTGGGGGAAAATGATCAATATCTGTCCAATCAATTCATGGTCTAACCTACTCAGCAGCAGATAACCTGTGGTGATGCTCACACAAGTGCAATAGTGGTGCACAGCCATGGTGGGAAACCAACTGCTATTTATTTGACTAACTGATCCTCTCAGTTGTACAGGACCCATAACTGGATCTGGGAAGCAAATCAGAACCATATCTAAAAATGAGCCTGCTCTCCATTATCAAGCTACCAGCAATTGTGGGCTATAAGCGGGCCTATACCTATTTAATTCTCTATAAAAAATAAGGATTATCCCATTTGTCTGGTGCTAACTTTGCTCTCAGTTGGAGAATCTGTTTCTCTTTTTCAGATAGACACAGATCCTAAGGAGAGAACCAGCCCATCATACCTCAAAAGGGCCCCAGCTGAAACTAAGAACAATGGGCAAAACATGCAAGGGTGCTGTTCTCTTGGTGGAACAGGTACCAGCACAAGGGTGAAGGAGATCATCACAGAGAACAATCAACTCCTATCAAATCAGATATCCAGATACCCAGAGGCCCTCATCACCTCATCATTGTAGCAGACGAAAAATAAACCAAACATGGCTCAGTGAAATTTTGCAGAAGAGGGGGCGGAAAGAATGTCAGAGCCACATGTTGGGTCATTATATGCAGAGACATTTCTCCTACCCATAACTGTGGGCTAACCCCACAATGCATGACCCATATACCTCAACAAGGAGGGGCCAGAGGGAGGGGGTAGTACATGGATGAGCCTAACAATGGTACCAACTTGACTGTATTCATTGAGTACAAAACTGATTAGTAAAAGAAAATTAATAAATTTAAGAAAAGGCAAGATCCTTTAATTGTTGCCTCCAAGAAACTCACTTTTCTACAAAAGATAGACACTATCTTAGGGTGAAAGGTTGGAAAGCTGTGTTTCAAGCAAATACAACTAGGAAAAAAGCAGGGGTCTCTATCCTAATTTCTGACAGGGTATACTTCAGATCAATATTAGTTAGGAAAGATAAGGAAGGTCACTTTATATTGATAAAAGGAACACTCCAACAGAATATTACAATCCTAAACATATAAGCCCCTAACATGGGGGCTCCCAACTTCATCAAACAAACTCTATTTGAACTATGGTCACAAATAACACCAAACACAGTTTTAGTGGCTGACTTCAACATTTCACTCTTAGCAATTGACAGGTCATATAGGCAAAAATAAACAGAGATGCATCTGCATTAAATGAGGTCATAGAACAAGTTTATCTAAAAGATATTTACAGGACATTTCATCCAAATGCTGCAGAATACACATTCTTTTCAGTAGCACATGGAACATTCTCTAAAATAGACCATATATTAGGACCCAAAGCAAATCTTAACAAATACCAAAAAAGTGAAATAATTCCTTGTACTCTATCTGCTTACAATGGGATCAACCACAAATCAATAGCAAGAAAAGCTATAGAGCATACATAGAATCATGGAAATTAAACAATATACTTCTAAATGATGAATAGGTCAGTTAAGAAATCAAGATTGAAATAAAAAAAAAATCATAGAGTCAAATGATACTGAGATCACAACATAAAAAAACCTTTGGGACTCAATGAAGGCAGCCTTAAGAGGGAAATTTATAGCTGTAAGTGCCTACATTAAGAAATTAGAAAGGTCACAAGTAAAGAGCTTAATGCTTTACCTTAAGACCTTGGAAAAAGAAGAACAAGAGAAACCACAACAAAAGAAGGCTAAAGGGATGTATGAAGTCTAAACCAGTTCTGCAGAAAATACTTGAAAGGGTTCTCCATGCAGAAGAGAAGCACACACATAAGGAACCTTGAAAAAATAAACCATACTCAAATACTACTTAATACAAGAAAGCAAAGGTAAAACCAGTAGAACTACAAAACAAGAAAAATGGCAAGGATTAATCCTAATAGCAGACCAACATTAGTTAGGAAAGATAAGGAAGGTCACGTTATATTGATTAAAAGAACACTCCAGGGGCTGAAGATATGGCTTAGTGGTTAAGGCACTTGCCTGCAAAACCAGAGGACCCAGGTTTGGTTCCCCAGTACTCACGTAAGCCAGATTCACAAGAGCGTGCATGCATCTGGAGTTTGTGGCTAGAGGCCCAGGTGCACCCCCTTCTCTTTCTGTCTGTCTCCTCTCTCTCTCTTTCTCTTTCTCTGCTTGCAAACAAGTAAAATAAAATAATCTTTAAATAAAAAAAAATAACATTCCAACAGGAGGCCCTTACAATCCTAAACATATACACACCTAACATGAGGGCTCCCAATTTCATCAAACACTATTAGAACTAAGGTTACAGGTAACACCAAACCCAGTTGTACTGGGTGATTTCAACACCCCAGTCTCATCAATTGATAGGTCATCCTGGCAAAACATAAACAGAGATGCATCTGGATTAAATGAGGTCATAGAATAAATGGACCTAATAGATATCTAGAGAACATTTCATCCAAATGTAGGAGGGTTCCTCTTTTCCACATCCTCACCAGCATTTATGGACATTTGTTTTCATGATGGTAGCAAATCTGAAAGGAGTGAGATGGAATTTCAACTTAGTTTTAATCTGTATTTCCCTGATGACTAGGAATGTAGAATATTTATTTATATGCTTATATGCCAAATGATACAGAATGTGCATTCTTTACAGCAGCACATGGAGTATTCTCTAAAATAGTCCATATATTAGGACAGAAAGCAAACCTTAACAAATACAGAAAAATTGAAATAATTCCTTGCATTCTATCTGATCACAATGAGATTAAACTACAAATCAACAGCAAGGGAAGCTATAGAGCATACACAAAATCATGGAAACTAAACAACACACTATGACATGATGGATGAGTCTATGAACAAATCAAGAAGGAAATAAAAAAAATCATAGAATGAAATGATAATGAGAACATAACATATCAAAACCTCTGGGACACAGTGAAGGCAGTCCTAAGAGGGAAATTTATAGCTTTAAGTGCTTATATTAAGAAATTAGAAAGGTTGCAAATAAACAACTTAATGCTTTACCTTAAGGCCTTGGACAAAGAACAACAAGGCAAACCAATAATCATTAGATGGGAAGAAATAATAAAGATTAGGGCAGAAATTAATGAAACAGAACCTCCCAAAATACCAATATAAGAATCAATGAAACAAAGAGTTGGTTCTTTAAAAGGATAAACAAGATTGATAAACCCTTAGCAAATCAGACGAGAAGCAAGAGAAGAGACACAAATTAATAAAATTAGAGATGAAAAAGGCACCATTACAACAGATACCAGAAAATCTTAGGGACATACTTTAAGAACATATACTCCACTAAGTTTGAAAATCTGAAAGACAAGGATGATTTCCTCGATTTATATGACATATCAAAATCAAACCAAATGTTTTAGGGTTAGACTTCATCCCACCCTCACCAGGACCCTTCATACTAGAGGGCATCACTGTACAACTATTGAAGATTATAACTTCTAGTCTACTATCCAGGAGGAAAGTTCCTATGTTACTAATTCATTCTGGATTTGGTTTTGTGTTTATCTCCCCTCCCCCACCCTCCCATTCCTTCCACCCTTCTATCACTTTTGTCTGTCCATCCAGTTGCTTGTCAGGAGTGCCTGAAACTCAAGCTTTTCTTGATTAGGAAGTACAGATGTGGAAGAACATGCAACATTTGACTTTCAGTGCTTGTGTGAATCACTTAGTTATTTTGCCTGTTATATTTTTGTTCATTTTTTGCCAGTGATCATATATGTGGCTTTTCATACAATTAAAAGAATTAAATTTAATAGTATTGTTGAAAAGCCACCTGTTCTTGTGCTCCTTGCAGCTAGTGTGACATCACAGTTTCCAGTTATATTTTATTTTATTTAAATTTTATCTGTTGATCTGCCTTTTGTCTTTTGTTTTCCTGGATTATAATCATGTCTTTCCTCAGGCTCTTTGATCAACTCTGTTATTGTTTTTCATGTCCTTCTGAAATAATAATGCATTATGTGTGATTATAGACCTACTGGTGTAAATAGAGTATAACATCTACTTGAAAAAATCAGACTACATAAACATAACACTACAAAAAACGTGTTGAGAATACTCAACTCCTACCAAACCAGATATCCAGAGACACATAGGCTCCCAAGACCTCATCACTGAAGCAGACCTAAAATGTACCCAACATGGCTTAGGGAAATTTGCAGAAGGGGGCGGGGAAGAATGTTAAAGCCACACATGGTGTCATTATGCCCAGAGATATTGCCTCTTACACATAACTGATGGTTAACCCCACAATGCATGACCCATATTCCCCAGTGAGGAGGGTCCTTGCAGAGGGGGAAGGATAGGGAGGAGGCTAAGGATAGCACCAACATGACTGTATACATTGTGTACATAACTGATAATTTTTTTAAAAAACATGTTGAGAAGGTACTCTCTTTCACAAGGTAGGGGATAAAGTCTATTGATGAAACTATCATAGTGCAGCAAAGCAGAAAATCAAAGGAGAAAAGAAAAATATAAATTAAAAATGAAAAATGAGGAAGTGAAGTACACCAAGAATTACTGCACTATTTCAAGACAGAAGTATTTTCAAACTTTTAGTGTCATCTTTCTAGCAAAAAAAACCAAAAACCAAAAAAAAAATCTGCTAACAAATAAGCTTGGCAGAACTCACAATGAATGCATACTGAAACATTTCAATGTTTGTCTATCTTTTATTTCTTGTGAGTTGTACACACACACACACACACACACACACACACTTTTATTGTATTTTGTGAAGCTCAGATAGCACAGTACTTGACATTTTTACCTGTTTTCATTTATATTTATAAAGTGCACAGGTTTTATACTTTAATTAAGTGATCCATTATATGAAAGTATATATACCAAAAGAATTGTTTTTACAATGGCTCTTCTGTATTTAGAAGCTTTCATCAAAAGAAATGGTAAAAAAAAAAAAAAATTCCCAGGACTAGTTAGGACTCTGAAGATCAGACATACCACCAAGGATTTTTTTTTAATATTTTAAGAAAAAAATTACTATGTGTGGTTAGGTCACTGACGTCAAAGCCATGATGTGTCTCACAAGAACAGATGCAAGCTTTCAAATATTTCAAAGTTTAAACAAATTGTTTTCTTAAAAATGTTTCAGATTATGGTAATTAGAATCTGCTGTCTTGAACAAAATCTGAAACTATTGTAAATGGTCCTACAATTTGCAGAAGATAAAAATGAAAACTACAAATGAATCATAAAGATAGAATTTAAGGCTACTTTCTTAAATGTCAAATGAGCTTACAAATGAAGCTATATTCCACATTTATGCAAAGACATTTCATGTAAGTTAAATATGCTTTTTTAAAACACTCATTTATCAAGGCAAAATCATGAAGTATGATGTGGTAGATTGACTGTGAAGTGTTCCCCAAAACATCATGAGCTTGTGATTAAGCCTCATTGTTCAGCCCTAGCTGGTGGAATCTTGTTGGAGGAGGTGTGTCACTTAAAATGGAACTTGACCTTTATTAGTCTAGCCCATGGGATGTTCAGAGCTAGCTCACTGAGATTGCTTCCTTCTCTGCTGCTCTGATAACATGTAATATCATGCTGTCTACTCTTCCATGCTGTCTCCACCATGATGAAACTTCTCTTCATATTACAAGCCAACATAAACCCTTCTATCCCATATACTGCTTCTGGTTGGCTATTTTCACTAGCAATGAGAAGTTAATGGCCACACATAATTTGTACTGAGGAGTGGGGTCATTGCTGTTATGATCTGACATGTGTTTTTTTTTAGACTTTTAGAATGGGTTTGCTGGAGGAATATGAAAGGATTTGGAACTTTGGTCTAGAGGATACTTGCAGTGACATAAGCAAATCTTGATGGGTCAGTCATTCTAGTAAGAATTTCAAAGACCTAAATGAAGAGAAAAGCACAGACTATGAAGGCTCATCTTATGAGGTTTCAGAAAGGAAAGGACAATTTTTTGGGACTAGGCTAAAGACAGGTTTTGTGATATGCTGGCTACATTTAGTCAGTGTCCTGAGAATTTAAGGAAATTTGAATTTAATAGTAATGAAATGGTGTTTGGGGCAGAGAAAATATAGAGCATAAGGATAGGAGAGATGAAAAGTCTGGCAGAGAAGAAAGGGCCAACTTGTTTGGGGTTGCCTTAGCTGGAGTTGTTTACGAGATGACCGCCACTGAGGATGGCCAGCTGCTCTGCACTGGGACTAGAGAACAAGCAATGATTATTTTTTAAAAATATTTTGTTTATTTATTTGACAGAGAAAGAGGAGAGCGAGAGCGAGCTAGCTAGGGAGAGAATGGGCGCACCAGGCCTCTAGCCACTGCAAACAAACTCCAGACTTGTGCATCTGGATTACCTGGGTCCTGGGAAATTGAACCTGGGTCCTTTGGATTTTCAGGCAAATGCCTTAACTGCTAAGCCATCCCTCCAGCCCCAAGCAATGATTATTTTTAAAGGAGGGGTCAGAAGTGTGAAATTCTGAAGGAGTTTCCTGCTCCTCAATCTTTATCCTCCCACGGATTAACAAATTGGATAATGTCACTTGCCTGGTACTGGTTCTGGAAGTTTGACAAATGTAGGAAATCTAGGGTCATGAATCTATGAATGGTTCCTGGAAGCCACTTTGGCTTGACTGTGAGTCATGTTGACAGTGTGTGACATTGTATGGATACAACTATGAAGATGAACTGTGTGTTGCAGTGAAGACCCAGGAATTTAGAGATTCTAGGACTATGGGTGGATGTCAAGAAAAGATGATGGTTTGGGTATATTTGAACAAGGTACGAGCAGCATAGCTGGAAATGGCAGAGCTACTGTGGCCTTTTGGGACCCAGAGAAATTCATTGCAAGTCCCTGGTATTGGACTGATTGATATGATGTTCTGCTGATATTCTATCTTGCATTGGTCCAAATTTTCCATGCTTGACTCCTATTACTCCTTTAGGAGTGAGAATATGGACTCTGTCCCATTATGTTTGGGAAGTATATAAATTGTGTTATGTTCTTACAGGGCTGAGAGTTAAACGCTCTTTTTTTTTTTTTTTTTTTTTTTTTTTGGTTTTTCGAGGTAGGGTCTCACTCTAGCCCAGGCTGACCTGGAATTCACTATGGAGTCTCAGGGTGGCCTCGAACTCACGGCAATCCTCCTACCTCTGCCTCCCGAGTGCTGGGATTAAAGGCGTGCGCCACCACGCCCGGCTTCTTTCTGTATTTATAATCATTTGCTGTGAAGCCTTTGCTCTAGTTATTTTACAGATAGTACTGAGTTGCTTTGAGCCATTCTCTATGCTTTAAAGATATCTCTGAAATACAAATCTGACCCATGCATTTGCTTAAACTTCCTTGGGGTTCCAAGTTGCTCCAAAGATAATCTAATATACTTAGTAAAATTTTAAGACCTCTGATTTCTAGCTTCTGTTTATTTGCTCCTCATATACCTTAACAAGTAAACAAATGAAGACCAAAGCACAAATCTATCTCCCCAATGTTTTCTGATTGTGTACCCACCACTTTGCTTTAAATCCTTGCACTTTCTGTCCTGTAGATTTTAATTTATAAGTTGCACCCATCAATATGCTTTTTAGTCCCTTCTACCTTCTTAGGTGCTCCTTCTGGGACATCATTAACTCTCCAGTGTGTTACTTACTTTTTTTTAAATTTATTTTCCCCCAAGTAGTTGGAAATTTAAGTGTCCTTTAGAATTTTATTCCTCAATTCAGTGGTTCCTGAGGGGGAGTCAGGTAGCTTTGTTAGGCAGCTAGGGTGACTGGGACCCTGAAAGTAAAAAGCAGGAATGCCTTTGTGCTTTGCTAGAGATCAGAGATGAAGCTGCTCCTCCTCATCTCTTGTCTAAAGAAGTTTCCTAGATCTGTTTTTCCATAAACCGGATCCCCTCCTGGGAGAGAGGTCCCATTTCCTAGAATTTAAATCTAAACCTGACATTGTGGTTGGTCAAGTTCAGCCCCCCAGTTCAGTATCATGGCTGGCCTCTTCATGAACCAGTCCCTAGGCCAGACCAATTAATTCTTACCTGAGCCAGAAGGTAAAGCAGTCTACAGTAAAATTATAAATATGTTTAGGAGGGGAGGATGAGGTCTCTTAGCTGTTCAAAGTCCAGGTTCTATAGCATCTCCCCTTGTCTCAGCCCAGCTGGTCTGAGATGAGGGGAGAACCCTCCCTGCAACCTTCTCTACCCCTCATTCCCTCCAAATAGTAGGAACTCTCTGTACTTCCTCTTTTCTCTCTGAATCTCTTTTCACATTCCTTTTAGGCCCACATGGGCTCTCAGACCACATGGATGTATTCATTTTCCATACCTTTGTTTTGTACTTTCCTAAATAAATATAATAATTTAATAATTATTCTCAGTTTGGTTTGCCTAATTCCTTGGTTAAATACAAAGACAAACTTAGGGTTTGAGGTTAAAAGACTCTATTCCTGATCCCCTAACACCTTGTTTCATTCCACGTATAAGATTTTAATAAAATATTTAATACAATACATATTTTTTTCTTATAGAACCTAGTCTTTCCTTGAGATAAAAAAGATTGTACTAGAGCAATGGAGTATGGATAAATTTTGATATTAATATTTAATATCACACAAAATCTCTGTTCTTCTTAGACCATCCAACCCCCATTAGTATTTTGTTTATGTGTTTGTTTTGTGTTTTAGGGTAGGTTCTCCCTCTAGTCCAGGCTGCCCTGGAATTCACTATTCACTATGGCACCTTCCAGCTCACAGCAATTCACCTGCCTCTGCCTCCCAAGTGCTGGGATTAAAGGCAGTGCCACCATGCCTGGTCCCCAACCCCCATTACTTTTTCCAAACACATGCCCTAATTCAAGATTCTCAAACTATATTAGGATTTTCTAAGTGTGGGATCCCTTCATAAGCCATTCCGATTTTGAGCAAGATAGTTTTTCCTTGTTAGGAAAGTAATTAGGAGTTGGCCCACAAAAATCTGGATGCCATCTTGCCTGCTCTGGCAGGAGAACACATGTCTGATCCAGTCTCATCCAAGATGCTTGCAAGCAACAACTCGAGCTTCTTCCTCAACTTTTCCCAGGTTTAACACCGGTAGGTGGCCCTTCTGGGTCAGCCTCTTGAACCCACCATCCAATCAGGTCCTTCTCGTTACACCCCTGAGTCTAATGATGGGACTCATTGTAATTGAAGGCCAGATTCTTTTAAATGGGCTGAAACATGAGTGTAAGCTCTCTGGGACTGATTTTGAGCTCTCTCACTCCCTTAGCTCCTTCACTTACTTTTAGCTCTCTGTGTGAGGGGATCTTCTCAGTCTCTTCTCCCCCTTTCAGGAGAATTTATTCTGGCTTGGGATTCCCTGCTTTGCTTTCTATGTGTGTGAGTACCTTCCCCAGAGGTTTCTTCCCTGGGGAGAGATATTTCTCTATGTGAGGGTTATCTTCTCAGTCTCCCTTTCCCCAGCCAGGCTGGGAAAGGAGAAAATTTCTGTTGGCTTGGACTTTCCTTTCCCTCTCAGTCCAAACTCTTCCTAAAATAAAATACATAATTTACACTCCTCCATTTCCGGATTCTCAGTTCTCTGTTGATGAATACAAGAACCTCAGACTTAAAGACATGAGAGTTACTGATATGGGAGCTATAAGCACATAGAGAAATCGCTTACTACAAGGACCTCATATGTAGAAATTTTTTAGGTTCTTTTATTTGCATAGCACTGTCCTCTATCTAAGTCTTCTACACACCAACAAAACTCAAAGAGAATAGCTGTCCTGGACATCCTGTCTAAAATACAAGCTCTTTCTACACACCATTGCTCTGTTACATCTGTTTAGTGCTGCTGCTCCTGTTTTTGTTTGTTTTTGTCTTGCTGGGAATCAAACCCAGGCTGATGCACATGCCAGACACTGGTATACAACTGAACTAAACTTCCAGCCCCTATGTTTTTCACTGAAAGAATCTTTTGCTGAGATGCGCATTTGGAATTCACTAACACTCCTAATTACAGTATAAGCTCATTGATAACAAGAGATTCTTTTAAAAACTTCTTTACTTCTAGCAGCTAGACAAGTGAATGAATATTCATTGAATATTCTCAGAAAAGAGGGAGAAGTAACAAGTATAAACTATTAATTGTAAAAAAATTAATGTTTAAACAAATTGAATAGCATACTTTGTGACATACTCCATAGAACTGGGAATGCAGTCATCAGTCTTTTAATTAAAGCCTCAGATAGCAGATGGAGTAAATGGTGGATTGGGTGATGTATAAATAGACTTGTTGGAATTACATTTTAATACATTGTGAATATATTGAAAATCCTTTTACTGTAAAATTACAATAACCATTGCAGATTACAGAGACAGGATGTTTATTTGGTTCTTGGACATTTTTTCCAATGTTTATATTTTAACAAAGTTGTCTTTGGGATATTTATTATAAATATTTGTTGCAAATTGCCCAGTGCAGGCACTGGGGACAAAGCAGGGATCCAGCTGGGTAAATAGTGATATTTTATTTATTCCCTAGCCTTGGTGGCTTCGTGTTAGCATGTGCCCCAATGTGGCTCATGTAGAATGTTCTGAAAAGACAGGAGAGGTAATTTCTTTTTTCTTTAGCTACTAGGGTGGGTATTCCTGAATGCCAAGCTGCAGATGGCTATTTTGCCCACCGTATGGAGAGGCCCATCTGTGGTCAAAGATAGTAAGTGTGACTCATAGAGAAAAATATCATTTGTGATAGGCAAAATCCCACTGTCATTTGCTGAGTGATTCAACCTGCTCTGATTTGGGGTCCATACTTAGTGTAGTTCAAGTGCTCAGCTCTTCAGTCTTCTGCACTGCTAAAGTATCTATTAGAGACTGTTTTTCAGTTTTTGCAACTAAAAGAGTTCTGAACAATATAAAAGCATATTCATATTATAATATCATTTTATAACATGTGTATGTGTGTGTGTGTGCACTTGTGTATATATACTCATAGATGTGTGCAAGTATGCATACATATGTGTATAGTGCAGAACAGAGACCAACATTTGGATGTCTTCCTTTATAACTCACCACTTTATTTTTTGAGAGAGGGTTTATGATTGAATTTGGAGCTCATAGATCTGACTATACAAGTCAACCAGCAAGCCTCTGGGATCCTCCTGTCTTTGCCTCTTGAGCACTGAGGTTTCAAGAGTATACAAGAATGCTTAGAATTTTACATGGGTTCTGAGGGTCCAGATTCACTTGCTCATTCTTGTCCAATTCAGTTTACTGATTGACCTACCTCCCCAGGTCTGGGATACCTTTTTAATTTTTTAAAAAATATTTTATTTATTTGTTTATTTGAGAGAGTTTGCCTCTGGATCTCTGCTTTGTTAGGTGTTGAGTATCCTCAGTGTCTGTGTCCTGTACCCTGGCACTGATTATCATGGAAGCAGCATTCATGCTTGTCAAGAGAGAAGAAAGAGAGAGAGAGAGAGCGAGAGAGAGAGAATAGGATAGTCATGGCCTCCAGTCACTGCAAAGGAACTCCAGACACATATGCCACCTTGTGTATCTGGCTTATATAAGTACTGGGGTATTAAACCTGGGTTCTTAGGCTTTGCAAACAAGTGTCTTAACCACTAAGCCATCTCTCCAGCCATCTTTTTATTTTTAAAACTGTATTTGAACCTTATGAAGTTTTATGTTAATGATAAAAATAGAGATAAGTTATTACATGGAATTTTCATTAATACACTAAATAAATTGATTAAAATGGCATATTTCAGGGACTAGAAAGATGGCTCAGCAATTAAAGGTGCTTTCTTGCAAAGCCTGTCTATCTGGAGTTCAATTCCCAAGCCACTCACGTGATCCTGATGTGAATGTGCTACAAGAGTGTGGTGTTCTTTTGCAATGGCAAGAAGCTCTGGACACACACACACACACACACACGTTTAAAAAATAGTATATATTATGAGGTAGCATTAGGGATGGAGAGTGAAGGTATCAGAAAAATATTGAATTGCATACACTACATATTATATTTCTGTTTGCAATAATCATTATGTTTACTATTTATTTTTATTTATTTTTTGTGGAGCTGGGAGATTGCACATTTGAGGCAAGCATTCCATATTGTGTCTGGACTGATATACTGTGTATGCGTGCTTATTAAAATAGCTTTAAAATGGCAACATAATGACACCTTCAATTCGAACTATTAAGGTCATTGAGAGTGAGGCTACCAAAGCCTGATTCTGTCATCACCCCTAGACCAGACCTGGAGTTGCAGTATTTGGTGTGTGCCCTGCTGAGTTTTGGTCTTGCTTTGACCTGATCTTTTCTTCTTATACCTCTACTTCTTTTTGAATGGGAATGTTTATTCTGTGCCATTATATATTAGAATTCTATAAATTTTTTTAAATAAAAAGTAGACAACTGCATTCAAGGATGCAAATTTACTTTCATCTTTAATATATGGCAAGATATTTAGCATTATTGTAAATTTATTTTAAAATAAACTTATGATTTATTATCAGTAAATATTTGACTTGTGTATCTTTTTAAATATTTTTATTTATTTATTTATTTGACAGAGAAAGAGGTGGAGAGAGAGAGAGAGAGAGAGAGAGAGAGAGAGAATGAATGGGAGCACCAGGGCCTCTAGCCATTGCAAAGGAACTCTAGACACGTGCATCCCCTTGTGCATCTGGCTAACGTGGGTTCTGGGGAGTTGAACCTGGGTGCTTTGGCTTTGCAGGCAAACACTTTAACCACTAAACAATCCCTCCAGCCCTATAACTTGTTTTTTATATGTTCTCTCAGATAAGAGAGTTCTTTGAGTCTCTGGAGAGAATTTAGCACTGTGCTGGGGCTGTTACAGACTATCAGACTTAAAGGAACTTTAAGAGATGGACTAAATGCATTACAATATGAAATAAAAATCAGTCTTTAGGGCCAAAGGTGGAAGATTCTGGCTTAAAAGTGATATGTTTGGGAAACAAGTTGACAAGGTGTGGATTTGTGAAAGGTAATATTGATTGTCAATTTGATAGGATCTCAAATCACCTAGGAGGTAAATCTTTGGGCATATCTGTGTGGGAGTTTCTAGGATGGGTTAATTGAGGTGGGGAGATCTAAATGTAAGATGCACCATTCCATGAAGCAAGGCTCAGTCTGATTACAGATGGGACAGCTAGCAGAGAATGAGCATTCTTCATTCTCTGCTTCCTGACTGCAAATGGAATGTGACCAGCAACTTCATGATCCTGTCATTATAACTTCCCCTAGCATGATGGATTATACTTTCAAACTGTGAGCCAAACTGAATCCTTCTCTCCTTAAGACATTTTTGCTACAGAAATTGTAAAATCAATATACCAAATAATGATGATATTTAATAGGAAAAAAGACCCAAACTCCGAAATCCTTCATGGGAATGCTGGTTCTACTAATTATAAGCTTGAAGACTTAGGGCAAATTATTTGTTTTGTTGTCTTAACAAGAGCAATAAATTAATAATGTGTAATTGAATGTAATTGTGATAGATTTGGCACATAGTAGTAGCCCCTCAATAGTTTACCAACATGATTATCATTATACTTTATTCAAGTTCCCATCCATTCCCAAAGAAGGAGCATTATTAAATAGAAACTTAGTGACAGGCTGAATCAATTCAAGGCTGAATCTCAGAATTTTTTCAAGTTTTTTTAAACTATATTTTATTTTTATTTGAGAAAGACACATGCAAAGAAAGACAGAGAGAGGAGAGAGAGAGAAAATAGGTGTACCAGGGCCTTCAGCAGTTTCAAACAAACTCCAGACACATGTGCCACGTTGTGCATCTGGCTTATATGTGTCCTTGGGAATTGAACCTGAGTCCTTAGGCTTCACAGACAAGCATCTTAACTGTGAAGCCATCTCTCTAGCCCTCTTTCAGACATTTCCTTTGAACATTTACGCTAGCCTGCATGGAACAGGAGGAAAACAGTATCATTGAGGTCTCATTGTTACATAATAGCTCTTGTTTTTAACTGAGAAATTAGATGGATAATCATTGTAATTTGATCATATTCTCATCCTTTTGCCTGCTTTTGGCCACCACATCCCCACCACTATTCCACTGAGCATCCTTCTCTTTCCAAGTAATTCTTCTTCTGTTTATTTTATTTAAAAACTTTCCCTTTCTGTTTTAATGTTTCTTTTTTTTTTGTCCTTCTCTGTCCTCTATGAAAATATTGATGGGCTCAGAATTGTACAGGCATTTTGTAGGCAACAGCAACCATTATGGGGTCATGAATGCAATAATCAGTTCATGTCCACATGACCATGACCCAAAGTATTCCTTCCCACCCTGTGGCTTTAACATTCTTTTTAAAATTTCTAACTTTAATATATGAGCATGCTGTAAATTGTGTTCCCATCCCTTTATCCTTGTGCTTGACTCTTCTTCTTGCTTCCCAGTTCCTGGGGACCTTCCTTTTTCAAGGTAGGCATTCCTCTGTCTTTTTGTCTCTTTCCTTTGTCCTCATTTTTTATTCATGTCAAAATATTGATGGGCTCAGAACTGTGCTGGTCTTGTAGGGGAATCAGAAACCACTACAGAGTCATGAATGCATTAGTGCCATGTCTCAAGGCAGTACCTCAAATTATGCCTATGCACCCTGTGGCTCTTTCAAAATGTTCCTTCAGCTTTGGGAAGCTTGGTAGAAATCTCCTTTAATGATGAGCTTTCCATGTCCTCTTATTTTCTACTTTCCTAAGTTTTGAGTCTTTTCAGTACCTATTATTGTATGTGTCAGGGTTATTTAGAGGATCAGAACATATAGAATAAATTCTATTAAAAATTTTATTGGGCTGAGGAAATTGCTTAGTGGTTAAGGCACTTGCCTGCAAAGCCAAAGGTCACAGGTTAGACTCCCTAGTACCCATGTAAACCAGATGCACAAGTTGGCTTATGCATCTGGAGTTCATTTGCAGCAGGTAAAAGCCCTGGTGTTCCCATTCTCCTTCTCTCTCTCAATCTCTCTCTCCCTCCCTCTCCCTCTCTCTTTCTCTATTTCTTTCTCACAAATGAGTACAGTAAATAAATACAATATTTTAAAAATATTGTATTCGCTTGGATTTATTATATTGGATTAGTCCAATTATAGCACTCTGTAGGCTTGAGATTCAAGGAATCCAGTAGCTGCTCAGTCCACGATGCTGGATGCTTCAGCAGTCCCAATCCAGTACTGAAGGACTGGGGACGGCCTGGAGAGCTGCTGGTCTTCAGTCTATGCTGGTCTTCAGTCCATGTTAGAAGGTTGAGGAAACTTTGTTTCAGTGTTGAGGAAGGATAGCAAAACAGGATAGAATCACAGGCAACTGAAGGCACTCATCATTAAGAAGCACAGGTAGCCAGGTGGGAGGACATGTACTCTTTTTTTTTCTCAGGGCTTCCTCATATAAAGCCTTCCACCAGGAGAGCCATCCACTCTGGGGAAAAAGCTCAACCTGGAGGAAGGACTGACTCCTTCAGTCAATCCTTCCTGGAAGCAACCTCAAAGACCTTTCCAAGAGGAATGGCTGTGGATTCCTGATCAGAGCAAATTGACAATAGAACGTAATCATCATAACTACCATTTCCATGTGGACACTTCTTTGTCTAGCAGTGAGAGCAGCACTCATATTCTTTCCAAGACAACCTCTGCAATATTCCTTGAACCCTGGCAGGTGTGATAGAGAACATTCCTGTGGATCTTACATTCATTCTGCTCCCTCTTTCTTAATGTTCTCTAAACTTTGATGTGGATCACAGCAATGTCTATTTAGTATTGAGCTCATAGCAGCATCTTATTTTGAGCATTTCTGAATTTTGAGTATCCTAAGTCTGTCTACCACCATCTCCATAGAAAAGCTTCTCTAATTAGCAGATAGAGCAGCACCAATATTCTTTCCAAGGTGACCTCTTCAATGTTCCCTGAGCCGTGGCCTGTGTGGGAGTGATGACCCATACACTGATAAGCAATGGGATTGTCTTCTTATTGCCTTGATGGGTTTTGGGTTTCCCCAGTGTTCACTACCATATGATAGCTGATTTGAGAATATAGTTTACTGACCTGCATAATACTGTGTCCATCAACACAATGTTGTGGGTGCTGGAGGAGAAAAAAGGAACCCAACATAGAAGAGGGAATTATAGGAAAAAAAAAAGTGGGGATTCAGTGGAGGAGGTAAAGTATAGTGGTGGTAGAGGACCATGTAATTGTTAAATTAATTTTTATTTAAAAGAAAGAAAATTCTACAACAGAATAAATGAAGAATAACACACACACACACACACACACACACATACACAACATGCTTTTTAAGGCTTAGCCATAAGAACTTTGCCTCAATTACTGGGGTCTTATGTAGAATCTATGATACTTTTTCCCAATATGCACAATGACATCTGAAAAGCACTATATTAGAAAGATAATGGACAGAGTCTAGAATTTACTTATATGAATTTTTTTAGAAAAAGAATATACATTACTTGGCTGGAGAGATGGCTTAGTAGTTAAGGTAGCAACCTCCTAAGGACCCAGGTTTGATTCCCCAGTACCCACATAAGCCAGATGCACAAGGTGGAACATACATCTGGATTGCATTTGCAGTGGTTAGAAGATTTGGAGTGCCCATTCTCATTCTCTCTTTCTCTCTTTTTCTTTCCTTCTCTGCCCCTCCCCCACCCCCCTCTCTCTCTCTCTCTCAAATAAATTTAAAATAAAGTTGATTTCTTGACAAGCTTGTTCCTATATTCCTAAAGCTTTCAGAAATAGATGTTTAATTAAACATTATTTAAAAAATTAGTTTCCTGGGATCATTAAAGCAGCCTATCAATATTATTAGCAATATGATGAACTCATTAAGATTACAGCAAAAATTAGCATAAAAGGGGCTGGAGAAATGGCTTAGTGGTTAAGGCATTTGCCTGCAAAGCCAAAGGACCCAGGTTCGATTGCCCAAGACCCATGTTAGCCAGATGCACAAGGGGGCACATGCGGCTGGAGTTTGTTTGCAGTGGCTGGAGGCTCTGGTGGGCTCACTGTCTCTCCGCTCTCTCTCTCTCTCTCTCTCTCTTTCTCTGTCAAATAAATAAACATATATATTTTTTAAATTAGCATAAATTAATCTTAAATTCTTAGAGATGATGTCAATGATAGAATTATCAGAAACCACAAGGATAAAAATATTTCTTTCCTGGAATGAATTTGAAATAACCTACCAAATTTTGCATTTAATAACTTATTAAAAGTCCTTTTTCAGTTCATAATTTCTTTATTTTTTAAGGTCTAAGTAATATTGAGAATATACCTTGAATGAAAGTTAATTTAATTATTCAAATAATAAGACATAGAGACCTTGGAAATTGTAATTACACTATAACTCAGATTTATCATATGTATTACCATAAACCTAATTTTATGTGAATTTTTAACAGTAGTTTCATTTGTATAGACAGCATGGCCACCATCAAAATTTCCTTAAAGGTCTTCTAAGTCAATGGGTAACATCAATTTAGACAGAAAGAGTTGCTACTCTAAGACTAGATGAAAGCCCAATAAAGGAATGAAAACAAAATTATATGTTATAGAATCAAATCAATATTTTATCAGTTGCTTTCTCATTGCTCTAAAGAAATGTCCAATAGGAAGTAGCTTATAGAAGGAAAAGATTTATTTTCAGCTTACTGTTTGAGGGTAGAATTTTGAGGATGCAATTCCCCATCATGGTGGAGAAAGCATGGCAAGAGCAGAAAGCAGCATCCTACCACCACATCAGTAGGGAGGAAGCATCAGGAGATGAATGCTACTGCTTACACCACTATCTTCTTTGGTATTAAGAGTGAAAGTAAGACAGATAGAGAGGATTCATTCCTGAATCAAAGCAAATCAGAACAGAATGTTTATCATAACTATTTTAGAGTGGCAGCATTAGGCTTATGATTATTTTCTTCCACATATCTTCCCATAAAAATTATTATATCAAACCACATGATAATGGAAAAAATCATGGAATTCTTATTAAACCACATGACAAACACATGACATATGTGATAGAAGAACAGAGCTTTATTCCATGTGTGTAAAGAAAACTAAACTTTTGTCTTTCTCTTTCAGTTCACATTTGTTATATTTTTAACATGAGACAAATTTTAATAAAGCTGTGAAGACAATTTCTGTACACATCCATCAAGTGAGCAATCTGAATTAGACAATAGAATGTAGTCATAATGGATTTCACTGAAGGAACTGAAACATTTGTCACATCATGTTCTTTTGATTCTCCTTTATGGTTGCTTTCTGAGAGTGAAGCATATCTGTGGTTAATATTAGTGTGTATAAAGTAGATTTCAAATATTTAAATGGCCATGCCAGGGTCCCAGGCAGGGCAGCGCTCCCTGAAATGGGAACAGGACACAAGAACTTATATACCACTTTCCTTAGAAATATCTGGTTGCTTTTCTGTCTAACATTGTGCTTTTTCTAATTTGGGGCAAGTAAGCATGACAACAATTGAAAACATCTATAATTAGAACAATGAGAATTGCATCTACAATTTAACTCTGGTTAACCCATTGTCCATGCTATGAAGCTTCATCCAGCCAATTTTATATGCAAGGTCCTCCTGTTCACAGTGAAAAGTGATTCTTAGTTATCTACTTATCATTGTATTATACTGAGAGTGTATTTAGTCTGTGTTTAAAAGCAGAAATCCAGAAGCTGATGTAAGCTCAAGACTTAAAGCACAACCACAAAGGCTTATCAAATTTTGTGGAAGAGGGAGTGGAAAGAATGTAAGAGACACAGGGTGGGAGGGAATAGCCAGAGGCATTGTTACTCTCCACAATGACTGAGTGCTGTTCTAATAACTCATAACCCACAACTCCATGGTGAACATCAGCAATTCCACGAAAGAGAGGCCTCAGTGGAGTAGAGGAAGAGAGGAGGGGAATGATGGTACCAACATATGATGTATCTATACAAAATTTCAACTTAATAAAACACCAAAAACTCCAAAAAAATATTAATCCTTTGCCTTAAGGATTTCTTCTTACTTCCTGAAGACTACCTATAAAATAAAAATATTCTCTTTAAAAATAAAAGAAAACCAATTCCTTCTTCCTATTGCCTAACATATACTACTATACATGCTATACCAAAAGTAACAGATAGAACAAAATTATTTTCCAGCTGATGGTCTGCATGAAAACTATCTGACGGCAATAAACCATTTTCAGGGATTGCATGCAAGTTTCTTACTGTCATAATGCACATTATTACCTAACTCCATTTAATATACTATGAGTTAATGGCAGAAATGGCACTTAAAAATCTGGGTTTAATTATGAAAATATAATGAAGTCCTTAAGGGCCTGAAATCATGGAAAAGAGAGGATAATCAGTTAAAATACAAGATAGGAATAAAATCAGATGAACAAAAGTGACCCATCAAATAAGAGAATATTAATAGAATTCAACTGACTTTCATAAATTTAAGCAAATGGACTAAGAAGAGAAGCACAAGCTTTATTCTGTTCAAGCTTACCCTTCATTAGCTGTTACCTTCTCAAGTATCATAGCTACATTATTACTAGCCATCAAAGACAGTGGGAAAGAATTATCAGTGTCAGTATTAAGTAATTAATTTTTGTTATTATTCTTATTCATTTTAAATATTTATGTAGGTTGGAATAGAAAGTACTCCTGTGACACATAATGATATCAGTTTCACCTGCCAAGTCAAACATGAACAAAGGTGTTTTTAACAAGTGTGTTTGAAATAGGCGGTAGTGTCTTAAGTGTTCTCTTTGTCTCTAAACATTGTCTTTCTTGGGGAATTTATAGGTTTTGAGCAGTTCTTATAACATGAGGATGACCTGTCCCCACTTTCCTTTCTCCTCAGGTCGACAGGAAATTCTAATTCTTCTATCTCAACCACAGATATTTCCTTTGCCTTTGGTCATTTATGAATTTGTCATATTTACAACTCACACAGCTGTTTCTGACAATCTAGTCTGGACACCCCAGCCTAAAAATAGAAAGATGAACTATAATTGGTCATTGAAATAATTTCCATTTCAGAAAACCTTAGACTTATTAAGTTAGTATATATTAGTGTTACTAAACCAAGAGAATATTTGTTCTACTCATGGTATCTTGGAGGTCTTTTTTCAGTTCTGTAGTTTCTCATATTCCTGATAAGCAATCAGTGTAATATCATGTTTATTTTTCTATATTATCAATAGCTTTAGAGAAAGAAAAAATTCACATTTTAAAAATATATTTTAATTTATTTGCAAGGACACAGAGAGAGAACAAATAAAAATGGGTATGCCAGGACCTTTTTCTACTGCAAATGAAATCCAGATGCATGTCTCACTTTTCTGCACCTGGCTTTATGTGGGTATCAGGAAATTGAACTTGGGCCATCAGATTTTGCAATCAAGTGCTTAGCCACTGAGCCATCTCTCCATCTAAATTTCAATTTTTAAAATGTTATTTGCTGATTTTTTCATTTGGAAAGAGAGAGAAAGAGAAGCATGCCAGGGCCTCTTGCCACTGCAAACAAATGCATACCCTATTTTGTGCATCTGGCTTGATGTGGGTACTAACAAATCAAACCCAGGCCAGAAGCCTTTGCAAGCAAGCACCTTTAACCACTGAGCAATCTCCCCATCCCCAAGAATTTCATCTTCATTAAGAATTTTTATATATGAACATACAGTAATTTGGTCATAATCATCTCTCATTATCATCTTTTGCCCTCTCTCACTCCCATTCCATCACCCCCCCCCCCCCGCTTTCCAACTAATGTTTCTTCTATTTTATTGTTTCTTTGTTTTAGTCCTCCACAGTCCATGTCAAGATGTTAATAGGCTACACATTGCGAAGAGATTGTGGAACTAATGACAGGCAACAACCACTATGAGGACATGAGGGTATGAGTCACATCATGTACAGAGGATGGTATCCCAGTATATCCCTTCCCATCCTCTGGCTCTTAGTTTCTGTCCCCTTTATCTTCCACATTTTCTGAGCCTTGGAGGATGAAAGAGTTGTCACATTTAGAGTTGATCTCTTAATAACCTCCTATTCTCTGCACTTTGACAAGTTTTTGAGTCTCCTCAGGCATCTTCAAAAAGAAGCTTCTCTGGCCAACAACATAGAATGTCAGTTTTGAAGTAAACATTCTGTGTCACATGATCATAGTGGTTACAGGAGGGCTCCCATTGCTATGGTCATTGTCTTGGTACTGGCTTGCCTACAGTTTGGGTCATGTGGTGACATAAACACGCTAGTCTTGCAGAAACAGTACATGTACAGCACAGATATAGTCATTCGCAATTGATATGGTCATACTTTCTCCACTTGCTTTTTGGGGAAATCTTTGCAGAGTTGGCTGCTTTAGATTTTTTCCATGATTTTCATTTAGAAATTTTTGATGTTTCCTTTGTATCACACATAGGTCATTTCCTCTATTTTTAGGTTTTCCAATTTATTAGTGACTTTCCTCATCCCTGTTTCAGAATATTTGACAAAAGCTAGTTCAGGTAGGAAAAACTGATTTTTAGCTCCCAGATTCAGGGAAATCATTCTATTATTGCAGGGGAGTCCTGTAGGAGCTTGCAATATGGCAAAGAACAGGAAGAAGAGACCCGCTATAAAACTCAATTCTTCCACTTATTGGCTTACATGTGCCGGTTATGTACCATGTCTCAAGGGTTTCACAACTTCCCCCAAAGTCACCAGCAGCTGAAAACTCAAAGCCATAGCCCTCATGCAGGATGTTGCACGTATAGTGACATTCTAAATCTTATTGGTAGGTGTGCTCATACTAATTTTTTCACAGATTTCCTTACATGTTCTTTGCACTGGCAAAGTAATGGACGATGATAGCCAGTGTGGAGAAAGGATCAGCCCAGTTATAAACATGAATCATTGCTTATGCAAAGTAAATCTGCAACTATAGAGAAAGCTGCAATTAAATCAATATTTTCACAATAATGTATTTCTTCTTCACCAATGAGGAAGTTGATATGCAGAATTGTAAAAAAGAGTTGCTAAACATAATCAAAAGTGGAGAGTAGCACCCATCATCTTTTGCTTGGTCTTTATGACTCTAAAGGGCTTATTTTTTATTTAATTTTTATTTTCCTTTCCACAAGTGGAGAAGTCTCTTGCTTCTCCATGACTAACCCCATGTCTTTGGAAGATGCTAGTTAATTGTGCACTTTATTATTTTTTTATTTTGCTATGTTGAGGATTGAATTCAGGAATTTATGCATGCTCAGCAAGCTGTCTACCACTGAACTATATCCTCCTCCTGATCAAAGCATCTTTTCTTGCTGAATCTGAACCTGATCTCTCAGTTTTCTCAAAGGAAATTAGAAACAACAAAGTGGCCATAGTGGACATTTAAACAAAAAACTATTTTTGGTCCCCAAATTCAAATACATTACCTCCCTAAAATATTGAACTAATGTCTTCGTTTATTTATTTACATAAAGCAAGCACTTAGGTAGAAAATCTCTCTAACTTTTCTTAAATTTATTTGGTTTATTTATTTGAGAATGACAGAAAGGAGGGAAAGAGAGAGAGAGAGAGAGAGAATGGGCGCGCGAGAGCTTCCAGCCTCTGTAAACGAACTCCAGATGCGTGAGCCCCCTTGTGCATCTGGCTAACGTAGGTCCTGGAGAACTGAGCCTCAAACCGGGATCCTTAGGCTTCACAGGCAAGCGCTTAACCGCTAAGCCATCTCTCCAGCCCCTAACTTTTCTTTTTTGAGGTAGGGTCTCACTCTAGCCCACGCTTAACTGGAATTCACTATGCAGTTTTAGGGTGACCTTGAACTCATTGCAATCCTCCTACCATTGCCTCCCAAGCACTGGGATTAAAGGTGTATGCACCACACCTGGCTAACGTTTTTGCTATAATAAAATTTTATAAGTAGAACTTATCTGTATATTATCAGAGAATATATCATTTAGGATTTCTTACATATTTCGGATAGAAAAGAATGTTTATAATATGAAAATAGTCTTACTCATGAACTTACATTCATGTTGTAACCTTCAAATATTTTTCCTCAGGGTGGAAATTTCTCATGCTTGATCACAGTCCAAAGATAATTTTCTCCTGATATCATATCCACCATATCTTTATTCATCTAGAAATCTTGCCTGTGAAGAGTTGGGGAGCGGGGCGAGAAGAGCCACACACAGTTGAAATAATCCATGTGTCTGCTTTTTCCTGAGGCATATTCACCTGAGAATAGCTATTTGAAATGTTTTTTACCAGTTGCATTTTTAGTGGAATATATGTAGTATGAGGTCAGAAGAAATTCTTTCGTTGTTTCTTTGAAGTCTAATTTTTTTTAAGTAATGCCATTCTGATTTAGAAATCTTTCAAAATTGCATAGCTGTGGTTTAGTTTTTCCTTGTAACCTAGAGGTGTATTCTTTTCTCTTCATTTTTGAGACCCCATGAAGCATTATTCTAAAAGTTCTCTCCATTTCCCACCTCCCAAAACATGATCACATCTGAGGCAGCTCCAGCCACCACGTGCAGTCATTATACTTCCTTGCCTGCAACCCAGGAAATTACTACCTGAACGGGCAGTTCCACAGTGTGTAACAACACTCCACAGACTGAGGACTCAGAAAAAAAAATGAAAAAAAAAACACCCCTTTCTTTCACAGATTGTTCACTTTTTTGAAGTTTCATAATCAGGGTTATAAAAAGGAGAATTGGAAAACTGTATTTTTCATCTATTTTTTTTAACAAATCAGAAGACCAAAACCAATCCAACAATAACAAAATGTAAACCACCTCTCATTACATTTGAGATTTGTTTTTTCAGTATTGGCGAAGGCCAGTAAGCTCATCAAGTCAAAACTCTATACTGGAGCTTATCCATTAAATCTTTGTCTCCAACCCACCTGATATAGATTATAGTGCCTATAATATGTGTGAGAAAATGGAGGTAAGGTTTAAATACTTTGATCAAAATTATATGGCTTCCAATATGGCTGCAGAAGTTTGACTCATGGGCCTGTGGCTGATTCACAAGCTGATCCCCTAGACCGTGCTGGCCCATTGTTAGGTGGATTTATGCATATCTTCTGCATTTTCCCAGCCTTCATAGCCTCATTCATATTAATGTGCTATGATTATTTTTAGTTCTTTATGCCAAGAAAGTATGGGGGAATAGCTTGCTAATCTGTGGGCTCATCACTTCTACAGGGCCTTTAGCCTTAAGCAAATACTATTTTTAAGAATGTCTTGTAATATTTCTTCCTCTGAGATCCCCTTGGCTCTGCTTCATATACCAACAGGGACACATGGCTGTCTGTTCCTTGTTCTCTGTTATTACCTGTGTACCTAGCTAAATGATTTACTATAGTCTGGGAGAAGGCAGTGATAGAGAACCTTGAAATTTTCTCTCATATGGCCTACAGGTCTGAGTTTCTAGAGAGTGTGGGACTGGTGTTTTCCAAGAGACAGAGACCTTCAGACATACAGATGCTGCTTAATCATTGTAGAGCATTATTAGTATTCTCCCCAGAAAACACTCCCTCCTATTCAGTATTGTGTTAGACATTACAGAAATATGGAAATAATGTGATGGTTACATTGTTTGATAATCCAAATGGGCATTATATATGACCCATTAAAGAGCCAGAATAGACAGATATTATATGTCCTCATTTTCAAGCAATGAACTTAATATTTGAATTATTTAACATTAAATGTCTGAGTAGTCGTCGCTGAACAGTAGTTTTGGAGGTGTCTAAAGTGTATTTATATGTGTCAATAATCTTTGAGTTCTCCCCCATCCTTCATAATGTGAAAGCATGTCAACTGAGGATGGGGTCCATCTTCTTTCTACACCAGTGACAGAGAAAACACCTACATTAGGAGGAGGCTCTAACAAGAGGACTTGAAAACCTACTGAAAATTAGAACTGACAGTTCTGAGATACAATATCTATTTATATCAAGAAGATGGAACCACACCTGAATTAATGGGCTTTAAGTTATTATGAATATAATTAAAACTTAAACCAATTTCCATATAAGCAGCAGTAAACTGAATTAATGGGTTTTTGTAAAGAAAAAACATTCTGGCTAAATTCTTGGCAGCTAATCTATATGGTTATGCCATGTGGTTGGGAACAGGAAACACCTGTCCCCCTGCTTTCTAGCTCTCACTTAACATGATCCTTGGCAAAACAGTTTATTTTTTTTTCAGGCCCAGTCCAATTCACCAGAGGTCATTTCAATATGGACTACTTCAACTTGTATTACTAACCATCATGTTTAACAATGACCAAGTACTTTGAGGCTATGAATCACTGTATGGTCACCAGAGGATTTAAAGCTATTGTCCTGAGGTCCCTTGAAAGATATCTTTTTCACATTTTAAATTCATTAGGATTTCAATACATAAAATACACTATTTTACATTTTTATTGTCATAGAGAGAATATATCTCACCTTGCAAAATGTATTTCTAGGTCTTTGTTTTCTAAAAAGCATAATAAATAGTCTATTATAAGAGTTTTAAATGTCAGTGCATTGCCTTAGAGATTTTAGTTTCATTTCCCACCTTTATAGTGCTTCCAAACAGAATCCCTGTATTTAATATCTCAATAAGGTTCTAGTTTTCAATTTTATAGAGCAGAGGAGCAGAATTTTACAGTTATAGCCAATACAGATTCTCCTGCAATCTTGAGAATTTTAGATCTAGGATTGAGTAGTTATAATAGTTTTTAAATTTCTTTCAATTGTCATAATTTCATAATGAATAGTTTGCCTAGGTTGACCACGGAAGCAATGAATTTGGGCAACTATTTGCCACTCGTTCAAGCTGGGAATAAACTTAGTTCTTTGCGGCGAGCCCCCTGACCCGCAGGGAAGAACGACCACAAGACGAGGATCCTTCTTGATCACACTTTTATTGGAGAGCTCTTGGTTAACAGAAAGGTTGATGGCGAGGGGCGAGGAGGCGGGATGTGCAGCTACTTTTATAGAGGGAAGTGCAATGAGGCGCCCACTGATTGGTTGCTACCAGCTTGCCACCACCAGGCGCCACGGGATAGGCTCAGGACAGGTTGCGTCAAGCGCATGCGCGTACCTTGAATACGGTTGGCGCCAAGGCACTGTCGTAAAGAAGCTGAACACCACGAGGTTAGCGCCATCTTGTAATGGCGGATTAGATGTGGCTTCCTGCAGTGCCAGCGCCATCTAGTGTTGGCAACTAGATGTGGCCCCCTGCAGTTCCCCCTTTCTATTATAATGCGCAGCAGGTGAAGGTAGAGGTTTGATCTCTGATAAACAAAAGGACATTGTGAAGACCCCAGGCCAGGTGGCCAGCCAGGCTGGTGCCTCACCTGTCCGGTACCTTTTCTCAGAGATGGGATGTCGGTACCAACCCATATGCAATCAAACATGCCCTCCATGAGGCTGCTAAGAGCATACCTCATGTGCAGTACTTTGTCTCGCAGCCTGAGCGCCAATGAATGTCGTGTTCCCAACACCAACCCTCTGCTCCTCCTTGTGCAATGGGCACTTCAGGCCCTAAGGGTGCAAGGGCCAGGGGAAACTAGGTGCTCTTTAGGGCCGACAGCCAAATCTGGGGGGAGGACCCACACTCCAAAGCGGCAAGTGCTTGAGAAATAACCACCTTGTCCCGCCTGGTCTGGGCTCGCAGGCGGCAAACCAACCAGAGGCAAAGCACACATCCTCCCAAAAGTATATATGACTTTCTCAATACCCCCAGAAGTATTAAGACGCGTCCAGGATGGTCCGTATAATTTGCAAAAGATATTGAGAAGTACTATTTTCTGCACCAAATCTGGAATTACGTCTCTCTTGGGAAATTTTTCCCCATATCCTATCGTCCTTAAACCAACCAAAGGCCTGTTTTCTCAGCCCTATACAAAAATTACGGGGTGAATCAATTGTGAAGCAAAGGGCTCCGATTTTCTCAAAACTCTGATCTTCCCCTAAGCTGACATACGTGGTATCCCCAATCACAGTGGGGAGACCCAGCTCCTTCTGAGTTGTGAAGAAGCGAGGGAAGACCGCTGCAGCATGATGTACTGGCAGGGGCTTAGGAAAGGCTGACAAGATGCCCCAGCGTTGTTCTCCTCTACTGAGTGCCAAGCACTGGAGGGTCAGCATCCACAGACTCGTCCACATCTGGTTTTTCTGGTTTCTCAGGATCATCCTGGCTCTCCAAGCTGTCCTCTAGAGAAGGTCGGACCGTCTTCACCAACCGACTAGGAACCCAGTGGGGTGATTCTTGGTCCTGTGGAAAAACACAAACAGCTCCCCTGGATCTTATTAAAATAGGATCCGGGCCTCTCCATTGACCAGTCAAAACATCTTTCCACTTAACCATCTCCTGTGGCCTGTTAGGCTCTGAGCAATGACGGTCAGCCGCCGAATGGCCCTGACTGTCCAAATTTTAAAAATTAAGAGTAAAGAGTGCTATGGATATAGTCACTCGTGGGACTGAGGGCAGAGCCTCCTCGACTCCCCCTTTTTGTTTTATTAAATAAGACTTTAGAGTGCGATGAGCCCGTTCTATAATACCCTGTCCTTGAGGATTATACGGGAGACCTGTCAAATGGGTCACTCCCATCTGGTGACAGAACTGTCCAAATTTTTGAGAAGTATAAGCTGGTCCATTGTCAGTTTTAAGAATTTTGGGCTTCCCCCAGGCACTCCACGCCTCGAGGCAGTGTTGAATAACATGGGCTGCTTTCTCCCCGGTTAATGGGGAAGCAAACATAACTCCAGAACAAGTATCAATGGAAACATGTAAATATTGTAATTTGCCAAAAGATGGGACGTGAGTAACATCCATCTGCCAAATTTGTAATGGGCGAATTCCTCTGGGATTAAAGCAAGGAGAGACTAAAACAATGCAAACTCAACCACCATCAAACAAACATCAAACTTCTGCAGTTCAAGTTCAATAGCCTTGAAAAGCAGGTTCCTCCTCCAGTCAACTCTTTCCAAAAGTGTTTGCATTTCTATGATAGCCTTTCCTCAGGCATCCTTTCCATTGTTTGAATGTAAAGCAGTTGGAACATCTTCCTTAAGATTGCTAATGTGTTTGACAATAGCAGGTTCAGTAACCTAAAACCAGTCTCAGTGCCTGTAATTTTAACTTGCTTGAGGTTTTCCAGCTTAAAATCTTAAATCTCTCAGTCCAATATCTCTAGCCAAGCACATCAGTCCATTACAAATTTAACCTTGATCAAACACTCTGGGCCTGGGCAGCAGGACGCAGCCAGCCCTTATGCCAGTAGCCCAGTTCCAACAAAGTCCTCTGCAGTCTTTCCTTTCCCTTAGAAAGCTCAATGAGGGCATAATCATAAACTTCACCCATTTCTCTAAGCTCATCTTGTAAGCTTTTATCCTTTTTTTCCCTTTGTATTTCCTTTTTTGTTTTTTTCCTTTTCCTAGGCCTAGCTGGGGTTTCCCCATTTGTATCTGACTCAGAAAGACTATCCTGATGCCTTGCCAACGCTTTCCGTCCCTGTCTAATAATGTCTGTGTGGCTACCTTGACTTAGACAAGAATGAATAACAAAGGCAATAAAAAACAAAACCCAGAAGGGAAGGAAAACGGCAAGGATCAGATTAAAGTCTAGGTCAGAAAACTGCATGACTGGGGATGACTTACCGACGTCTTCCTCTCCGTGTGTCAAGTTCTGAATCCTCTTCGGCCCCTCGCCTGGTGACCACAAGGCTCCCGGCATCCCGGGATTTCGGCACCAGTTTGCGGCGAGCCCCCTGACCCGCAGGGAAGAACGACCACAAGACGAGGATCCTTCTTGATCACACTTTTATTGGAGAGCTCTTGGTTAACAGAAAGGTTGATGGCGAGGGGCGAGGAGGCGGGATGTGCAGCTACTTTTATAGAGGGAAGTGCAATGAGGCGCCCACTGATTGGTTGCTACCAGCTTGCCACCACCAGGCGCCACGGGATAGGCTCAGGACAGGTTGCGTCAAGCGCATGCGCGTACCTTGAATACGGTTGGCGCCAAGGCACTGTCGTAAAGAAGCTGAACACCACGAGGTTAGCGCCATCTTGTAATGGCGGATTAGATGTGGCTTCCTGCAGTGCCAGCGCCATCTAGTGTTGGCAACTAGATGTGGCCCCCTGCAGTTCTTAAAGAAGGGGATTGGATAAATAGACTAACTTTTTTCCCTTCCCAAACTGGAAGAGATAAAAGGTGAACATTTACTTATAAAATATTTAACTGTGGGATATCTTTTACTGTGTGTTGTGATTTGAGTGTAAAATGTCCACCATAGGCCCATGTGTTTGAATGCTTGGTCCCCTCCTGGCTTTGCTTTGCAAACACTCCCCATTATTGCTACCAACCCAAGCTAAGACTTAGATAAAGCACTCCAATACCAATCCATCTAAGACAAAGAGAGGCTTGGGGATAATAAAACCACATTAGAAAACATCAGAATGTATTGATTTGTATTTTGTCATCATTGACATTCTTTTAAGGATATTAGTAAACAATTAGTATAGAGGCAGAAACAGTGGACATGGTGGCTCACACCTGGAATACCAACTACTTAGGAAGCAGAGGCAGAAAATGACAAGTATGAGACCATCCATTACCAAAACAACAAAATAAATAACAGAAATTTAAGAAAAATCTTCTCATGGGGAATGTTCAAAAATTTCTGTATTCAAAAGGTTTGTATTTTTTTCAGAAATATTATAAGCCAGTTTTATGCCCCACACTAAAGAGAGCATGAGTAATAAAACCTCATAAGATGACACCACAGATGACAGTGCTCAGCTGGAAAAAGTAGAATTCTGTTTTAAATAAATATAATGAATAATATGAGGATGCCTGTTGCAGTCAGCTTCGAGTTGCTACACAAAGAACCCAACCAACAGCAGCTTGTGGGAGGAAAAGGTTTATTCTGGGGAAGCTAAGCTCCATGATGGCAGGGGAAAACCATGCCATGAGAAGAGGATGGGCATCACCTCCTTGCCAACATCAGGTGGAAAACAGCAGCAGGAGAGGGTACCAAACCATGGCAAGGGGAAGCTGGCTATAATCCCAATAAGCCCACCCCCAATAATACACTGCCTCCAGGAGGCTTCAATTCCCAAATTGCCTCCAGCTGAGGACCTAAGCATTCAGAACACATAAGTTTAAGGAAGATACCTGAATCAAACCATAACAATGCCTACTAACACAACTTCATTCAACTAAATACTGGAAGTTCTATACAAAGTAATCAGTCAACAGAAAGAATTAAAAGGCATCCAAATGTAAAAGGTAAAAGCTTAGTATTCTATGTTTAAGGTTGATACATTCTTACATAGATCATCTCTTAATATTCTACCAAAATATTGTTTGATTTCAAACTATAATACAAAGCTATGACAATCAAAACAGTGTGGAACTGGCTACAGAACAGACATATGGACCAATGGAACAGAATAGAAACATAATAACCTGCACACATATGATCAACTAATCTTTGTAAACATACCAATAATACATAATGAGGAAAGGATAGTGTCTCTGAGAGTAGTACTGGGCAATTTGACATGCACAGTCAGTCAAAAGAATTAAGTTCAGCTCTTGTCTGATACCAAGTACAAAAATCAACTTGAAATGAATGAAAGACTTAAGCATAAGATCTGTAACTTTAAAAACTATTAGAAAGCAAGTAGGGAGAATCTCCATAATGTTCCATGTTTTCCTTTTTTTTTTTTTTTTTGGAAATGACCATAAAAATATGGGTAATAAAAGCAAACAAAAGCTGAGGTAACAACAAGATAAAATGTTTGGGCAATGTCACCATCAAGTGAAAAGGAAAAAACTACAAAATGGGAGAAAATATTTGTAAACCAATGCTTTGAGTGTCATTCCTCAGAAATACCATCCAGGATTTTTTGAGAAAGGGTCTCTATATAAGATTCTTTCTTGTTACTGGGGAAAAAAATACCTTGACAGAAGCAGCTTATGACAGAAAAGGGGATATTTTGGCTTATAATTTTTTTCTTTATTAATTAGTTTTGTATTCAGCAAATACAGTCAGTTTGATACCATTATTAGGCTCATCCATGACCTACCCTCTCCCCTTGGCCCCTCCTTGGTGAGGTATATGGGTCATACATTGTGGAGTTAGCCCACAGTTGTGGGTAAGATAAATGTCTCTGCATATCATGCATATCATGACTCAACATGTGGCTCTGACATTCTTTCCACCCACTCTTCCGCAAAATTTCCCTGAGCCATGTTGGGTTCAGTTTTGGTCTGCTTCAGTGATGAGGTGTTGGGGGGCCTCTGGGTCTCTGGCTCTCTGATTTGGTAGGAGTTGATTTTTCTCTGTGTTGATCTCCTTCACCCTTGTACTGGTGTCCAGTTCATCAGGAAAACAATGGCTTATAATTTTTAAGGGAAGTCTATCAGGATGGAGAAAAATCATGGAAGGAGTAGATAGCTGCTCTCACATCTTCACATCAGTAGGGAGGAAATAGAAAATCTAAAGATCACCAAGAAGTGCTGGTCTATAACAGCCCCAGGGACACAATTCCACCAGCAAGGCTCCACTTCCTACAGGTTCAACAAAGTCCCTAAACAGTGCCACCATCTGAGAATATATGATTCTAAAGGGGACATTCTTGCTAGGCAAGCACTTTACCATCTCCCGAGCACCTTAACATTTTAAAACAAAAGAAAATAAACTGATTAAAACATAGGTAAGGGATCTAGAATATACAAAGAAATGAAAAAAAAAAAAAAACCCTAAGCAATAAAAAGCCAAACAACCTACCCCAAAAATGGGCAGATAACTGAATAGGGAACTCTCAACTAAGAAATACAAATGACTAATATGAAAATATTTAGCATCCTTAACCATCAGGGAAATGAAAATTAATATTAATTAAAATTAATAAGATTACATCTTCCTTCAGTCAGGATGGCAATCATCAAAAAAAAAAAAAAAATCAAATGACAATAAATCTTGGCAAGGATGTGGGGAAAGAGGAGCCCTTATTCACTATTGGTGGGAAAGCAGACTTGCACAACCACAATGGTAATCAATATGGAGACACCTGAAAAACATGAAAAGAGAGCTACCAACTGACCCAATTATTCCACTACTAGGCATTTACCTTAAAGGCTCCATGCTTCACTACAGAGATATTTTCTCACACATGCTTATAACTGCTCAAGTCATAATAGCTAAGAACTTGAATCTACCCAGGTGCCCATCATTGGATGAATGGATAATTAAGATGTGGTACATTTACAAGATGGAATTCTACTCAGCAGTAAGAAAAATGATATCATGAACTGGGAACAGAGCATACTCAGTGAACTTGCACAGAAAGTCAAAAGCTGCATGTGTAGTTCCTAACCTGGAACAGCTTGAATTGTAGGCATGCCTGACAGGCAGCTTGCAGGCCTGGAAAATAGGGATAGAAAGGTTTTAGTGTGGGGTAGTGGGAGGTTTGGGGAAGATATAAACAAAACTAGACCAAAAATTAACTGGTACCATATAAAACTTTTTCTGAACTAAAAGGTAGAACCCTCAACAGGAGTATGGGGGGGGATGGTCTGTTAAGAAGGGCCCTAGAGAGGGTAGGATGAAGCCTAACCTTAAAAAACTTGGCTCCATCCTGTAATTCCCAGTATTAGAAATGGGTTGCTACTGCATTAAGCTGTTGAGCCAATAGACCAATGAGATCCCCAAAACAAGAGAGACTTCTATCAAAGCACCTGATTACCTGTCTGAAGTAAAAGGTAAGACGCTATAGCTGAAGAAATCACATGCTCCTGACACAGAATACAGAGAGACCTGAGTGGAATCAAGAAGGGAGTCAGTTCCCAGATGGCTAGCCCATTTAGTGCAGGAATGCACTACATGAGCTGCTGGAAGAAAGTGGCCAAAAACATTGTGAGCAAGCAGAGGATACTGCTATTCAAAGACAACCAGCCTGACAAGACATACACACCTGTGCAATGGTGGCACCCAGCCTTTATGGGTAACCAATGGCTCTCTGGTTGGCTAAGAAATCTGCTTAGTGAAAAGCAACCAATAGCTGGAACTGAGAACCAGGTCAGAATACCTATGGAGTTTAAGATTATGGTCTCCAACAACAAACTCCTGTTAGACTTTGGCAAAAGAGTGGCAACTTCCATCAAAGTTTCTATAAATTAACAAAGTTTATACCATTTAACCAATGCTAACATCATTATCCACTGTACAAACTGTTTTTCTTTCTCAGAAGGTAGTGAGATCCAAGGAGACAAACCACTCCTCTCACTTACCAGCTAGGCCCCAGGTGAAACCAAAGAAGAACTGGTGAAATGAATAAGAGTACTGCTTCCATGGAGGGCCTGACAACCTACACCAGGGTGAAGGAGAAAGAAACTGAGGACATTCAATATGTACAAAAGCAGAAATCCACAGCTCTTGGTAGCTCAACACGGAAGTAGACTTAAAACACACTCACCAAGGCTCAGAGAATTTTGTGGAAGAGGGGGCACAAGAGTGTAAGAGCCACAGAGTGATAAAGAATATTCAGAGGCATTGCCCCTCCCCCCATTCCTGGCTGATGCTCTCACATGTCATAACCCACAACCCCAAATGCAATACCAGCAATCCCACTGAGAAGAGCCTCCAGTGGAGTAGGAACAGGGAGGAGGGAAATTATGGTACCAACACATGCTCTGTCCATAGAAAGTGTGTGCTTAATAAAATAACAGAGAATAAAAACAAAAATAGGGACCTGATTCTCCAATGGAGAGTAAGTTAGCATCAGGACAAATGAGATAACCCTTTTTTTTTTTATAGAGAATTTAATATGTGTAGGCCCTCTTGTAGCCTACAATTGACGGTAGCTTGATATTAGAGAGTGGGTTTATGTTTCTATATGGTTCTCACTTGTTTCCCAGCTCCAGCTATGGGTCCCATACCAGTGAGGGGATCAGTTAGTGGAAATGAGAGCAGTTGGTTCCCCACCATGGCTGTGTGCCACCATTGAACTTGTGTGGGCATCACAACAAGTTATTTGCTGCTAAGTAGGTTAGACCATGGGTTGCTTTGACAGATATTGGTCATTTTCCCCCAGTCGCCCATGTAGCACCTTCTGGCACTAGACGCGCTGACTGTCTGGGGACTGACTGTCTCCCAACTTCCAGCCATGCCATTCTAATTTGCATGTCAATCACATAAGGTGTCTTCAGCAGTAGGGTCTTATCACTAGCCTTTGGTGAGTCATCAAGTCCTCTGACAGAAATCTGTCTGTCTTTTAGGAAACCTTGTAGGACTCTGTGATCAAAAGCTCATTGCGGATGATAGCCCCATGCTGGTTCTGGGAGTTAAAGGTCAGTGCCCACTAAGAAAATGAGGAAAAAGATAACTAATATACAAGAGCTAGAGATAAAAGAGAGAGAGAGAGAGGGAGAGGGGAAGTGAGGGAGGGAAGATGTAGAAGATTAAGGTTAGTCTTGATCATACTCTCTCCAGTGTCTTGTGGTTCAGGTGTTCTCTTTAAGGGCCTGGTGAAGGATCAGCCATTTGGTCTGTCTTCTAGGAAGTAGAATTTTATGGTACCATTGCCATTTGGGTCTAGATTTGTGTTTCCCACCCCTTTGATGCTCTCCCCTCCCTCCCCTTCCATCCTAGTGGCTAGTCTAGGATGTGCTTGCTGGGTATGTAAGGTATCTTGGGTAGATTCAGTTTAGGTGCTGTAGATGAGTGAGACTATGTGGTGATTTTTTTTCTGTGATTGGGTAAGTTCACTGAGAATGATCTGTTCCAGGTTCAACCATTTTTCCTCAAATTTCATTGTGTCATTTTTTCTTACTGCTGTATAGAATTCCATTGTGTAGATATACCACATCTTAGTTATCCATTCTTCTTCTTTTTCAGATAGATGTAGATCCTAAGGAGAGAGCCACCCCATCATACCTCAAAAGGGCCCCGCCTGAAACTAAGAAAAATTGGAGAAACAAGCAAGGGCGCTGTTTTCCTGATGAACCGGATACCAGCATAAGGGGGAAGGGGATCTGCACAGAGATAAATAAACTCCTACCAAAGAGCCAGAGCCCCAGAGCCCCCCAACACCTCATCACTGAAGCAGACTCAACATGGCTCAGGGAAATTTTGCGGAAGAAGGGGCGGAAAGAATGTCAGAGCCACATGTTGGGTCATGATATGCAGAGACATTTAGCTTACCCATAACTGTGGGCTGACTCCACAGTGCATGACCCGTATACCTCAACAAGGAGGGGCCAAGGGGAGGGGGTAGGTCATGGAAGAGCCTAATAATGGTACCAAACTGACTATAAAAAAAAATAAAATAAAAAATAAAAATGAAAAAAATAGGGACCTGAATAGATCATTTTGTAGTATGTACAATGTGCTCAACATTACCAGTCATAGGAAAAATTAAAATTGTAGTAACATTGAGATACTACCTCATTCCTGTTTGAATGAGTAATAAAAAAAAGAGGACAAGTGGCAAGTGCTGGTAAGGAAATAGATAAGAGAGACATTGCTTGTGGAAATGTGAATTTGAACAGCTATTATAAAAGCCCTATGATGGTCTGGCCAAAAAATAAGTAAGAGAAAAAGCATCTTATGATATAGTACATGTATTGAAAACTCACAATACTACATGTATTCAAAGGAAAGAAATCCATATCTGACAGAGATGACCACACTCCCATGCTCTTTTCACATTATTTATAATTCAGTTCTGGAATTAAAATGTGTCCATCAATAATGTGTGATGATAGAAATTGTGGTATAAATCCTACATAGTCATAATAAAAGAAAGAAGTACAGTTATGTGGGACAACTTGGATGACCCTAGAAGATGTCACATACTAACTAAAAGAACCCTAGCAAAGAATAACAGAAACAACATGATTACACTTAATATGTAGAATCAAAAACTGTTGAAGTGAAGGAAGTAATCAGGGCTGGGGTAGGGGAGAGGAGAGTTCGGTATATATTGAACAAAGAATACAAATTTTCAGTTATAAATATGTTCAAAATATTTATTATTTAACATGGTTACAATAGTTAAAGACAATTCATTGGTGTTGTTTACAATTATTTAGATTATGTCTATTGCATTCATGTCCTCACAGCCGCCATCTTTTTTGTTTGTTTGTTTTTTCAAGGTAGGGTCTCACTCTGGCTCCGGCTGACCTGAAATTCACTATGTTTTCTCATGGTGGCCTCAAACTCTCGGCGATCCTCCTGATCTGCCTCCCAAGTGCTGGGATAAAGGCGTGTGCCACCATGCCTGGCTAACAGCAGTCATCTTTATCTGCACAAGACCTGCATAATATTGGGAGCATCAACATAACATGGATGATTGAAGAGGGCAAATAAATATATATCAAAATAGAGAAGAGTATAGTTTGAAAGAAGAGAGGTTTCAGTTGATGTGCATGGGAAAAAGGATTCATAGGAGGGTGGTAGGAAGGGATTATTACCAATGTACATTGTGTATATTTATGAAGTCTGTCAATATAATTTAAAGATACTGAGAGTAGATTTTTATTGTTTTCACCACAAAATATGAATGAGAGGTAATATACATTTTTTTATTAATTAGTTTTGTATTCAGCAAATACAGTCAGTTTGGTACCATTATTAGGCTCATCCGTGACCTACCCCCTCCCCTTAGCCCTTCCTTGGTGAGGTATATGGGTCATGCATTGTGGAGTTAGCCCACAGTTACGGGTAAGATAAATGTCTCTGCATATCATGACCCAACATGTGGCTCTGACATTCTTTCTGACACCTCTTCTGCAAAATTTCCCTGAGCCATGTTGGGTTCACTTTTGGTCTGCTTCAGTGATGAGGTGTTGGGGGCCTCTGGGTCTCTGGCTCTCTGATTTGGTAGGAGTTGATTTTTCTCTGTGTTGATCTCCTTCACCCTTGTGCTGGTTCCTGGTTCACGAGGAAAACAGCGTTCTTGCTTGTTTCACAAGTTTTTCTTAGTTTCAGCCAGGGCCCTTTTGAGGTATGATGGGGTGGCTCTCTCCTGAGGATCTACATCTATCTGAAAAAGAGAAGCAGATTCTCCAATGGAGAGTAAGTTAGCACCAGGACAAATGAGATAACCCTTATTTTTTTTTTTTTTCATACAGAATTTAATAGGTGTAGGCCCTCTTGTAGCCCATGATTGATGGTAGCTTGATATTGGAAAGTGGGCTTATGTTTGGATTTGGTTCTGAATTGTTTCCCAGCTCCAGCTATGGTTCCCATACCACTGAGGGGATCAGTTAGCCAAATCGAGAGCAGTTGGTTCCCCACCATGGCTGTGTGCCACCACTGCACTTGTGTGGGCATCACAACAAGTTATTTGCTGCTAAGTAGGTTAGACCATGAGTTTCTTGGACAGATATTGGTCATTTTCCCCCAGTCGCCCATGTAGCACCTTCTGGCACTAGATGTGCTGATTGTCTGGGGACTGACTCTCTTCCAACTTCCAGCCATGCCATTCCATTTTACATGTCAAACATATATGGTGTCTTCAGCAGTACGGTCTTACCACTAACCTTTGGTGGGTCATCAAGTACTTGGACAGAAATCTGTCTTTCTTTTAGGAAACCTTGTAGGTCTCTGTGATCAAAAGCTCATTGCGGATGATAGCCACATGCTGGTACTGGGAGTTACAGGTCAGTGCCCACTAAGAAAATGAGGAAAAAGATAACTAATATACAAGAGTTGGAGAGAAGAGAGAAGAGATAGAGAAAGAGAGAAAGAGAGAGAGAGAGAGGGAGGGAAGCTATAGGAGATTAAGGTTAGTCTTCATCATACCCTCTCCAGTGTCTTGTGGTTCAGGTGTTCTCTTTAAGGGCCTGGTGAAGGTTCAGCCATTTGGTCTGCCTTTTAGGAAGTAGAATTTTATGGTACCATTGCCGTTTGGGTCTAGATTTGTGTTTCCCACCTCTCCTTTGCCCTCCCCTCCCTCCCCACCCATCCTATTGTCTAGTCCATGAGATGCTTGCTGGGTATGTAAGGTATCTTGGGTAGATTCGGGTTAGGTGCTGTAGATGAGTGAGACTATGTGGCAATTTTTTTTCTGTGATTGGGTAAGTTCACTGAGAATGATCTGTTCCAGGTTCAACCATTTTTCCTCAAATTTCATTGTGTCATTTTTTCTTACTGCTGTATAGAATTCCACTGTGTAGATATACCACATCTTAGTTATCCATTCTTCTAGTGATGGGAGAAAATATTTGCAGGTTATCCAACTGACAGAGGCCTAATCTCTAGAATCTACAAAGAACTCAAAAATCTAAACAGTAAAAAGTCAAACACCCACTCACAAAATGGGGCAAAGAGCTGAACAGGCAATTCACAGAGGAAGAAATACAAATGGCAAACACACACTTAAGAAAATGTTCATCATCCCTAATCATCATGGAAATGCAAATTAAAACAACTATGAGATTCCACCTTACCCCAGAAAGGATAGCAAACATCAAAAAATCAAATGAAAATAAATGCTGGCAAGGATGTGGAGAAGTAGGAACACTCATCTGCTGTTGGTGGGATTGTAAGATGGTACAACCACTTTGGAAAGCAATATGGAGACTCCTGAAAAAGCTGACTATAGAGATACCAACAGACCCAGTTATTCCGTTACTGGGCAAGTACCCTAAAACCTTCAAACCACAGGCCAAAGAGATTTGCTCAACCATGTTTCTAGCTCCTCAATTTGTAATAGCTAAGAGCTGGTAATATGCATTTTAATTAGTCCACTTAAGCCACTTTTCAATGTGTATATATACAGCTTAGTGCACATGATAAATATATAGAATTTTTATTTTCCCATTAAAACAAATAGGAAGCAACAAAGTAAACATCAGTAGAGTCACAGGACTTGGTGGAGAGAAAGACAGGTCTGAATTTCTACATACCTTAGCGTATCTCTTGTTGTGATCTATCCTCCCTTACAGTGGAGGCATTCTTCCTCTGGTGCTAATATACTATGGGACTTCCTAAATGTAACCCAGACATAGGGGGCACATGAGAGCTGCCTTCCATCTGAGTGTCAGAGGTGCAAGCTGAGGCCTTAGCTTACATCTGGGAGCACAATTTCTTTCAGTTTTTTTTTTAAATTATTTGAGAGAGGATAGGTGGGGATGGACATGCAAGTTCTTCCTGCTATGGCAAACAAAATCCAGATACATTTGCTACTTTGTGCATCTGGCTTTTCCTGATTACTGGAGAGTCAAACCTAGGCCATCAGGCTTTGCAAACAAGCACCTTTAAGTACCGAGCTATATCTCCAGTCTACGTGAACACAGTTTCTATGACAGACAGTACTGTCCATGCCCAATCAATTATTAAGACAGCTTTGGCAGAACACTAAGAGTGGCAAACATAGGATGGGGTTCTACAGGTCTGCGTTGTAACAAGACTCTGCATCCCTGCTTACTCCAACCTTCCACCTATTCTTTTAGCCCCTCTGGAATTGCATAGTGCTTTTATTCCTAATAATTTATCTGAAGTTTATTCTTTTTTCTTTTCTGTTAAGAAATTCTTTAATACATAGTTAAAAGGAAAAGCAATTTTCTAAGTGGAAATACATCAGAGTTCATAATGTTTATGGATATTTTAGTCTAACAGGAAGGGTTCAGTCTCCTGAAAAATGTATGTTCATGCTATCCAAAGGAGGCGATGAGATGATGTGTAAATGTCTCTATGCTGGAAGTATGTCTGTACAGTGAATGAAGAGTGTGTACCTGAGTCAACACAGGCAAGGAACTGAAGGAACCTGGGAGCCTGAGCCCTGCTGGGACAATGATACTGCTCAGACTCAGAAGGAAAACATGGATTTCTTTTGCACTTTTTGTCAATACTCGGTATCAATACTTCATTTTTTGTTTGTTTGTTTGTTTTTTTGTTTTGTTTTGTTTTTCAAGGTGAGGTCTCACTTTAGCTCAGGCTGACCTGGAATTCACTATGGAGTCTCAGGGTGGCCTCGAACTCATGGTGATCCTTCTACCTCTGCCTCCCGAGTGCTGGGTTTAAAGGTGTGAGCCACTCTGCCCAGCAATACTTCATTTTTTAATGTATAATTTTATTATTGACCACTTCTATCCTTAAGACAATAAACCATGATAATTCCCTCCTCTCACCTACTTTCCCCTTCACAAGTCCACTCTACATCATGTCCCCTCCCTCTCTATATTAGTCTCTTTTTTATTTTGATGTCATCATCTTTTTATCCTATTATGAGGGTCTTGTGAAGGTATTGCTAGGCACTATGAGGTCGTGAATATCAAGGCCAATTTCTATCTGGACAGTTGCATTATAAGGAGTAATACCCATCCTTTGATTCTTACATTCTTTCCACCAGCTCTCCCGTGATGGGCCCTGAGCTTTGGAGAGTGTGATAGAAATGTTTCAGAACTGGACACTCCTCTGTCACTTCCTCTCAGTACTATGTTGCCTTTTAGGTCATCCCAGGGGTCACCAACGATTGAAAAGAGAAGCTTCTCTAACCAAAAGTGAGAGTAGCATTAATATATGAATATGAATATTAGGTGTGGTGCTTAGTGGGTCATTTAGTGAGCATAATATATGCATTTAACCAGACAAGAGCAGGCTTTATACCCCTAAGGCTCATGATTTTCTCTGCTATAGGATTTTGATTAGGTTTTCAGTACTGGGCATGTACTCCCTCCCATAGAGTGGGCCTCCAATCCAATTAGAGATCAATTAGTTCCCCTTAGAGCAGACATGCTACTATTGTACCTGCTCAGTCATTTGGTCTGGTTGGACAAACTTGAGCCTTCTCGTGTCCACTGTTTTCACTGCTGATGACTTCCATCTCCCGTAGAGCTGCATTCAGTGTAGCTTTTTCCAGATTTCAGTTGGCTGGTCTGTAAAGAGGAGGACTTTAGCTCAGTCCCAGCTTGATTTCTCAGTGACCTTGTCACCCAGGCATGTGAAGTCTTTAGCAGTAGGTTCTTACCATCTATTTCTCATGGGAAACCAAAGGTCTTAGCAATAGCCTGTTATGATTTGGAGGGAGCAGGGGCCTCCCTGGCCAACAACTCACTGCAAGGTATCCCATCTCTGGCATTAAAATTTTCTAGTAACAATCTATGTCTTCTGGATATATCATTATCCAAAAAAGTAGGTTTTTATATGTCTTATTCAGAATATCTTGATTTTTTGATTGACCCTTTCCCTCACCCTTATTTTACTAAATCTCTTCCCCTGACCTCACTTAGGTGATTCCACTCCCTGTAATCTATTCTTCTACTTACACACACAATATCATCTCCTTAAGTCCTTTCCTCTCCTCCATTTCTTACAGCCTTTTGTCTAGCTTATTGGCCTCTGCTACTGATTTTTGGTTCCAGCTCACAAACAATTCTACACATTTATAGTTAGGATACACATATGAGAGAAAAAATGTGACATTTGGTTTTCTGGGCCTGGGTTATCTCACTTACTATAATCCTTTCTACACCCATCCATTTCCCTACAAATTTTATAATTTCATTTTTCTTTACTGCTAAATGGAGCTCCATTCTGTAAATGGGCCACATCTTTATTATCCATTCATCTTTTGAGGCATATCTAGACTGGTTCAATTTCCTAGCTATTGTGTATAGAGCAGCAATAAACATGGTTGTTCAGGTATCCCTAAGGTAGTAAGAAGAGTCATTAGGATACAGGCCTAGGACTTCTATAGCTAAATCCTATGGTAAATGTACTTTAGCTGTCTCAAGAAAATCCACACTAATTTCCACAATTTCCAGACTACATTTCCACCCACAGTGTAGAAGGGTTTCCACATCCTTACCAACATTTATCGTCATTTGTTTTTTTGATGATAGCCATTCTGATAGGAGTGAGATGAAATCTCTAAGTAGTTTTAATTTGCATTTCCCTGATGGCTAAGGATGTAGAACACTTTTTTTAGATGTTTATATGTCATGTGTATTTCTTCTTTTGAGAGCAATTGGGGTTATATTCAGAAACTCATTGCCTATGCCAATATGTTAAAGGGTTTCCCTTATTTTTTCCTTTAGTAGTTTCAAGTTTCAGGTCTGAAATTAAGGTTCCTGATCCATCTGGACTTGATTCTTGTGAATGGAGAAAGACAAGGTCTATTTTTATTTTTCTACATATAAATATCCAGTTTTCCAGCACCACTTATTAAAGAGGCTGTATTTCCCCAATAAATACTTCTGGCATTTTTTTTTTTTGTCAAAAATCAGATGGATGTAGCTCCCTGGATTAACATCTGGTCCTCTATTCTGTTTCATTGATCTATGTGTCCTTTGTGCCAGTACCACGCTGTTTTGTTACTATGGGACTTCCTAAATGTAACCCAGACATAGGGGGCACATGAGAGCTGCCTTCCATCTGAGTGTCAGAGGTGCAAGCTGAGGCCTTAGCTTACATCTGGGAGCACAATTTCTTTCAGTTTTTTTTTAAATTATTTGAGAGAGGATAGGTGGGGATGGACATGCAAGTTCTTCCTGCTATGGCAAACAAAATCCAGATACATTTGCTACTTTGTGCATCTGGCTTTTCCTGATTACTGGAGAGTCAAACCTAGGCCATCAGGCTTTGCAAACAAGCACCTTTAAGTACCGAGCTATATCTCCAGTCTACGTGAACACAGTTTCTATGACAGACAGTACTGTCCATGCCCAATCAATTATTAAGACAGCTTTGGCAGAACACTAAGAGTGGCAAACATAGGATGGGGTTCTACAGGTCTGCGTTGTAACAAGACTCTGCATCCCTGCTTACTCCAACCTTCCACCTATTCTTTTAGCCCCTCTGGAATTGCATAGTGCTTTTATTCCTAATAATTTATCTGAAGTTTATTTTTTTTTCTTTTCTGTTAAGAAATTCTTTAATACATAGTTAAAAGGAAAAGCAATTTTCTAAGTGGAAATACATCAGAGTTCATAATGTTTATGGATATTTTAGTCTAACAGGAAGGGTTCAGTCTCCTGAAAAATGTATGTTCATGCTATCCAAAGGAGGCGATGAGATGATGTGTAAATGTCTCTATGCTGGAAGTATGTCTGTACAGTGAATGAAGAGTGTGTACCTGAGTCAACACAGGCAAGGAACTGAAGGAACCTGGGAGCCTGAGCCCTGCTGGGACAATGATACTGCTCAGACTCAGAAGGAAAACATGGATTTCTTTTGCACTTTTTGTCAATACTCGGTATCAATACTTCATTTTTTGTTTGTTTGTTTGTTTTTTTGTTTTGTTTTGTTTTTCAAGGTAAGGTCTCACTTTACCTCAGGCTGACCTGGAATTCACTATGGAGTCTCAGGGTGGCCTCGAACTCATGGTGATCCTTCTACCTCTGCCTCCCGAGTGCTGGGTTTAAAGGTGTGAGCCACTCTGCCCAGCAATACTTCATTTTTTAATGTATAATTTTATTATTGACCACTTCTATCCTTAAGACAATAAACCATGATAATTCCCTCCTCTCACCTACTTTCCCCTTCACAAGTCCACTCTACATCATGTCCCCTCCCTCTCTATATTAGTCTCTTTTTTATTTTGATGTCATCATCTTTTTATCCTATTATGAGGGTCTTGTGAAGGTATTGCTAGGCACTATGAGGTCGTGAATATCAAGGCCAATTTCTATCTGGACAGTTGCATTATAAGGAGTAATACCCATCCTTTGATTCTTACATTCTTTCCACCAGCTCTCCCGTGATGGGCCCTGAGCTTTGGAGAGTGTGATAGAAATGTTTCAGAACTGGACACTCCTCTGTCACTTCCTCTCAGTACTATGTTGCCTTTTAGGTCATCCCAGGGGTCACCAACGATTGAAAAGAGAAGCTTCTCTAACCAAAAGTGAGAGTAGCATTAATATATGAATATGAATATTAGGTGTGGTGCTTACTGGGTCGTTTAGTGAGCATAATATATGCATTTAACCAGACAAGAGCAGGCTTTATACCCCTAAGGCTCATGATTTTCTCTGCTATAGGTTTTTGATTAGGTTTTCAGTACTGGGCATGTACTCCCTCCCATAGAGTGGGCCTCCAATCCAATTAGAGATCAATTAGTTCCCCTTAGAGCAGACATGCTACTATTGTACATGCTCAGTCATTTGGTCTGGTTGGACAAACTTGAGCCTTCTCGTGTCCACTGTTTTCACTGCTGATGACTTCCATCTCCCGTAGAGCTGCATTCAGTGCAGCTTTTTCCAGATTTCAGTTGGCTGGTCTGTAAAGAGGAGGACTTTAGCTCAGTCCCAGCTTGATTTCTCAGTGACCTTGTCACCCAGGCATGTGAAGTCTTTAGCAGTAGGTTCTTACCATCTATTTCTCATGGGAAACCAAAGGTCTTAGCAATAGCCTGTTATGATTTGGAGGGAGCAGGGGCCTCCCTGGCCAACAACTCACTGCAAGGTATCCCATCTCTGGCATTAAAATTTTCTAGTAACAATCTATGTCTTCTGGATGTATCATTATCCAAAAAAGTAGGTTTTTATATGTCTTATTCAGAATATCTTGATTTTTTGATTGACCCTTTCCCTCACCCTTATTTTACTAAATCTCTTCCCCTGACCTCACTTAGGTGATTCCACTCCCTGTAATCTATTCTTCTACTTACACACACAATATCATCTCCTTAAGTCCTTTCCTCTCCTCCATTTCTTACAGCCTTTTGTCTAGCTTATTGGCCTCTGCTACTGATTTTTGGTTCCAGCTCACAAACAATTCTACACATTTATAGTTAGGATACACATATGAGAGAAAAAATGTGACATTTGGTTTTCTGGGCCTGGGTTATCTCACTTACTATAATCCTTTCTACACCCATCCATTTCCCTACAAATTTTATAATTTCATTTTTCTTTACTGCTAAATGGAGCTCCATTCTGTAAATGGGCCACATCTTTATTATCCATTCATCTTTTGAGGCATATCTAGACTGGTTCAATTTCCTAGCTATTGTGTATAGAGCAGCAATAAACATGGTTGTTCAGGTATCCCTAAGGTAGTAAGAAGAGTCATTAGGATACAGGCCTAGGACTTCTATAGCTAAATCCTATGGTAAATGTACTTTTAGCTGTCTCAAGAAAATCCACACTAATTTCCACAATTTCCAGACTACATTTCCACCCACAGTGTAGAAGGGTTTCCACATCCTTACCAACATTTATCGTCATTTGTTTTTTTGATGATAGCCATTCTGATAGGAGTGAGATGAAATCTCTAAGTAGTTTTAATTTGCATTTCCCTGATGGCTAAGGATGTAGAACACTTTTTTTAGATGTTTATATGTCATGTGTATTTCTTCTTTTGAGAGCAATTGGGGTTATATTCAGAAACTCATTGCCTATGCCAATATGTTAAAGGGTTTCCCTTATTTTTTCCTTTAGTAGTTTCAGAGTTTCAGGTCTGAAATTAAGGTTCCTGATCCATCTGGACTTGATTCTTGTGAATGGAGAAAGACAAGGATCTATTTTTATTTTTCTACATATAAATATCCAGTTTTCCAGCACCACTTATTAAAGAGGCTGTATTTTCCCCAATAAATATTTCTGGCATTTTTTTTTTTTTGTCAAAAATCAGATGGATGTAGCTCCCTGGATTAACATCTGGGTCCTCTATTCTGTTTCATTGATCTATGTGTCTTTGTGCCAGTACCACGCTGTTTTTGTTACTATGGCTTTGTAATGTAGATTAAAATCAGGAGTGGTGATACCAGCAGCCCAACTTTTGTTGTTCAAAATTGTTTTGGATATTCAAGGGTTTTTTTTTTTTTTTTGTGCTTCCAAATGAAACTTAGGTTTGTTTTTTTCTATTTCCATGAAGGACCTGACTGCAGTAAGAACTATGGAATATGAGGTTTGGCTTATGAGGGTGAGAAAGAACTTTGTTTGAACTGGGCTAGCAGTTTGTGTGAGAAGTTTGCTGTTATTCCTGTGTCCTGAGAAGTTCTATAGGGTTGCTTTACATAGAAATGAACTGGTGTGAGCAGAGGGATATGGCACAGAAAGAAAAATCTTTGGGTGAACTGTTGCCCATTCAGCTGCAATTGAGAGATCACAACCTTTGAGATTGGGCCAGCTAACCTGCACTTGGGCAAAGGAAGAATGTAGACTCTTTGCAAGGGTCCTGTGTGCTCAAGGAGTGTCCTGTTCTTCAAAGTCTGCTTTATTCCCCCTGGATTAACAAACTGGCACCCTACCTGGTAGTATGGAGTATAAGAAATGCAGGAAAGAGAGGTTCATTGAGTTTGTAACATGGTCTTGTGTTTTGGAAATGGCCATGGGCAGCATGAAGCAGGATTGCCTACATGGACCCACAATGGAGCCATGAGGATGAACTGTGTATTGCAGTGGAGACCCAGTAGAGGTGCCAGGACCATGAGATTGCTGCTAAGGAAAGCTGCTGGCCCAGGATGAAGTTTTCCAGGACTGTGAGTAGCCTAACTTGAGGGGTGGGGTTGGAACTCCAGAGAATTGTTGCTGATTAGAATTACAGAACTTGGAGATTTGTCACTGACTATAGTTGTTGGACTTGAAGCTACAGAGTTTGATATTTGCCCTGATTGTTTTAAATCTTGTATTGGCTGAATATTTCTTTTCTGTACCTAATGCCATCTTTTGCAGTGTGAATGTTTATTCTGTTCCATTATGGGATTTGGGGGGATTTTTTTGGTACTGTGGCTCAGCTAAAAGACCTTGGATTATGGGGATGTATGAACATCATTGGAATTGATAAGGACTATGTGGATTTTTACAGGTGGATGATTGCATTGCATTTTACATCATGTATGGATATCAGTTTATGGGGTCCAGGGGCGGAATGTGGTGGTTTGATTCAGGTGTCCCCCATAAGCTTAGATGTTTTGAATGCTAGGTTCCCAGCTGATGGAGATTTGGGAAATAATGCCTTCTGGAGGCAGTGTATTGTTGGGGGTGGGCTTATGGGTGGTATAAGACAGTTTTCCCCATGCCAGTGTTTGGCACACTCTCCTGTTGCTATGGTCCACCTTATGATGGCCAGGGGTGATGCCCACCCTGTGCTCATGGCATCATTTCCCTGCCATCATGGAGCTTCCCCTTACAGCCTGTAAGCCACAATATACTTCTTTTTTTCTCACAAGCTGCTTTTGGTTGGGTGATTTCTACCAGCAATGCAGTCCTGACTGAAACAATGCCATTGGAATTTTAATGGGGATTGCATTAATGTGTATATTGAATTTGGTAAGATTGACATTTTCACAATATTTATTTTTCCAATTCAAGAACATGGAATGTTTTTCCATTTCCTAGTGTCGTCTGCAATTACTTCCATGAGTGTTTTAAAGTTCTCATTATAGTTATTCTTCACTTCCTTGGTTAGGTTTATTCCAAGGTAATTTATTTACTTATTTTTTGAGGCAATTCTGAATGGGAGAGATTCCCTGATTTCATCCTCTGCATGCTTTTTTTTTTTTGTTGTTGTTGTTAGTATATAGGAGAGGCACTGATTTCTCAGTGTTTATTTTGTATCCTGATACATTGCAAAAAGTGTTTACCAGTTCTAACAGTTTGCTGGTAGAATCTTTAGGATCCCTTATGTATAGGATTATATCACCTACAAATAATGATAATTTGATCTCTTTCTTTCCAATTTGAATTCCTTTTTTAGTGTCTCTTGCCTTATTGTTATAGCTAAGACTTCCAGTACTATATTAAATAAAAGTGGGGAGAGTGGATACCCTTGTCTTGTTCCTAAATTTATTGGAAAAGCTTCAAGTTTTTCCCCATTTAGTATTATGTTGGCTGTATGTTTGTCAAAAATACCTTTTATTATATTGAGATATGTTCCTTCTATTCACAGATTCTGTAGGAGTTTTACAATGAAGGGATGTTGGATTTTGTCAAATACCTTTTTGGCATCTACTGAGATGACCATATGATTTTTGTTCTTCAGCCCATTTACATAGCGTGTTACATTTATCAATTTGCATATTTTAAACCATCCCTGCATCTCTGGGATAAAGCCTACTTGGTTGGGGTGAGTAGTATTTCTAATACGTTCTTATATTCTCTCTGACAATATTTTATTCAGAATTTTTTCATCTATGTTTATGAAGGAGATTGGTCTGTAATTTTCTTTTTCTTTTCTTTTTTCTGTCTTTGGATTTGGTATCAGGTGATGCTGGATTCATTGAAGGAGTTTGGTACAATTCCTTCCTTTTCTATTTTATGTAAGAGTTTGAGAAGTAGTGGTGTTAGTTCTTCCATGAAGATCTGATAAAATTCATCAGTGAATTCATCTGGGCCTGGACTTTTTTTAGTTGAAAGACTTTTTATAACTGCTTGGATCTCCATACTTGTTATAGGTCTATTAAAATGGTTTATCTCATCTTAATTTAATTTTGGTAAGTCATATGACTCAAGAAAGCCATCTGTTTCTTTCAGGTTTCCAAACTTAGAGGCATATATTCTCAAAGTATGTCCTTTTGATTTTCTGAATTTCTTTGGCATGTGGTGTAATGATGCCTTTTTCATTTCTAATTTGATTAATGTTTGCCTGCTCTCTCTTTCTTCTGCTTAGGTTTGCTTAGGGTTTATAAATCTTGTTTATCCTTTCAAAGGACCATCTATTTTTTCATTGATTCTTTCATTTTTTGTTTCTATTTCATTAATTTCTTCCCTAATCTTTATTATTTCTTCCTGTCTACTGATTTTTGGTTTGCCTTGCTCTTCTCTTTCCAAGGCCTTAACATAAAATATTAAATTCTTTTCTTGTGAACTCTCTAATTTCTTAATATAGGCACTTAGAGCTATAAATTTCCCTTTTAGGACTGCCTTCATTGTGTCCAAAGATTTTCATATAATTATCATCATAATTTGATGCTATGAATGTGTTGATTTCTTTTTTGATTTATTCAGTGACCCATTCTTCATTCAATAGTGTGCTGTTTAGTCTCCATGAATTTCTGTATACTCTGTAGTTTTTCTTGTTGTTGATTTGCAGTTTAATCCCATCATGGTCAGAGTACAAGGGATAATTTCATTTCTCCTGTATTTGTTAAGATTTGCTTTGTGTCCTAATATATGGTCTATTTTGGAGGATATTCCATGTGCTGCTGAGAAAAATACTATATTCTGCAGCATATTTTTTAAATTTTGTTTATTTTTATTTATTTATTTGAGAGCGACAGAGAGAGAGAGAGAGAGAGAGAGAGAGAGAGAGAGAGAGAGAGAGGCAGAGAGAGAGAATGGGCGTGCCAGGGCCTCCAGCCACTGCAAACGAACTCTAGATGCATGCACCCCTTGTGCATCTGGCTAATGTGGGTCCTGGGGAATCGAGCCTCAAACCAGGGTCCTTAGGCTTCACAGGCAAGCGCTTAACCACTAAACCATCTCGCCATCCCTTCTGCAGCATTTTCATGGAATGTTCTATAGATATCTGTTAGGTCCATTTGTTCTATGACATCATTTAATCCAGATGTCTCTCTATTTATTTTTTGCGAGGATGACCTGTCAATTGATGAGAGTGGGGTATTGAAGTCCTCCACTATAATTGTATTTGGTGTCATCTGTGACCTTGAGTCTAATACTGTTTGTTTGATGAAGCTGGGAGCCCCCATGTTATCTATTTTGGTTTATAAAGTTCTCCTGTTGGAGTGTTCCTTTAATCAGTGTGAACAGACCTTTTTAAATGTTTCTTCACTAATGTTGGTTTGAAGTCTATCCTGTCTCATATTAGGATAGCAACCCCTGCTTGTTTCCTAGGCCCATTTGTTTTAAATACCGGTTTCCATTCTTTCACCCTAAAACAGTGTCTATCTCTTATTGAGAGATGAGTTTCCTGGAGGCAACAAACAGCAGGATACTGCCTTTTAATTCAGTCTGCAAGCCTGTGTCTTTTGGTTGAGGCTTTGAGGCCACTGATATTAATAGTTATTATTGAAAGGTATGTGTTTATGCTCACATGCTTCCTATTTTGTAGTGCTTCCTGGTTTCCCTTTAGCCTCTTGTTTCAACTGTTATTTGAGTGTGGTTTATGTTTTCCTGATTTCTCATGTGCATGCTTTGCTTTCTCTTCAGCATGAAGGATTCCTTCAAGTATTTTCTATAGAGCTGGCTTAGTTGTCATAAATTTGTTTAACCTGTTTCTGTTGTGGAATATCCTTATTTCTTCTTCAATTTAGATAGATAGCTTTGTGGGATAAAGTAATCTTTGTTGACAGTTGTTATCTTTCAGAATTTGGAATACATCATGGCAAGGCCTTCTGGCTTTTAAAGTTTGTGTTGAGTAATCTGCTGTGACCCTGGTGGGCTTGCCTTTATAAATGACTTGCTTTATCTCTCTAACTGCTTTCAATATATTTTCTTTGGTTTGTGTGTTTAGTATTTTATTTATAACATGGTGAAGAGAGGTTCTTTCCATGTTTTGTCTGTTTGGTGTTCTAAAAGTTTCCTGTATCTGAGTTGGCATTTCTTTCCCAATTTGGGGAAATTTTTCTTCTATAATTTTGTTGCAAATGTCTACTATGTCTTTGGATTGAAATTGTTCTCCTTCTACTATACCCTGAATTTTTATGTTTGATCTTGTTGCTTATTTTGGAAAACTCTATGTAAAATCAAGACTAAGTCTATCTATAGTCCTATTTAAAATCAAATCTCTCTTCAAGGGGCTTCAGAGGTGGCTTAGCAGAAAAATGTTTGCCTATGAATCCTAAGGACTCAAGTTCAACTCCCAGGACCCACAAGATCCACAGATGACAAGGTGGCACATGTGTCTGAAATTCGGTTGCAGTGGCTGGATGCCCTGACATCCTCAATCTCTCTGTCTCTCTCTCTCTCTCTCCAATAAATGAACAAAATATGAAAAATAACTGTTCAAAGCAAACAATGTGTTATTTCAACAAATAATTTACACATTTACATTCTCATAAAGCTGTACAGACTGGGTGAAAAGATCAACCATTAAATAGAGAACTAAAAGATTCTTGTCATTTTCACACATGAATTCATGACAATGATTGTGACTATGACTGCTTCATTTAGTTTTCCTTAATATCCTTTACAAAGACTTTTTCGTCTTCAAATCTGTCAGTTCCATTTCATATATTTCTGTTGGCCTGAGGTGGATGTTTTTCCTGGCTACTCAGCCAAGCTGAAGGTCTAGAATTGGAAAATCTGGAGACTGTCAGTCATTGGTTATGATACCAGACTTGAACTGCATAAGTTTGATGTTTGCTTGATGGTTATTGAGTTTGCATTGTTCCAGTCTCTCTTTGCTCTGCTTTATACCAGTTGAAAATGTTTAGTCTGTGCCTTTATATGTGGAAAGCTCATAACTTGTTTTATGTTACAGGACTCACAGATAAGATACAATCTTAAATCTCAGATGAGACTTAGGAGTTTGGAACATCTTAAGTTAGTAAAGACTGCAGTGATCTTGAAATTTGGACTAGATATAATTTACAATGTGAGATAATTATATATCTATTGGGGGGCAGGGGCAGAATGTGGTAGTTTGAATGGATGGCTCCCAATATACTCAGCATTTTAATAAATTTTGTAATTTAGATCTGCAGCTACCTGGCTGAAGGAGGTATTGCTGGGTGGAATCTATGGTCCAGCCCTAAGGTGTTGTTGATCTGAGATACCAGTCTCAAGATATGCAAAGTGCTAGAGCTTTGCTTGGAGTTCCTGAAGTGTGCTTGCTTCTGGTGGTGATGTTGTTGATTTTTTTTCTCTGCTCTGGCCTGTGAAAGAGGGCCATTTTCTTAACTTCCATGTGATCTGTAAACTTTAAAAAATATCCCTTCCTCCATAACTGTGCCTGGTTTGGAAGTTCATTCCAGTGACTTAAAGTTGACTACTACATAAGTGAATTTACCATGTGTGTCAAAATGCATTCTTGTTTCAGAAAACAAAACTTGAACAAGATTTCTCTTATAACTTTTTTCTTTCTACTATTATTCATTGGCCAATAAATTGGCTCCACTTTCAACACAACATGCACTGTATATATCCTCTCATTCCTGCTTGGTGCATCAGGACTGGCCTGTCTCTCACACACTTCATTGGGGTCACATTCCTTCATCTCAGTGGTTTGCTGTTCTTATTTATTTTGCTTAATCTCATCAATTTCATTTCTTCCTTCATCACCACCTCTACATTTTTCTTTTCCTCTTTTTTATTTCTATTCATACTCTTTCTCTTAACCATTTCTAACACCACTCCACCCCCAGTTAAGACTCACTCCTTTTCTTGCACATTAGTGATACTGGACATGAGAAAAAAAATTGTAATGAAAAAGTTAAAATAATTCTTCAGTCTTTAGGAAAACTGTATGTACAGTGTCTCACAAATACTGTACACTGTTTTAAAACATAATAATCTTATCCTAGTCCTTGAATGTCATTTCTAGATTTTTGTTGAAGAATATATTTCTTAAAATATATCATAAATATATCACATGGTATTTACCATAAGTGAACTTCTATGATAAATTAACCATATTGCTTGAATGGTGTAAAATGAATGAGTTCTTTTGAAACAAAAAATGAATACATACAATATAGTTACTTGTTAATTTAAATATCATTGAGGTAATTTTTCAAACTATTTCAGTGACCTAGAGCCAAAATCTATGCTCCAGGTGAGTGAAAATCTATCAATTCTTAATGTATAGTAGGGCATGACAGTTTCCTTAGAGGAGAGACATGTTTAATGCATTTTCCTTGCTACAACTATGAATAATGCCTTAGATAAACTATAAAATACAAAAATAACCCCTTGTGAGGAATAAGCTTTGCTTCACCCCTCTGTTATAATAAATGCAATTTGTTTTCAAAAGAAAACAAAAATTGAGCTAAGCACCATGTCATATTACTATTAAAAGCCTTACTTATGTCTCAACCAAATGGATGAACATCAGAAAAACTAATATCAAGTAGATGTATATTTTTAGCAAAAGGAAAAAAATAATATGTGTTTGCATTTACTGGCTTAAAATATAGCTGTTCTAAGTTTTTTTTCCCTTAAAGTTCCATGAATATGCCATGCATGTTAGATAATAGCAGTAAATTATTTAATGATTCAGTGTTTGAGTAAATCAACAGTGGATCTCAGTGTATGCCACATATCCACATACCATGCAATGCACTGTTAACTCTTTACATGCTAATAGTTTTTAGAACTATGAAACGTGATGATTTTCCAAATAACATACACATCCTACCATGGTAGAGAATCTAAGATTGAATAAAAAGTAATCATTGTGGTTGACTGAAAAATTAGTATGTGAGATTGGATGACAGTGAACACCCCTTCCAGCGGCACATATTTAAAAAAAGTTTAGCTGTTTCAGCTGTAGTTTAGTTAACTTAACATGATAGTTTGGAGGAAATTCATTGTGTGAACAACTAGTGGATGGAAGAGATAAGGGCAAATTAGAAGTTGCCTTTGGGTGGTAAGAGGGGTAGAGTGTGGGGGAGATTAGAAGATCATCCAAGGGTCATGTTGGAGTCTAAGCAAGTGTAATGCTATCAGGGTGAATAACAGGAGAAAATTTGGTGAGAATAAACGTCTCCTAATCTTACAGACAGAGTTTTTAGGTTTGGATTCCTGAGGCCAAAAAAAAAAAAAAAAAAAAAAAAAGAAGAAGAATATACAAAGCAAATAACATGTCCTCAAGTTTCTTTGCCTACATCACTATTTCATGCAAAAAATAATTCCTTCTTGGTTCAAAATGCCTGTCATTTTCTATAATCTCTCCTTTACTTACAGTGATCTTTTATATAACCAAAATATCATTGTTAAAATTATTTTTCTTTACTTTTTAAGTGATTTATTATTCTTATTTGTAGTTTACAACCTAATATTGCCTGCTAATCTTATACTTGCCACTTTAAGGTATAACTCAGGGCTCATAATTACCACTATGATTTAGCTATAATGTATCATATAATCAACTAAAAATTTTATTTTCTATTTTGCAAATTCTTTGAAAATTAAAAAAAAATTATTAGAGAGCAAGAGAGGGGGTTAGAGAATGGGCACTCCAGGGCCTCTAACCACTGCAAAGAAACTCCAAATGCATTATGCATCTGGCATACGTGGGTCCTGGGGAATCAAACCTGGATCATTAGGCTTCGGAGGCAAGTGCTTTAACCACTAAGCCATTTCTCCAGGTCATCTGTTTTCCATTTTGTATAATACATTTCTTTCTTCTATCTCACTAACTCTTTACATAGATAGCATTGTTCAAAATTACTTCTTGTGTGAGGGGTCATAGTACCTGCTCTTGTGTGAGGGGTCATAGTACCTGCTCATTATGAATTTTCTTATAAAAGAGGCAAATTAATGTTTTCTTTTAACTTTTTATTTATTTGTGATAGAAAGAGAAAGGCAGATGGATAAAAAGAATGGGCACACCAGGGCATCTAGCCACTGCAAATGAACTTCAGACACATGCGCCACCTTATGTATCTGTCTTATGGGGTTGGGGAACTGAACCTGGGTCCTTTGGCTTTGCATGAAAATTCCTTAACTACTAAGCCATTTCTCCAGCCCTGAATTTAATGTTTTAAAGTCGATAGGCACAAAGAATAAAAATAGAGCTATGGGAATAATTACTTGTGTGAGGCTCTGATAGGGTGCACATTCTTTAGCTAGGCATTAAATGTCCTCAGAAATTGTGTGTTGATTTCATCTTATTTATGGAGCAAATGAGGCAGAATCAGCATCTAATATCAGAGCTTTGCTTTTCCCTCCATTTTAAAAATATTTTATTTATTTATTATGAGAGAGAGAAAGAGGCAGAGAGAGAAATGGATGTGCTGCAGCCTCTTTTCACTGTAAAAAAACTCCAGATGTATGCTCACCACATTGTACACCTGGCTTTACATGGGTACTGGGAAATGGAACCCAGGCTGGCATGCTTTGGAAGCCAAGCATCTTTAGCTGCTGAGCCTTCTTCTCAGTCCATCCCCTGCAGTTTCTGTGTGTGAGGTAGTTAATCTGCTCTTTCATTACTCACACTTCCCATAGTTTTCACACATTATGTGTGTTCATCTTTTCAACTATGCTGTCAGTTAAATTTGGGGTTCACTGTCCATTTGGTTCCTCATGCGAATCTTGGAGTGATAGCTCTTGCTTACCATAGGTGACTCATTCCTGCTACTAAAGCTCTTTTTCTTTTTTTTTTCTGGAAGGACTGAATTTGAATTTGATGTCTTGTGATTTGCCAACTCGTAGGCAAATTTGCATTATATATAAGACCCAACCTCTGACTACATATTACAATTCTGTGAGTGAGGAGTGATAGAAATTACATGTCTTGGCCTTATCCTTCAACCTCTGATTTTATTAATTTAGGATATATTATACAACTATGTCATCAGTTTGAGATTCACTGATCTTTTTTAGTTTTGGATAGAAAATAGAAATTTAATTGACAATGCAGTACAAATTTAAAACATCTACAAGTAAGTTCACGAATTAGAGTTTAGTGAATATGCTGAAAACCATGTCACTCTGAGGAAAGTACCATGGGATTGGAGAGACCGCAAATTGCTTAAAGGATTTCAATATTGTATTAAAGACATCAATTTCACCTTTTTTTTTTTTCTGTCTTGTTGCTGGGACAAAATACCTGACAAAAATCAGATTAAGAGGGAAAGGATTTGTTTTGGCTTCCAGTTATAGTCACAGTCCATCAGAACAGGGAGGGCACGATGGGGGCAGGCACTGGAGGGAGCTGCTCACATTCCCTCCAGTGAAGAAGCAGAGTGAGGAGTTAGCTCCCTCCTGTTTACAAAGATAGATGTAGATCTTAAGGAGAGAGCCACCCCATCATACCTCAAAAGGGCACCAGCTGAAACTAAGAATAATTGGCAAAACAAGCAAGGATGTTGTATTCTTGGTGAACCGGGTACTAGCACAAGGGTGGAGGAGATCAACACAGAGAAAGATCAACTCCTACCAAATCAGAGATCCAGAGACCCAGAGGTCCCCAACACCTCATCACTGAAGCAGACCAAAAATAAACCCAACATGGCTGAGGGAAATTTTGCGGAAGAGGTGCGGAAAGAATGTCAGAGCCACATGTTGGGTCATGATATGCAGACATTTATCCTACCCATAACTGTGGGCTAACTCCAGAATGCATGACCCATATACCTCAACAAGGAGGGGCCGAGAGGAGGGGGTAGGTAATGGAGGAGCCTAATAATGGTACCAAATTCACTGCATTTGCTGAGTACAAAACTAATTAATAATAAAAAAGAATAAGAGAAAAAAAATGACAATTTCAGAAGGAAGCCAAAGTTTCAAGGAATTAAGATTAATTCCCTTTGGGATATCCCAACGACTATCCCATAGTCTTTCTTTGCTTCAGAGTAGTAAAAAGAGGTCTCTATGATATATAGTAGTGCTTTCTTTCTTACTTTGTTAGGATAAAATACATTTAAAGGAATGACTGAAGAAAGTTAATGATATGGAATATATTATAAAATGTGTAATTTATACATGAAACCTTGCATTATGCTGTATACAGCATTTTGGTACAGTAGAAACATAGAACATGCATTTTAACCAATAACAGAACACAGCATAGGAGCATCTTGTGATGGTTTATATTTGTCAGGACTGAGAACCACCTATGAGGGATTATCTTGATTAAGTTAACTGAGGTGAGGAAAGCCACCTCAATGGTGGGCACCACCACTGCATGGCCTAGTGCCCTGGAGATTCCCTGATCTTATGTAATTCAAAACCATCATTTACTCCTCTTCTTTTAAAAAAATAATCCTTCTTTTTTAATATAAATTTTATTTATTTGCAAGCAGAGAGAAATAGAGACAAGAGAGACATACAGAGAAAGAATGGGCATACCAGGGCCTCTAGCCACTGCAAACTCCAGACACATTTGTCCCTTGTGCATCTGGCTTACATGGGTCCTGGGGAATTAAACCTGGGTCCTTTGGCTTCTCAGGCAAACATCTGTCCAGCCCTTACCCCTCTTCTTAATTTCTCTGATGGGCCTTCTGCTACCACATGGAAAACTTATTGGGTTCTTTGGCCCAGATTAGACTGAGTTTATGAATTTCCTTTGTCCATGATTCTTTGTATTATCTACCTGGCAGATGACATTGTATTCCTTTGTTTGCCTTCCATTCCATTTAAACTACCAAACTGTTTCCTGTTACCTCCACTCAATTTGGGCTGTGAGAAAAAAATCATCATTTGCATTTTAGTCTCTCATAAGAACAATGTGACAAAGACAGAGAAGAAAGCCAGGTGCAGGAACTCCTGGACATCTGTTTCTCGCATTTTGTCTAACTGTCTAAAATACGGTTCATTATTCACTTTCTGATGGTCTAGGTTCTGCTCTTCCCTACATTGGGACCTAATTATTCACTAGATGTGGATTAGTGATTATTTATTTGTTTTGCATGTTTTTGTACACATGTCTCATTTTGGACAATGCTGTGAAAAATCAGGATTCATTATTCCATGTAGAAATGAACATCTGGAGTCAATAACAATTTAGTTTAATTCAGATATCACATGGTACAGAAGCTTGGTGAAATGTTCATGGAGGCTGGACATTGGTGATGTGTTGTGCAAAAATATGGGTCCATATTTCATCCTACATATTTTTGGAACTTTGGTAACAAAGGAAAGGATGGCCCAGTGAGGAAAATTTTATGTCTTCATTTCTTCTAAAGAAATAACTGTTTTTTTTCTTTTACTTTTTTCTATGTACCATAAATATGCTTTAAGGGAGTTATGATTATGAATAATTTTTCACCTATGGTTGAAAACATTTTACAACAGCAAAATGTGACTAAAATGATTACTATTTCCATAATTGACTACAGCTTTATTTTTTTTTTTCTTGCTCTTTAAGTCCTTGTACTATCAAAGAATATCAGGGGTCTGTTTTAAAACATATATATTATTGTTGTTAATCAAGATTTTCTGTTTTAGAAATAATCTACTTGATTAGTAAGTAAACCATAAATTAAAATATAAAGACTTAAATATAATTCCCAAAGAAGATAGTTATATGGATTACAGTAATATATTAGATACAAATATAAAATTTCAGAGTTGAATCATAGGACTACTAAAATTTTAGACATTTTTACATGTTATATGGCAAATACAACTAAATATAATGTCAGTTTTATATTGTTGAATGCAATTGAAATAACATTTGAAAAATTAAAAAATTAAGTTTTTGTTTTAATCTTAGAATATATATCTCAGAAATAGTCTGAGATTTTAAAGTTGTAAAAAGAACTTTAAATTTTTCTTCATATATGGAATCATATAATTTAATAAAACTAAAAGTCTTGTTTTCTTCTATTAACTGACTATGTTGGTTGTCAAAACAGTGGAGAAGGAATAAAGAAGTAAAGGAAGAGCGAAGAAATAAGAAAAGGTAGGAAAGACAGAAAGAAGGAAGGAAGAAAGGGGAAGGAAGGGATAGAAAGGAAAGGAAAAGTAAATGGGAGGATGGATAAAGGGAGGAACAAATGAAGCAAGGAAGGGAAGGAGGAAGAAAGGGAGGGAGACACTTAACAGAGTGAGCTGTTTTGCACGTTGCAAAAGAGGTATCACTTTGATAAGAAGCTCTGTAGCTGGGACAGCCCTGTGAGAGATGGGAATAACTCAAGACATGCATACCAGTTCTTTATAATCTCCCATTTATGCTCTTTGATTAGGAGGATATTGGCCAAAAACGTTTTGGTCAAGATATACTCTCTAGGGAACATCTTAGCTATTAGTCACAGTCAATTCTGCTTGAAGATGGGGAACAAGTGCTTTCACAATCAGGTGAAGAACTGAAATTAGTCACCCAATATGTTAGGTATAATAATCAGGGCACAATGGGAAAATGTGCCATGGGTTAAACTGTGTGTCTCTCTGAAGATAAATATATGTTCTAATTCATGGAACCCATGAAAGTCACCTTATTTGTAAAAGAGGTTTGTTTAAGATGCTAAGTTAATGATCTTGAGTTTCTCCTGGATATAAACCATAACATGTGCCTTATAAGAGCCAAGGAAGACAGGACAGAAAAGAAGGCAGAACTTAAGAGTTAATGTAACTTAATGCAATGTGCCAGAATCCTGGGGATGCCTGAGACACCAGAAGCTACAACAAGAAAGAATGTATTTTTAGAGCTGCATAGAGTGTGACTATGCACACTCAGAGATTTTGGAAATGTGATTTCCAAAATAATAAGAAAACAGATTTCTGTTGTTTCAAAGCCATCCATTTTTTATGGTGATTCATGTCAGATTTAGATAATTTAAGGAGCTTATAGGAAGAATTTTTGTTGTTGTATATAGATACTTAAGTTAATCTCAATAATATTCCAGATCTTTTCTTTTTCTTTTTCTTTATTTTTTTCAAATTTTATTTATTTATTAATTTGAAAGTGACAAGCAGAGAGAGAAAGACGCAGATAGAGAGAGAAAGAATGGGCGCGCCAGGGCCTCCAGCCACTGCAAACAAACTCCAGATGTGTGCGCCCTCTTATGCATCTGGCTAACATGGGTCCTGGGGAATTGAACCTCGAACCGAGGTCCTTCGGCTTCATGTGCAAGCGCTTAACCGCTAAGCCATCTCTCCAGTCCTCTCTTTTCTTTTTAGTCTCAAATGTAAATATTAAGGTTAAAGTAGTAGTGAATCAACTCAGTAAATTAATTTTATACATTTGTGGATCCTATCACAAAAGGTCTGCCAATAATCTTTCATTTGCATACTATCATAAAAGAAAATGCACAAAATACATGATGTTTTGAGTAACTGAATTTTTGAAATGTAGATGTAACTCAACATATCGAAAGAAATAGAAGTAGATTCAGAGTAGAAAATTCTCTATGAAAACCATGTTCCTCTATTTCAATTTGTGACTTTATTTGAGATTAAGGTAGCTCCTGAAATTTCAACTACCTAAGTACAGTGGTTTAATAGTCCTGTGTAATAGAAGACAGCCATGATCACCATCAGGGACAATGGCAAAGATCAGAGGTCTCCACATGACATCTATGTCATTGTGGTGGTTTGATTCAGGTGTCCCCCATAAACTTAGGTGTTCTGAATGCTAGGTTCCCAGCTGATGGATATTTGGGAATTAATGCCTCCTGGAGGGAGTGTATCATTGGGGGAGGGCTTATGGGTGTTATAGCCAGTTTCCCCATGCCAGTGTTTGGCACACCCTCCTGTTGCTGTGGTCCACCTTATGTTGGCCAGGGGGTGATGTCCACCCTCTGCTCATGTCATCGTTTTCCCCTGCCATTGTGGAGCTTCCCCTCGAGCCTGTAAGCCAAAATAAATCTCTTTTTCCCAGAAGCTGCTCTTGGTTGGGTGATTTCTTTTTTTTTTTGGTTTTTCGAGGTAGGGTCTCACTCTAGCCCAGGCTGACCTGGAATTCACTATGGAGTCTCAGGGTGGCCTTGAACTCACGGCGATCCTGCTACCTCTGCCTCCCGAGTGTTGGGATTAAAGGCGTGCGCCACCACGCCCGGCTGGTTGGGTGATTTCTACCAGCAACGAGAACCGGACTGCAACAGTCATTCAGTATGGCCTTAAGTTCTTCCTATCCCAGGAGCAGGATATGAGACACTGAACTTGTGCTACTTCTCTCTGATTGGAGAGAGTGACATATATGCTCATATTAATGCAATATAGCTGATTCTGTCCATAGAAAAATTAAATTAATTTACAAAAATTTAGGTTCCCTTTTGGTGTTTCATGAAATCTTCTCCTTTTCTTTTCCTTCTCTTCCTTTTCACCCTCCCCTCAATTTAGCCTCGTTTCAGCTTGAATACTAGATTTACTTTTTCCTTTCGTATCTCCTCATTACTTCTTTCTCCCCTCTTGTGGTTTGTGCATATGCAACACATTTTCATTATTTAGTCATTGGTGATAGACATTTAGGGTAATTCCATTTTCTAGCTATTGTGACTATAGCAGCAATGACAACAAATGTGCAAGTATCTCTGTGATAACATAGAACTGCATGAAGATCATTTCCAAATGGGTTAAAGATATTTGTGTAATGCCACATTGAAATCACCAGAAGAAAACATAGACCATCCACTAGAAGTTGTAAGTAGTTGTAGTTAGAATAGATGACCCTCAATATATTAAGTGTTTTATTAGTTTGTAGTTTGGATCTGCAGCCATCTGCCTGGAGAAGGTGTTACTGGGTGGAACTTAAGGTGTGGTGGTGGGTTCAAAATTTAAATCTAAAGGTATTCAAAGTGCCTAGTTCCACCTGGAGTTCCTGTAGTGTGCCATGAGGCTTTTGGCTTGTGATTTCTCTCTTTCTCTCCCTCTTTCTCTGCCTGCTCCTTTAAGACGTGGCCAACTTCTTGTACTATTATGGAACTTCTACTATTATGGATCTGTAAGTTTCAAAAACTATCTCTTTCTCCATAACTGTGCCTGGTCTGGAAGTTCATCACTGCAGCAAACCTGAAACTGTCTACCACGGAAATTTGTACCAGAATGTGAGGTGAGATGAACATGACCATGTGGATTTGGGTCTTTTGGAATTTTTGTTTTGGAGCAATGGACATGGATGTGGTGCTTGCAATTAAAGATGCCTTCTAGAGTGGTAAGTCAAGTATTATGGACTATTCTTATGAGAGTTTGAGAATGCTAAGTGCAGACAGTATTGAACTTGGAATCTTGGCTTGTGAACTTTCTATGGGAATGGAATGATTGCAGAGAACATTATTGGAACTGGGCTACTAGCTTAAGGGCTGGCTGCATTCTGCTACCCAGGCCCAAAGAGTTTAATCGTTAAATTTCTAATGGACTGATGTACTTGGCTAAAGATATTAGGCTGAGAGATTTAAGATTTTAAGTTGGAAAACTTCAAGCAAGTAAAATTACAGGCACTGGAACTGGTTTTAGGTTACTGAAGCTTCTATTGTCAAAAACATGAGCAATCTTAAGGAAGATGGCCAAATGGCTCTACATTAAAACAATGGAAGGGATGCCTGAGGAAAGACTATGATAGTAATGCAAACTCTTTTGGAAAGAGTTGACTGAAGAAGGAACCCTCTTTTTAAGGTCATGATTTATTTTGTTCCTGAATTAAGAATATGGCTGTGTTTTGTACAATGATGAAAAATGCATGGAGTGGGTCAAGAAGTGTACACAGGGTTCCAGGACCTGTTGCTGAGATGCAAAATGAGGCAGAGCATGATGACCCTGATAATTGGAAGATGGACCATGGTTTGCATGGAAACCTGATGATGTTTTGGACATACCAGGACTGTGCAAAGGCTACCATGGAGGCTGTTAGCTAGGTATGGAAGTTTTCCCTGGCTACTCAGCCCAGCTAGAGGGGCAGAATGGGAAAACAGTATAGGAATCAGTCTCAAGAATCAACAAGTGGGACTATATGATATTAAAACATTTCTTCAAAGCAACATAAACTACTAGCAAAGTAACCAATAAGCCTACAAAAAAAGAGAAAAAAATTGCCAGCTCCAACAAGGGTTTGGTATATACAGAACTACACTATATATATTCTTCCCCTAAATTATATATTCTAGACCTAAATTATATATATATATATATATATATATAATATAGAAAAATATGCACATTTCAGACATGCTAACTTGTTTGTGCCTCATGTCTTTCAAGAAGCCCACGAAAACTATTTTTCTGTAGGAAGTTTGCACAATAGAATTATTAAGTCTGATTTCTTAAGTTGCCAAAGGTCTTGATTAAGAAGGCACAGGTATGGAAGGTCAGAGTTTTATAAAGAAGTCTCAAATGCATTTGCTTGTGATTAGCAGTCTAATTGTACAAGCTATGTTGTATGACAAAGATTACCACCAGAAGGCCTGCTTTCCTAAAATATATCTGTGATGGGCTCTTCTGTTTCTTTCAACTGGATCTTTTTTTTTTTTCATTTTATTTACTTATTTATTTTAGAGAGAGAAAGATGCAGATAGAGAAAGGGAGAGAGAATACACATGCCAGGGCCTATAGCCACTGCAATCAAACTCCAGATACATGTGCAACCTTGTGCATCTGGCTTAGGTGGGTACTAGGGAATAAAATTGTCCTTAGGTTTCACAGGCAAGCACCTTAACCATGTAGCGATCTCTCCAACACTCAACTAGATCTTAAGAAACTAAGTTATCTAAACTGTGAACTTAGCTCAGATAGAAAAAAGCTTGCTTGGCATCCATAAAGCCTGGGATTTGATCCCTGGCACCATATACAATGGGCTTGTTTTCATAAGCTGTAATATAAGCATTTGGGAAGTAGAAGAAGGAGGATGAGATATTAAAGGTCATCCTCAGCTACACAGGAGTTTGAGGCCAGCCTGAGACATACAAGAACCTGTCTCAAGGGGGAAAAAAAAGAAAAAAAAAAAACTACAGCAAATAATACAAACAGCATGGTAGCATTAAATGATAAACTTTTATTCTGAATATACTGTTTTTGCACAAGATTTAACACAACATTTTTCTGGGATTATAAATATTTTTATAACAGTACTATACAAATTTTTACAAAATGTTTTCATCAGGCTAATTTCCACAAAAGTGACAAGAGAACATAATAAAGTATGTGTGTGTGGGGGGGGGAGATCTATTGTTCACCAAAGCCACTTGGCCTTTAGCTTGGATGCACATGGAGCATTGAATTAGTTTCCCTAAAAGCATGATTCAACAGTCACATGGCACAACAGGAGGACAGCTCTGCTAGGTCACCTTGTAAACACAGTTGGCATCTATACAAGACAGTATCCCATGAGTCTCAGTGGAATTTTGAGATTTCTTTTATGAGTCAGAAATAAGGTAAATGAACCTATTAGCAAGGGTAAATTCTTCAAAACTGTGAAGGTTATCCACACTTGATACTTTAGTTCTAGTGGTCTGCTCTTTATAGAAACATACAACAAATATTAACATTATCAACATTTGATTATGAGAAACAATTTCTAGATAGTGATAACATATTTAGAATTTGGAGTAAATGAAAAAGTCACAAAATCCATTTTGCCTCATGAGGTTGGACTTTGTATCTTTCAATATTTCATTATATCCATTAACAGGATCAATGGAATGGCTGAAGACTTTTAAATTAAGACAGAATTTAAGCTTTGGTAAAGACATGACAAGTATTGAAATGAGATGTAAAATACAAGTGAGCATCACATAAGCAAGTAACACTTTGGTTGCAAAGGTCACTTAAAAGGGATACTGCCTATTTGAACCTCATAAGGCTAGTTTTAAAATTCATAAAAGGAATATTACGTATAGGAAAATTTACAAATGGCAACAACATTGTATTTTTTCCAGGTAAGCAATAATGCTTCAAGCATTAGAAACATGAAAAGAGATAATACTAAAATCTTATAGGCATAGGACCTAAAAATCTCTTCAATCAAACTTGCTAACAATGTCATGTTAAAAACCTGTTACAAATATGGATCACGATTGGGGTTTGGCAGTAATGCTGGTTGTTCAAATGAAGTAAAGATAAAGCCATGTATGCAGATTTTTTTTTCCTGTTACTCACCACCAATTCAAAAGTTATTTTGACATTGTTTGTGTAACAAAGTACATCTGGTTACATGACTATAACAACAATTAAAAAGTTAAATGCAGACTAAAGCTGTTTCAAAATTGATGTTATACCATTCAGTCCTTGGAAGTAAATAACAGACTATACTTTAAGTTCTTCTTAACAAAATTCACAGAAAAATAGTAATTTTAATATAACAATTTGATGGTATGTGTGTTAGTGTGTTTCAAAATAAAGTATGCTAAAAGCATGAACATTAGTATTTGTTATGAAAGCAATTTTTAGTCAGAGAGCATGTTCTTACCCAATTTGTTACTACTTATGTGATTGTCCTGATATATAATTATAATCAAGTAGGGCCTTTCCAAGAGATGCCAAGTTTAACTGTGATGAATACAACAATAATGTAGTTGATGAACATGCACAATGGAAGTGATATTAGCCACAAAAATATATGCAACACACTTTCAACATAATTTAAGGTAGTTTTCTGTGTGCTGGAAGCAATTCAGTGTTTAAGAGAGCATCACATATCTATACAAACTAGCAATTTTTTAGTTTGAGATTTTCCCCACATATTCATGACTTAAAATAGTCTAGCAAAAGATAACAATAAGTTTTGAGTATTTATTTAACAAAACACATGATTCAAACACATTGCCACTATTTTTAAATAACTTTGGTGTTTTTGAAAATGATAATATCAGTTAGGAACAGACTACAAAATGACATTGCTTTAGAAATGGGAACTAACATCAGTTGTCAGAATGATTCCATTTTCACCTCCCCTTGTATATCTAATTAAGAAAAAAATAAGTAATGGTAACCAAATGTTATTTAGGATATTTTGGTAGTAGGGAGGAATTATGAATATATGCAAAGCTATAAAGAAAACAAATGTCTGCTAAAGAATCACCTACATCATTGATATGAGCATGGTAAAGCATGCCAGAGAAGGTAAATAACTTTGATTGTAAGATGATATCTATGAAAATTTCCAACACAGACACACCAATACTTGGCATGTTTGAGAAAAGAAAAAAAAAACTATTTACCATAAAAACTCTGCATACTTTCTTCCTACAGCAAAATTATTCTTCAGGACATGCTCATTATTTTTACCATTTCTACAAATACTGCTTATTCTTGAAAATAATTAAGAAGCATAATTAACATTTTGCTATCATATTAATCTATAATGAAATATCTGATTTAATACATTAATGATTTTCACTACTGAGGCTGTATAAAAACAAATTTTAGTATTCACAATCAAGTGTTCATGTGCATACTCAATAGATTCAAGGTTTCCCATTTGTTCAGGTTATTGTAAAACCCTCATGAAATCACATGTACATTTTGGTCAATCATACCAAAATGGAGAAGCAGAAGCCACACAGCAACAGGGTTTTTTTTTTTTTTTTTGATTGTATATGTTACTATTGAAATGAACACAGAGGAAACCCAACATGAATCTTCATTGAGAACATATATGTAGTTTTCAAAAAATAAATGTGTTAAATCTGATTTATGTACTTAAAATATCTGTACATAGGTCTTCAGGCAAAAGCACAAATCTGTATAAAATCCAATAATTCTCATTTTGTCATTTATGTAACCCAACCATTCAGCATTTACATTGCACAGTATATTCAGAGTAGTTTAACAACATTTTGCAAGATGACTTAGGTGCATTCACACTGCAAGGTTCAGATTCTTACATGAGAAGAATGCCACTCAGTTAACTTGTCAACAGACTATACTCTACAATAAGAGAAAAACAAACCAAAAAGATAAGCTAGCAGCAGCATCATGCTATTTAAAATACCCTTGATAACCCAAGATCATGAATCACAAGAAAACACTGTCCCTCCCCCACAAGCTTTTTTTTAGAGCATTTTTAAATATCAGACTAGCACTATATAACTGTACTGTGAACACAGGAACATTACATCAAGCATTTAAGGGCTTACATTAATGAGGAATTATGTCACAAATCTGAATTTCACTCTCAAGCACCTTTAGTTTAATAATTTCATTGTTATTTTGAAACCATCGATTCCTATCCTACTAAAATTAGTTGGTCATCAATTATGTCTTATTTTTTTGGCAGAGAAATCATTCTTTATAAGGCATTTAATTTATGGCATTTTTTGGTAGAAAACTAGCCATTAGTTAAATTTCAACAGTTTAGACCAATGTTCATTCTTTTCTCTCCTAAGTACTGAAAGCAGGAATTCCCTTTGAACAGAAATTAGGTGAAGGCAAAAATAACTCTCCCTCCCCTAACTAGACATTTTCTTGGTAAAATTGCAGCAAGTTGAAATTCCAGGTCAAAATCAAAACATTTCTTATGATCCATAATCAATTGTACAGTGGAGCCCTTTCCCATGTCCTCACCACAATAACACAGCAAGCTCCTGATCCTCCACAAAGCACACCCAAGTTTTGCTTTGATGGTCATACATAGATGATGCAGCATTCACACAAGTTTCATGTTCTGATGCCCTGACATGCAGCCCATGGGTAGTTTATGAATCTGTGTCTTAGGCCTTAGAGTTCTGCCATTGTAGAGGCCTAGCTTATGTTCTGTATGTAGATTCCACAGTTGACCCTATTGTCACATGATCAAGAAGGGCTCATGTTTTGGCAGAGTCTGGAGTTTAGTTGCAGAATTGGGGTAAGAAGGTCACAATAGGGAGTGCCTGGTGCCAGATACCAGCCAAAGAAGGGTAAGCTGGAGCCCAATGACAGACCACAGGGAGGGGTTTAATCCGGAAACACCACCACAGTCGGTATAATCCTCCTGTTAGGAACAAAAATAAATAAAGCAACAATCTTGAAATGCATGTGTAAAAAAAAACTTGAAGATTAATCCAGTCCACTTCTGCACTTACCTTATAAAATATCTAACATTTAGACTTTATTATTTAGTAAATTTTCGTTAAAGCAAGTTTACTAGCATTGCTTAACAAATGCTTTAAATTTCACTTGTGAATCCTGATAATTGTAAAAGAAAATCAATGATGAATAATGTTTTGGATATACTGATTATTAAATAAAAAATACTGCTGTGGTAATTAAAATTCTACATATTGACACATATAATAAATAAAAATAAAATTTAATAAAGTTTCACAATTCTCCAGAATTATAATTTTAGAGTTTGTATTACAAAATGAGAAATAAACATATTTAATAAATAAAAATCCACTTCCTACATTCCTTATGCCTAAGGTGAACATACAGGACATATACAACACTTGGACCAAATAACATATTTTAATCCCAAGCAATGGAAGGGCGTTCTGAAAAGAGTTTCCAAATTCAGAACTAAGCTGTAAAGTGGAGCCTGTCTCATTTACACAATTGTGACATACTATTAGTGCAATGAAAACTTCTACCTGTACTCACCACAGTGTAACAGCTGCTTAACTGGTTCCCTAATAACATAGGTAACTATTTAATTTTTATTCCCACATATCCTATTTTTGCCTTTTCTACAATCTTTCTTTCTAATGCAGTGAATTTTTGTTTTGCTTTCTTTTTTGAGGTAGGGTCTCACTCTAGCCCAGGCTGACCTAGATTCACTCTGTAGTCTCAGGGTGGCCTTGAACTCACAGTCATTCTCCTACCTCTGCCTCCTGAATTCTGGGATTAAAGGTGTGTGCCACCACGCCCAGCTTCTAATGTAGTGAATTTCACTAAGATTTCACTACACCAAGGTTCATCTTCCATAAAACAAAATAGGTTATATGCATAAAATCTGGTCACACAAAGAAATGACATACTAATTTACAGTAAAAAATAGAACCTTAGAAAAAAAAAGCCAATCCCAAAAGACTGTATTTTACAAAGTACTCATATAAAATATTGGGCATAGGTAAATTTATAGATAAAATTGGATTAGTAATGGAGGTTTAGAAAATTGTACAAATGGGGTTTCTTTCAAGCAGTGAAAATGTTCTGAAACTGCAA